>CM054059.1:153400250-153745554 GCA_028641055.1 Alopecurus myosuroides
ATGTACATAGCGCATAACATCATTGTTACTCAATACACCATATAAATGACAGGATGGGATCACACGACAATAACTCTTGCAAGCCCGCAACACAGTAGATGTCTAGGTTACCATCAGTCAAACTTATAAAAATATGAGCATCATTTTAGCACATTTGTACAGTGGGAGAAACTGCACACACACAAAAAAATTCAACATTTAATATAAATTTTTGTATGTAAGAAAAGATTCATACTTTTGGTATGATAATTATTCATAGTGACGATCGGTCAAAGCCATCAGTTAAATTTTAGTTTATTTTGTTCTTCTTTTTGTTTCTACATGGGTATATTTCCTATAATCATATAGTATATTTAGGTAAGATTACAGAAAAATAGTAGTTCAAACAGCTGACATATTAAATCTGTAGAACGATTCCTAAAATAAATGAAAAAACTAAGACGACCGTTGTATCAGATTAACTCTTGTAAGTTCCAATAGGCTATGAACGAGTAGCTATGTTATAGCCCAACTGGGTCTCATTTCTTGAAATCTTCACCGAAACCTAGCAGAAAGATGCAACTATCCATAATATTTCATTGAAAATAATTTTGTATCCTAAACTTGTTTATCCACCTTCGACCTATTAGAAACTACAATTGAAAGCCAGACTACATCATATGGTGCAAAACAGAAGAAACTTACATGCTCTCAAGGTTTGTCCTACCAACCATCATGAGTTCTTGGAGCTTCAAGTAGACAAACCCATGCTGTCGATGGCAGCACAATAACTTGTTTCTTTCACCAGCATCTGGAGCTACCTCGTCAAAGACTATTAGTTCATACAATACAAAAATGCATCATCAAGTGCTTTCTTATAGCTCTTCTGGAGCACAGTTCAGTAAGAAAATCTTGTGCGTCCCCTACAAATCCTTCATTAGCTAAAGCTTTAATAAGTATTGTGTAGGTGGTCGCACCTCGGTTTGCCTCCCTCATTGGTGTACTCTCGGGGTTCCGTACCCTGGGGGGTTTCTGGCTGCGGCCAAGGCTCGCAGTGAGGCCCTCCTTAAGCCCCCCCCCCCCCCCCCGCTCAGACGCCGACTGGCGGAGCTTGATTTCTAGCCGCGAAGGAGTGGACGTATCACGAAGCAGCCGGGTAGGCTCAACTCTAAGCAGCGGGCCCAACAGGTTCTCATGCACAAGCTAGGGTTGATCGACACCGATGACGCGCCGTCCTCCGAGGCCGTGGAGGCATATAACAAAATGTTCGAGGTTCCACTGGAGGATGGTATGATGATGGCTATCGAGGAGATCTATGGGTGGTCCTTGGATTCCATCCGGGGTGGTTGCTTGCCGGGATCGTTGGAGGTTGGGGATGGCCAGCCAGTGCCGGCTTGACCCTTCCTAGGCTCTCTCTCTAGGGTGTAATCCGTCTCTATGTTATACGAACCTAGAGTGGTAGTGCTTAACACGCGAGGGCTCAATGAGCGTGCGCGTAGGTTGAAAATCAGATGCCTCATTTCCGCGACTGGCGCTTCTATTGCATGTGTGCAGGAGACGAAACTCGCGGTTGTAACTCCCTCGATTGTAATGGAAACCTTCGGTGCAGAGTTTGATTCTTACTTTTGCTTGCCGGCGGTTGGGACTCGTGGGGGATTCTTGTCACATGGATGAGCGCTAAGGTTTGGCTAGACGCTAAACACGTCAACGTGAACTCGGGAACTTCCCGAGTCTCCCCGTTGGAGGGGGGTCACTCTTGGGTGCTCACTAACGTGTACGATCCGCAGGATGACGCGGCCAAGATCGCGTTCCTCACGGAGCTACGCGCGGTCGCTCCACGAGGCTGGGTCCCTGGGTGCTCTGCGGAGACTTCAACATGATTTACAAGGATGAGGATAAAAACAATGGCAACCTTAATCGACGGATGATGGGTAGGATGCTCCGTTTTCTCAGCGACTGCTAGTTGAAGAAGGTTTACCTCCAGGGCCGTCGCTACACTTGGTCGAACGAGCGTGATATCTCCACACTCGTAAGACTTGATAGCGTGTTCTGTACTTCATATTGGGAGGAGATTTTAGATCATTGCTCGCTCTCCTGCTTGGCCTCAGTAGTGGCAGATCACCCCCTGCTCCTCGATTGCACTTCCCGGGCGGCTGGTCGTAAGCGGTTCCAACTTGAGCAATTCTGGGTGAAGCTCGAGGGGTTCCGCGAGGTAGTGGAGTCGGCCTGGGGGGTCATTGACGGCAATCCAGACCCATTCTATAGGCTGCATACCAAGCTTAAACGCATGGCGCACCACCTGAGGAGCTGGAGTGACAAGAATGTCGGGTGCATCAAGCTTTAGCTCTCGGTCGCACGGGAGGTGATTTTGAGGCTCTATACCGCCATGGAGACTAGACCTCTCTCGGTGGATGAGCGGGCCCTTCGTGCCAAACTCAAGCGGGCATAGAGCGTACCATGGCGAGGCAAAGGGTGAATATTGCTCGGCTCTCGGAGAGGGGGGTGCAAACACTGCCTTTTTTCATCAGCACGCATCCCACAGGAGACAGAAGAATTCGATCCGTGGGTTCCAGGTGGATGGGGTGGAGGTGTCTGACCATGGCTCCATGGTGTAGGAGGTCTTCAGTCACTTCAGTTCCCTACTCGGCACCTCGGTGGATAGGGATTGCTCGCTGAACTTGGACTTCCTGGGGCTGCATCCCGAGGTTGATCTTTCGGAGCTCGAGGCCCCATTCTTGGTTGAAGAGGTGTGGGAGGCTATAAGGCAACTCCCGCGGGGGAAGGCGCCTGGGCCGTACGGATTCACCGCTGAGTTCTTTTAGAGTTGTTGGGCCATAGTTAAGGTGGACTTCATGTCAGCTTTTAACAAGTTCTTTTCGATGAGTGGCAGAGGATTCCAGGGGCTGAACCAAGCCCTGATGATCTTTCTGCCTAAGCGCCCGGATGCGGCTGCTGTCGGTGATTACCCACCGATCAGCTTGATCCATATTTTCTCCAAGTTGGTCGCCAAAACCTTGTCCCTCAGGTTGGCCCTGCTGCTCAGGAGACTGGTAGAGAAAAACCAAAGCGCCTTCATTCGCAAGCGTTGTATCCATGACAACTTCATGTTGGTTCAACACACTGCGAGGCTGCTTCATAGGTTGAAAGCACCCAGGGTGCTGCTCAAGGTTGACCTAGCTAAGGCCTTCGATTCATTCTTGTGGGGTCTCCTCTTCGAGGTGCTCCGGAAGCTTGGATTCGGCGATAAGTTTTGCGCCTGGCTGGCAACACTCCTTTCCTCTGCAAGCTCCAGGGTGCTGATCAATAGCGAGCCGGGCCCCTCTATTTGGCATCGGCTGGGCCTGACATAGGGTGAGTCCTTATATCCACACCTGTTTGTGCTTGTTATGCGCATGCTGAACAGGTTGTTGGTTAAGGCTGCAGAGTTGCGGATCCTTCGCAGGCTTTCCCGCCAACGCTCGCCTCCCTCAGTTTCGCTTTACGTGGATGATGTAGTCACCTTCTGCCATGCTGAGACTGGGGAGCTTTGGGCGATCCGCGAAATCCTCACTTTATTTCGGGACTCTTCGGGCCTACGTACCAACTTCGCAAAGTACTCGATCTCCCCAATTGGGTGTTCCGATGAGGAGGCTGCTCTCGCAGCAGCTACCATAGGTTGTCAGATTGCTCCCTTCCCGGTGAAGTACCTCGAGATCCCTCTAGGACTCCGCAGACCCTCAGGCGAACCACTCCAGCCCATCCTGGATAGGCTGGCAGACAAACTTCCCTCTTGGAAGGCCTTTATGATGCCTAAGGCGGGGAGACACGCGCTGATCAAGGCAGTGCTAGCAGCGATCCGCCTCCACCAGCTCATAGTACTGGGCGTCAAGAAGAGATTCCTGAAGAAGATGGATAAGATCTTCTGCGGCTTTCTTTGGGTGGGCCGTGGGGAGGCCAAGGGAGGGCACTGCCACGTGAACTAGGCTCGGGTTTGTCGACCGCTAAGCTTGGGCGGGCTTGGAATTCCGGACCTATCTCGCACCTCCATTAGCCTCCGGGTGCGCTGGCTGTGGAGGATGCGCACCGACCCTGACAGGCCTTGGAAAGATCTGGATATTCAATTCTCCAAGGGTGAGCGCGCCATCTTCCAGACTTCCACGGAGATGCATCTGGGGGATGGCTTGGAAGTGCTTTTTGGGTGGACAAATGGGTTGATGTGAAATCTATCAAAGACCTTGCACCGTCTCTGTTCGCGCTTATCCCTAAGAGGCGCTGGAAGCACCGGACGGTAAGGGAGGCGATTCTGGAGCGCCGCTGGATTGGGGACATTACCGGGGCATGCACCCCTTCGCTCTGTGGCAATGCATGCATACCTGGAGACTCACGCAAGGGATTCAGCTGTCCGAGGCATTAGATAGGCTGATCTGGTGATGGACGAAAGATGCCGAATATTCCCCGAAATCATGCTACAAGGCCTTGTTCTTTGGCGCCATCGAGTCAACGAGCTGAAAGATCACATGGAAGACTTGGGCCCCGCCTCCGGTTAAGTTCTTTGTGTGGATCGCTTGTATGGACCGCTACTGGACGGGTGAAATTCTTGCGAACAACGCCTTACCTCACCCTGCTCGCTGCCCCCTGTGCGACCAGGCGCCTGAGATGATGCGCCATCTCCTTACAGGCTGCTCTTTCTCCTGGACGCTATGGTTTGAGGTGCTATCTTGGATTCTATCTACCTTCAGGCCCTCGGCTGCCGAAGACGACTTCGTGGATTGGTGGTCCCTGACTCTGCATTCCACCCCTCACCCGCTACGCAAAGGCACCTCTTCTCTCATCATGCTTACGGCTTGGTGGATCTGGAAGCTACGCAACTTCATGGTCTTCGACAACGCAAGCCCATCGACCAGCGCGCTATTAGCAACGATCAAAGCAGAGGCTCGCGATTAGGCTCAAGCGGAGGCAAAAGGGCTCGGCCAGCTCCTTCCCTAGTCTAGGAGGGCATGGGTTGAGTTGTACGGTGTGGATGGCCTCCTCGCAGGCTTGTACATAAACTCTCTTTCTATCAATGCAATGAAACGCAAAGATTTCGCGTTTTCGCAAAAAAAAATTATGTAGGCTGATTAATTTCCATTCGACGTCATGTAAGCAAAAAAATCAAGAAAAGAAATGACTGCTTTTAGAGCACTGCATCAGACCTTACTGTGGCATCTCAGATCTGTCAAACATCTGAATAACCTTGTCAATTGCAATCATGTCCAAAAACTCTAGATATCTCATTACAAGAACAGTATAACAAGGCAATATACACTAAGCTAAACAGGGGATATACCATGCGTTAGGTGTGTACATGCAAACCACTTTAATTCGAGCACCAAAAACAAAGGAAGCTCCATCTTATTTTGAAGAAAATATACTGCATTGTTGTAGAGATAAATTGCACAACAACACTGGATCCAATCTGAAGTAAGAGCCTTAAAGATACCTAGTTACATGGTGTTTATGGACATCATACCAATTGGTGTATAGCTTAGAAATCACAGAGCTCTTGGAGCCTCCACTCCTGCACACGGCCTCGAGGATGACGTGGTACACGGGCTGGATGGGCACAGACAAAAATTTCGTCGAGCACCGTAAGCGCGTCGGGCATGCGTGGCTGCGGGCGACAGAAAGCAGGTATAGGCATTGGGAAGTGTTGGGACGACGGCCGCGAGACAACGTGCAGCGGCGACATGGCCGGCGCGGCAGTATCCAACAACTATGGTGTTCCAGGAGACGATGCCAATGGCTGCGCCCGCGGAGAGAAAGTGAGTCTACAGATTAATCCACGACAAAAACTCAACCTAGACAAGCCATGAGAAAGTTTGTTTCCGATTGAATGGAACCGGCAATGATGCATAAAGTGGTGGCCCGCGGAGAGAAAGTGAGTCTATAGATTAATCCACAGCAAAAACTCAACCTGGACAAGCCATGAGAATGTTTGTTTCCAATTGAATGGAACTGGCAATGATGCATAAAGTGGTGGACGGATGCAGGGGCACTCAAGCGAATTGTACACTTGCATGCAGCTTCTGTTGTGCTAACCATAGTTGCCTTCCTCCTCAATTCCCCTTGCGATGGTCACCGTTTCTGCTGTGTGCACCAGAGGTACTCCTCCGCTGCCCCATCTCTCCTCTACAGTCGCGGCCATGGATTAAATTCACGCAAGGATAGATTTCCCTCCGCCCCATCTTCGCCCCACCAAAATCACGCCGATAGCTCCCCACCGCGACTCCCTAGTCCCTTCGCCTTGTCTCTCCCCCTCTGCCCCATCTCTCCCCCTCCGGCCCTTCTCTTTGTTGTGTCTCTCCCCCCACCGCGGCGGTGGCAGCCGGATTAGGCGCCTCGATCGAGCTCTTCTCGACAGCCCGCCTTCTCTCCTCTCGACGACCAACATCTAATGGACAGAGAGAGAGATACCCACCTGAGTTGGCAGCAAGCAAGGGCGCAATCGCACGGGAGGTAGGGCGGTGAGCAGGAACACGGGAGCCTGGAAGCAAGGCTCAATAGAAGAGGCGAACACTCCGGAGGAGGGGTGCACATGTGCGGGATAAGAAGAATGCTGAGCTGAAGCCGACATATGGGATCCTAACGCGGACGCACGATACGTCATAAACGTATCCTTAATTTCTGATGTTCCATGTTGTTTTCATGTTATTTCCTACATGTTTTCTATACACTTTATGTCATTTTTATCGGTTTCCGGGACTAACCTATTGACAAGATGCCACAGAGCAAGTTCCCTATTTTCTGTTGTTCTTTAGTTTCAGAAAAGTTGTTCTGGAAATATTATCGGAATTGGAAAATTCGAAACCCGGAAGTCTTAGAATTCCCGAAGGTTCCACGGAGTCCCGAAGAGGCCCGGAGGGGGACCACAGGGGGGCCACACCATAGGGCGGCGCCCCCTGGCCGCGCCTGGGGGTAGTGTGGGCCCCTCGGGCATCCACCGCCATCGCCCTTTCGCCTATTTATTCCCCCCGATACATTAACCCTAAAGATGTTCCAGTTTTTCCCGAGAAACACCCGAGGCCGCCGTCATCATCATCCTAAGATCGGGAGGGTAATTCATCACCGAAGGGGTCTCGTCACACGAGGGGTCTACACCACCATGCCCGTCTCCGAAGTGATGTGTGAGTAGTTCATCCCTGAACTACAGGTCCATAGCAGCAGCTAGATGGTTGTCTTCTCCACTTTGTGCCTCATATTTAGATCTCGTGAGCTTCCCTACATGATCGAGATCATCTTTATGTAATGCTACATGTTGTGTTTGCTGGGATCCGATGAATGTTGAATGCTATGTCTTCTGATTATCAATCTATCATGTTATCTTCATGCATATGTTATTTATGATCTTGCATGCTCTCCATTATTAGTAGATGCTCTGGCCAAGTAGATGCTAGTAACTCCAAGAGGAAGTATTTATGCTCGATAGTGGGTCCATGCCTCCTTTGCATCTGTGCCCGAGTGACAGAAACGTGACGGATGGAGGATGTTTTGTTGCCAAAAGGGAGAAAAATACGGTGTTTACTTAGTTTACATTGTTTACATTACACACTTTGCTTACTGCGATTATCTGTTGTTTGCAACTTAATACCCAATGTTTGTTCGGATGATATTCGGAGGGTGGATTATTAGTCAGAGATGTAGTTGGATGACGGTATATGTATCTTGTTGTAATGCCCGAATGAATCACATAGTAATCTTCATGTCTTGCATATGCACTATGGTGCAGCCTTCATTTCTGTCAATTTCCCAGCTATAATTTGTTCACCACACATGTTATTTATCTTTTATGGAGAGACACCACTAGTGAACTGTGGACCCTGGTCCATTTCCTCATACTGATAATACACACACTGCTTCCACTGCTTTCACACTGCTTCCACTGTTTTCGCACTGCTGCTACTGCTTTCATAATGTTCTCATACTGTTTTCCACACCATATGTTTAACCTCTTTGTGTTCAGCAAAACCGGTGAGATTGACAACCTCACTACTTCGTTGGGGCAAAGTGATTTGATTGTGTTGTGTAGGTTCCACGTTGCTGTTGAACCGGTAGTGTGTCCTGCCATCTCAGCTGCATCAACCTTCTGAAGTTACTCCTTCCTCCTACTGGTCGATTCAACCTTGGTTTCTTTCTGAGGGAAAACTTGCTGCTGCACTCTTCATACCTTCCTCGTGGGGTCTCCCAACGAACGTGTGTTTACACGCATCAAGCATATTTTCTGGCGCCGTTGCCGGGGAGGAAGAGAATTTCTGCAAGGGGAGTCTCTCACCTCCAATCTCTTTACTTTGTTTTTGTTTTGCTTAGTTTATTTTATTTTTTCTTGTTTGCTTCTCTTTATCAAAAACACAAAAAAATAGTTCTTATTCTAGTTGTTACTCTTGTCACCTCGTTGTTATTTTTCATCGTGTTGTTCCCTAAGTTTACCCTGAAAGGTCTTCCAGTTGGTAGTGGTTCTATACTTGGAAAGGATACCATTAAATAATTATTTAATCATGTTAGTAATCATGATAATTTTGAGGAAAACTCCATAGTAGAACTTGCTCCAAACTATGAAACTGTTGCAACTGCTTTAATTCACATGTTAGAAGCTAGGATTGTTAACCTCCATCCCATACTGCAGCATATGTTCCTCAACTTGAATAACATTGAAGATATTGAGAAAAGGAACTTTATCTTAGAAACCATGCTTAAATTTGGAGGTGTTGCTATAAAAGCTAGAAAAGTCTTTGATCGTTTCAATATGCTAGGCTCATGTGTAGATATTGTTGGTTCTCTTGAAAAAACTGAATCGAAAAATGAAAAGGAGGATAAAATACCAATCCCCTTTAAATTGGTAGAACTGCATGAAGCCCTAGAAAAGAATTTTGATTGGATTGTTCCTAAATTTTTTTTTGATGAGAATAGTAAGCCTAAAAGCTCTAAGAGAGGAGCCTCTGAAACCCACTTAGATAAAATACAATGCATTATTAAGGAATTGCCTTATATTGATTTGAATGCTTCTCCGCTTCAAAACACGTGAATCCACTTTTCTGGTCCTAGCTAAAAGGCGTTAAAGAAAAGCACTTCTTGGGAGATAACCCATGGTTTTATTTTTGCTTTGTTTTCTCTATTTTCTTTGAGTAAATGGGTTTTATACTTTTGTAGCAACTCCTTTGTATCTTTATTTTCATGTTTTAGTTGTGCAAAGTAAAGTTTCTGACGAGAGTTGGAGTTGGTTTTGGATTTCTGCGTAGGAAACAAATTTATGATGTCCACCGTAAAAAATCGCATAATTCACAAAAAGATCAAAATGACCTGAAATGTTTTGTTCTCATTCCACAGATAATTCCTCAACTTTTTCGTTATTTAAGTTTTTCGATTTGAGCAACGTAAGTGCCACGAAAATATTCCTCTTTACAGACTGTTCTGGTTTTCGCAGATTCTGCCATTTTTTCTTACATTCTGCCATTTTTCGAAACATCAATGGATGTAGCTAATGTTTGAAAGTATCAATAGAAATTGTGACCATACATAACCCATGGATTTTTTATTGTTGCACTAACCGTCTAATGCGAATTACTCTTTGAGTGTGTTGTGAAGTAAGTTTTCAAGGGTCAAGAGAAGAAGGTGATATAATGTGATCAAGAAGAGTGCAAAGGAAAAGCTTGGGGATGCCCCCATGGTTCATCCTAGAAAATATTAAAATACTCAAGCATCTAAGCTTGGGTATGCCCAAGGCATCCCCTTCTTCATCAACAATTTATCAGGTCACTTCTAGTGAAACTATATTTTTATTCGGTCACATCATATGAAATTTACTTGGAGCGTCTATTTGTTTTTATTTTGCTTTCCTTTGTTTTCTTTTGTTTTCCTTGCTACAATAATATAGTTTTACCCTGGCATTCCTTGTTTGGGAGAGAGACACGCTCCGCTTTTTCATTTGAATACTCGTTATGCTCGTATCCTTAGTTTTTCTTCTACCTGTTGCAAAATTCTAGTTTAGCTCTTGTTTTCATTGCATCTCTTATTCAGAGAAGTTAGTTTTAGTAGATTTGTGTTAGAACTCTCATGTTTGCTTGCTTTATGATTTAGAGAGTTTTTTTAAAACATATTTTGTATGGTGCTTGTTGGGAAATAAACTGCTGCATGTAGTAGAATTTATAACAACGCAAATGGAAGCTTGTATAGACAGTGGCTAGACTTTTTCATATCATGCTAGATGTTATTTTAATTCTAAAGCCTAGTGGTTATTTAGTAGCATGATTTGTCTCAAATAGCTAAGATTGTTTAATGTGCCTTACAAAGAATCATGAGTTGTTCTTGTCATTTTGAAGCATAAATTTGTGGTGTTCTCCTTTGAATGTTTTATTTGGTTGACTTGGCACATGCTCACACCATGTTTATGACTATGAACCAGTCACTTATAGCCTCTATGATCATTTAGTTTTTGAAATTATGGTACACTTATGTTTTGATTAATGATGTTTATGTCGCTATGCATGATTATGGCCATTATTGCTCTCTTGATTTGTCGCTCCCAGTCTTTTGCTAGCCTCCACATGTACTGATATGAGCTCTACTCGTGCATCCAACTCCCAAAAACCAAAGTTCTCCAAATGTGTCTATCATACCACCTACATGTGGTATTGAACGGCCACTCCAAAGTAAATTGATCATGTGTTACCTTTAAAACTTTCAAAATTACTCATGTTTTGTGTTCCTGTTTTAGCTCATGAGGATGTAAATAGAGAATCTTTATCTCACTTGTTGATTGGACTTTCACACCCTGGACTAGTGGCTTCATCCGCTTATCCAATTGATAGAAGAGCTGGCAGCGGGGTGCCCAGCCCCAAATTAATAATAACAAATTCTCTTCACTATTTTTGCCCCTGATTTATCAGTCGCATAATTGTGTCAACAAAAGAGAAAGAGGGATGACATTCTACCCAGATGCATCCTTCTATGGGAGCCACTCTTGTGAACTCTAGTTGGCTTGTGACATACTATATTTTCTATTACCATTCGTTGACATAAGCATACACCTCTCTAAAAAATAGACACTCGTCCACGGTATGTGATTGTTGGAAGTCACCCGAGGATTCGGTAAGCCATGGTTTGTGTAAGATGGTTGGGAGGAGTGTCAAACATTTTATACCAGCTCTGTTTAACAAAATAAAAGCTCTAGCACATGAGTGATCCCTGCTTCCCTCTGCGAAGGGTCTTTCTTTTACTTTTATGTTGAGTCTCCATTTTCTAACTTTATGCACAGTTGAGAGAGCATGGTTGCCATTCTGAGTTAGCTTGTGACGTACTGTATTTTATGTTACCATTCGTTGACATAAGCATACACCTCCCTAAAAAATAGACACTCCTCCACGGCATGTGATTGTTGGAGGGCACCCGAGGATTCGGTAATCCATGGTTTGTGTAAGATGGTTGGGAGGAGTATCAAACACTTTATACCTCTGTTTAACAAAATAAAATCTCTAGCACATGAGTGATCCCTGCTTCCCTCTACGAAGGGCCTTTCTTTTACTTTTATGTTGAGTCTCCATTTTCTAAGTTTATGCACAGTTGAGAGAGCATGGTTGCCATTCTGAGTTTAATGTGCATTTGTCCCAGAAACATTATTAATTGATTCATGATGTGTTATTGTTTGTTCTCTAACTATATGTTCTAGTCTTCCCTCGTGAACTTTGAAGGTATCCTGGCATTTATGTTTTGCCCCACTCTTAAGGACAAGCGAAATATCACTTTGCCATGTTATATCTATGCTTGAAACAAACGTATATCTTTCGAGTGCATTATTATTCATGCTCTTTTATTTATGTTACTTCTCATGATGCAAGGTGATTGCTATGCTTTATTGTTAAAATTTATCTATCATGCTTGTTTTCAAAGTACTATGATCTCAACTTACATATGCTTTTACATTATTGATGATCAAGTTTATGCTGGTAGAATGTCACCTCAGAAATTATGTGTTTTTATCGTTTACCTACTCGAGGACGAGTAGGAACTAAGCTTGGGGATGTTGATACGTCATAAACGTATCCTTAATTTCTGATGTTCCATGTTGTTTTCGTGTTATTTCCTACATGTTTGCTATGCACTTTATGTCATTTTTATCGATTTTCGGGACTAACCTATTGACAAGATGCCACAAAGCCAGTTCCCTGTTTTCTGTTGTTTTTAGTTTCTTCTGGAAATATTCTCGGAATTAGAAAAGTCAAAGCCCGGAAGTCTTAGAATTCCCTAAGGTTTCCACAGAGTCCCGAAGAGGCCCGGAGGGGTGCCACACCAAAGGGCGGCGCCCCCTGGCCACGCCTGGGGGTGTGTGGGCCCCTCGGGCGTCCAACACCATCGCCTTTTCGCCTATTTATTCCCCTCGATACATCAACCCTAAAGATATCACACTTTTTTCCCGAGAAACAACCGAGGCCTCCGTCATCGTCATCCCGAGATCAGGAGCGTTCTAGAGCTATCCCCGGCACCCTGCCGGGAGGGAAATTCATCACCGGAGGGGTCTACACCACCATGCCCGCCTCCAAGTGATGCGTGAGTAGTTCATCCCTAGACTACGAGTCCATAGCATTAGCTAGATGGTTGTCTTCTCCACTTTGTGCCTCATGTTTAGATCTCGTGATCTCGCCTACATGATCGAGATCATCTTTATGTAATGCTACATGTTGTGTTTGCTCGGATCCGATGAATGTTGAATGCTATGTCTTCTGATTATCAATATATCATGTTATCTTCATGCATATGTTATTATGATCTTGCATGCTCTCCGTTATTAGTAGATGCTCTGGCCAAGTACATGCTAGTAACTCCAAGAGGGAGTATTTATGCTCGATAGTGTGTCCATGCCTCCTTTGCATCTGTGCTCGAGTGACAGAAACGTGACGGATGGAGGATGTGATGTTGCCATAAGGGAGAAAAGAACAATGTTTACTTAGTTTACATTACACACTTTGGTTACTGCGATTATCTGTTGCTTGCAACTTAATACCCAACGTTTGTTCGGATGATATTCGGAGGGTGGATTATTAGTCGTAGATTCAGTTGGATGACGGTCTATCTATCTTGTTGTAATGCCCGCATGAATCAAATAGTAATATTTAAGTCTTGCATATGCACTACGTGCAACCTTCATTTCTTTCAATTGCCCAGCTGTAATTTGTTCACCACACATGTTACTTATCTTCTATGGACACCACTAGTGAACTGTGGACCCCGGTCCATTTTCTCATACTAATAATACACACACTGTTTCCACTGCTTTCACATTGCTTCCATTGTTTTCACACTGCTGCTACTACTTTCATATTGTTTTCCACACCATACGTTTAACTTCTTTGTGTTCAGCAAAACCGGTGAGATTGATAAGCTCATTGCTTTGTTGGGGCTAAGTGATTTGATTGTGTTGTGTAGGTTCCACGTTGCTGTTGAACCGGTAGTGCGTCCTGCCATCTCAGCTGCATCAACCTTCTGAAGTTACTCCTTCCTTCTACTGGTTGATTCAACCTTGGTTTCTTTCTGAGGGAAAATTTGCTGCTGCACTCTTCATACCTTCTCTTGGGGTCTCCCAACGAACGTGTGTTCACACGCATCAACGCACCACAGGCCATAGATTCGAACGCAACCACGAGCGGCAGCGCACCCACCGCCCCGCGCCCGCAGAGCGCCGCTAATGCGTAATCACCAATGGAAGCACCGTTGCCCGAGAGCAGCATCCGAGACATAGATGAAAAGAAGAAGAAAGCGCAGGGAACCGCCCTCCTAGGCACACCCAGTCGCAAAAGCAGTGACCGACGCGCGGGCCCATGCCGAGGACGCGGGAGAGAGCAGGATTCCACGCTCCGTTAGAGATTGGAGAGATACACTGATCGGTCGTTATAAGTAAATCAGCGTCTGATCTCTAATGATTCATATACTTGCAGTGCATGTGAGTTTCTTGGGAACTCTGGAGCCACTCGTTTCCATTCGGCATCTCACATGGGAAGAGTAGTAACATGCATACTCCCTCAATTTATAAATAAATGTACATGTTTCTTTTATACCAAGTCAAACATTTTGAAATTTGATCAAATTTCTACAAAAGGGTAGCATCATATATGACATGAAATTAGTATATTATGAAAGTTCATTTCAAAACGAATCTATTAATACCAATTTAGTATCATAAATGGCTGTGTATTTCTCTATAAAGTTTATCAAATTTTAATAAATTTGACTTAGTACAAAATCTAGATGTACACTTATTCACGGATGAAGGGAGTATGTAACTAGACTACTCCCCTGTCCCGTTTATAAGGCTTGCGTGCGTCGCTAGATCATCAATTTGACCAACCTAATATATTAATAATGTATTAGCTGATTATAGGGTTCAATTAGAAAATCTCTTTGACCAAGGTGTTAGCCGATTGGAGTTGAAATCTTGCATGCATTGGTGGAAGAGGCAACTAGCCATTAATTAAGAGTGAATTAAATGCTAATGCACCTAGGAGAGGAGGGGGTTTTGGAACTGCATGTTTTTTAGATTATGATTTATGAACCATGCATGACGGAAGGAGTATAAAGATACACCATTCGAAACTTCAAATTTTATTTTTTTTAATGATATAATTTTTGTTTTATATAATTCATATTACATTGGTCAAATTGATGACCTAAGGACACACGCAAGACTTATAAACTAGGACAGATGGAGTAATATATGTTTGGTGTCATGCAAGGGTTTATTTATTATATTATAGACTCATATTGTCTTCATATGTATTATGTTACCGTAACTAGCTAGTTAGGTTACTCTATTTGTTTCTCTCCTTATTAATTAACTGTCATTTTATCTCTTTTATTTAGGTGCCACTAATATTAGTACCTATGTTAATTTTACTGTGAGCATCCTTCTGGAGGCCGCCTATCTCGCGAGTCGCGAGGTTCTACTTAATTTTTTCCTTTTAAGAAAATGAGCCTCTACATATATACCTTGCACGCCATGCCTCCTTCACGCAGCGCCCTATGGGGCTTCTCCAGAAATGTCTCGCTAGGCCTCTCTTGGACTGGGCCTGCTCCATATTCTAGCGTCCAGGCCCATGCAAGCCATTTCCTCTATGCCGCCCATAGGCGCCACTTCTGCCTCGCATCGCCTAAAGGATTCATGCAGTGGGCCGACCCATCAAGCTGCTTTAGATGCTTCTTCTTTTTTCTGTTCTCTTTTTTTCGTTTTCTTTTAATTTTTTTTTTATTCCTTCTATGATTTTGAGAATTGTTCGGCAAAAAAATGTTCATATTAAAAAATTGTTCATAATCTGAAAAAGGTTGAGATTTCGAAAAATATTCAAATTTGAAAACAGCTCAAATCTAAAAGATGTCTAGATTTGAAAATTGTTCACATTTATTTTTTCAAATCTAAAAAATATTTAGATTTGAAAATTTTCAAATTTCAAAATTTTTCAAAGGTAAAAAATTCATATATTCGAATTTCAAAGTTGTTCAAATTTGAAAGTTGTTCGAAATTAAAATGGTTAAAAAACTCAAATTTTAAAAAGTACATATTTTGAATAAATAAACAGTTTTATAAGAAATATTTCACATTAAAAAAGCAAAAAACATTAGCTTTTTTATGGGACCGCTCTTCTAGACCGGCCCATAATGTGAGGGCTACAGGGCGGCCGAAGCAAAGCCGGCCGCTAATATGCGGCGGGTAGGCGCACCTCCAATGCATAGTACCTATGCTGGAGTGTGTAATAACCCGAAGTAGGCCGTAGCTGTTGTTCGCTCGCTGCTGCCTGGGCTTTCGATTGGCAGCATTTCTTCATTGCTTCCCGCATCTGGCTTCCATGATAGGCTTTCTTCTGGATCAACAACGGATTACCCACTAGACGAAGGAATCCGATTATGTGTGAAATTTTCCGTAATTCTATTGATTGATCGCAAAATTACGTCATTATTCTCTTCCTTCTCTAGATAAACGCATGGCGACTTTCAACCTCGATATGATATCACTTATTGTCGGAACTGGATAATTGATCTTACGAGTACAATTAACCAGACCAACAAAACACTCATATTGATTTGTTAACCAGGTTTAACAATCTTGTCTACTCTCTCGGACATGATTATCGCCACATAATACACTCGACCACAAGCCCATGAAGGTCATCAAACTATCGCAGTCTGATTCATTCAACGACAATGGTTTTGCTTCTGGCAAACTATTTTGGAGGTCCGTAAAGCTGCAGATCAGCGATGGAGCCGCGTCGAGCTCGTATGAAGAGGTGATTTGTCTTCTCTCTCTTGGTGGTCACTTTGGTGGTGTCCAAGGAGATGGACAGGCGCTGGTCTTTTGCATAGGATTATACTATCCTTTCAGTACTGTAATGTCGGTGTTTACGTGTATTATAACCGGATATTTATCTTATGAATGAGAACGTATTACCTTGCAAAAAAAAACTATTGCACCACTGCCATTCCGACCACCCATGCCACGGGCGCCATACCGTCTTAGAGTCCCCTCGTGATTTTGTCTCTAGCTTATCAAATTCCATCTTATCTATTTTTCTGACCCACCGTGCATTTATATATCGGTTTTGTTAATCTCAGCAAGTGTTCAATCGATTTCTACATTATCTGGCCTGCATCATGATTAATTCGTAAAACTATTATTTGCAAGTTAGGCTGCAACCAATAATTTTATTAATTGCAGTTGGGGTTGCAACTGGGAAAAAAATATGAACTATTAAATTTGCTTTATGATTTATGCTAGGTCTAAGTTGGAACATCTTGCAACTCAAATTTGATGACATACTCTGACTAAGGACTAACTTAATTCTTATTCGACTAAACATTAGTTAAACTTTATATATTAGTCATATGTTACATGTGTTCGACTCGAGCAATTACTCTACAGCGTAATTATGAGTCTATTTTTAACCAAACACGTACACATATTCGATACAAATTCAACCCACTAGAAAATGGGGAACTATGATGGCATTTTTGTATCACGCAAGCTCTAAAAATATAGAACAAACACCAAAATGTGTTTAAATTTACACCATATAAAATGTAAGTGGTCACTTTGTTGCTCTTTGTCCGACAATTCATAGCGATAGATTTGGGAAGCTGGGTCATTTTCTCATATTTCCCAAACTATATTGCCGAGGAATTTTGTTACTGCTGTGTGTGGATTTCAGTCTCCTGGTCAAGACTTTTTCTTTTTTCTTCCCTCATCTAGAGCTAAGCAAGAGAAAGAACTAGCCTCTAGTTTGGTTTTTCCGGTGGTAGTAGGAAAGCCTACTGTTGGATGTATGCCCAAAAGACAATAATATTTGTACATTTGTTTCATAATTATGATTATGTTGCTATGCTATAACCGACGTGGCTCCTGAATATGAGATTCTGAGAAAAACTCATGCTCATGTGTAGTAACATGGATAATTATTTCATACCCTAGTCTTGCCTTTTCAGACTAATTTTTTGTATGCTTGATGATCATATTTTCCTGGCCATGGACATAGTTTATATCAGAATCAATGAATATCATATTGTTGGAAGGGAACAATATGGTTGGGTAGACCCAAATAGTTGATATTCTAAGAGATTCCAATGAGATGTCTTTTGTCCTTAGTGACATATTACAATAATGTTATATTACGACATATTCTTAGACCATGATGATATCGGGGTTGTACATTCTGGAGGTTTTACATTGGTACTATCAAGTGCCACACCGTAAACTGTGCGAACAAAACGATAGCTAGTGGGTAATTCTAGAGGAGTGTATTGACCTCGATATTCTCAGATGGGAATCACTCATCCGTAAAAATAGAGATACAAACTAAGCCCACTCGGTATGCATGATATCAAATATTTTCTACATACAATGCATGATGATGATACATCATGTGGGATTTCATAACACGGGAACAAGTAAAATAAAGCTTAACAACGAGATAGACAAAGGTATAGTGAACTAAGCATTGTTTCACGACAATACATGAATCATTAATCCCGGGAAAGTTTGGTAGCACGAGTAATGGAAATATTTTACAGTAGTGAAAATATTCAACAGGGTGACTTTCGCATAGTGAGTGTGCGTCATTATGGGCGTCCATGGCCCTGCTATTGACCATTGACCCGGAAAGATATTTCCAATGTCATGTCCAGTCATTATCGAACCTGTAGGGTCACACACTTAAGTTTGATTTTGTTATACCTGTATATTGGCAGGTCTAGAACAACAAGGAGTATCATCGGTACGGTGTTTCTGCATGACGGATATTATATATATATATATATATATATATATATATATATATATATATATATATATATATATATAGATGTCCCGGAGTAATAGAAATAGTTCATGTTAATATCGGAATTTATTAAGGAGTATTTCTAAGAGAGAAAATTATTTTGCACGATTTTCAGAGCATATGCTGGCGGGCATGAGATGTGCCAGAATGTTAGAAAGTGTTTATAACATCTTTGTATAGAGTCTATGATTTTATCTTAAGGGTATATAGGGTTCCGAAAGAGTTTCGGAGGAAACCCGAGAAGGGGGAGTGCCGGAGGGGATTCTAAGTGGGCACTATGGCCACTAAGCAAGGTGCATCACCTTGCCCCAAAACATTCCATGTTTGATTTTGGGTGAAAAAAAAACCCAAAACTTAAAGAAACAAATAGGAAAGGAGAAAAGTGGGAAGGAAAAGAACTCTAAAGTTTGGAAGTCCAATCCGAATTGTGGGAGGGGCAAGGGTGCGGCCTGGTTTGGGGCTTCCCAAAATGACCTACACCTTTGGCTGGTGTCATCCTCCTCCCACTATATAAACCCACTCGCACCCCTCATTGGGAGACACAACAACTGGCCTCATTCCTTCTCTCTCTCTCTCTCTAATTATAGCTTCTTCTAATTGGATTTTGTAGGTGTCCTCTCCCAATTAGTGAAACTATGGCCCCTGGTCCTATTTTCCCCATTATTACAACCTTCTTTCAAGCAGTTTCATCATTGTTTCCTTGTTTTACTTTTATTAATTTTCATTACTCTATGTGCTTAATTCTCTAGTTTTTAGCAAGACGAGAAGACTGCCAACCTTGTCAGAAAGTTGGGGACAAGAGAGAGTTTTTGTGTTGTGTGTAGGTTCCACGCTTGTTGACACGCCCGACAACAAGCTACCTTCTCCAAGTCTTTGAAGTCCTACTGGTCGATAAATCATGTTTCCACAATTGGGGGAAATTTCCGCTATACTACATCATACCTTCCTCTTGGGGTAACCCAACAAGCGTGTGATTATGTCTGAGAGCATCAGTAGGCTTGTGTGACAGAAAAAATACACGATAAGTTAAAATGGTTAGTGATTTCTATAATAACATGTTGCAAAAGGTTGTTTGGCCCTGCCCCTGGAAATCTATTTAAATCCACGCCATCTTTAGGGAATAGTGATGAAATCTTATCCGAGGAGGATAATGCTGAGCTTACTAAACCCTTTTCGATCGAGGAGGTGAAAAGTGCACTTTTCTCGATGGAGGTTAATCATGCACCTGGTCTAGATAACGTACATGCAAAATTTTAAAAAACACTGTTGGAATGTAGTCAAAATAGATATTATGCGCTTGTTTGATTGTTTTTATTCTGGCTCACTAGATGTTCAACATTTGAACCCTGGAATTATAACTCTGCTCTTGAAAGTGGCCGAGGCCATAAAATTTAGCAATTTCGCCCTAATTGCTTGCTTAGGTACATTTATAAGTTGATTACTAAAACCTTAATGATTAGGCTTGAACCTTTTGCTACCAAGCTTTTTAGTATACAATAGAATGCTTTTATCAAAAAATAGGAATAGTATGGATCGTATCTTCTCCCTTCATGAGATCATGCATCACACTCGTGTCAAGAAACAAACCGGCACGACAAGGTGAATTGGGATTTTCTCATTTTCTATCAGAAAGCTAAAGGGTTTAATGATATATGGTGTTCTCGGATAAGTCAGATCCTTCATAATGGCACTATAAGTTAATATTAATAATCAGGTTGGGGGATATTTGGATAGTGTTGAAGGGTTTAGATAGGGTGATCCCCTCTCCCCACATTATGGTTCTATTGGCTCAGAGGAATGGCTTGTTTGGTGATCTGGCTTCTGATTTAGTAAAGGATGGGGTCACCATTTTACAGTCTGCTGATGACATAGTTCTATGTATTCCTCGTGATATGGATAAAGCACGTGCAACTTTTATTCTACATGTTTGAACTCATGTCAGGGTTAAAAGTGAGTTGTATATTATAGGAGGGGACATTTAAGTGGCTTCCTTGTATTCAGATATGTTCAATTGTAATGTTGGCCAACTTACTTTGAAATATCTTGGGATTCATGTTACTTTTTCCAACCTAAAAATGCTTGACTAGGATTTTTTGATGGCAATATGTTAAAAAAGTTGGACTCCTGGATCAGTGATTCAGCCTCCTCCCGTGGCAGGTTGACACCGATTCACTCTAGTCTCACTTATGTTCCATCATATTATTTGTCTATGTTTTTTCTTAGCAGAACTTTTATTGAAAAGTTGGACAAACACAAAAGAAGATTTTTCTGGCTGGTAAAAGCAAGAACAAAAATTATTTCATGGTTAGGTGGTCTAGGGTTTTCATATCTAAAAACAAAGGGGGTTTGGGTGTTAAGAATCTACATAGAAAAAAATGTGAACTTGATTTGCAAGTGGTGGTGGAAGTTGGAGACTAAATCGGGGCTTCGAAAAACTATTGTTTCAGAGAAATTTTAAAAATAAAAACCGTGGCTTGAGTTAAGAGTAAAGCTTCTCATTCACCATGTTGGAAGGATCTTATGAAAGCGAAATATACTTATTTTTCCGGTGGGAAGTTAATTTTGAAAAAAGGCAACTTGGTTCGATTTTAAAAAGATCTCCAGTTAGAAGGTCACTCTTTGTGTGTTTGATATCCTAGTTTGTTTAATATTTTTCAAGCACAAGAGTGGACTTTTAAGAAAGTGGTCGAGTGTCCTTATAAGTTACCTTTTCGTAGAAGGATCTCCCTATGATGGAAGAGCAGCGGGGTTACATTGTGGTATGTGTGAAAAAATGTTGCCAGATCGGCTCAGTCTGATATGATGACCTGGTTATGACTGCTAATGGTCGATTATCTACTAAATCAATGTATCAGGCTTGTAAACGAACATATCAGGGGCAAATAAAAAGTGGATTTGGAAGACCAAATTGACTCTAAAAAATAAAAAATTCTATGCTAGTTGTTTCACAATGCTATCTTGACTAGAGACAATTTGAAAAAAACGAAAGTGGACTAATAACCCTTTGTGTTCTTTCTGCAACAAGCTCGAAACTGCAAATCACCTTTTATTTTGTTGCTCAAATGCCAAAGTGGTTTGGGGATCTATGGGGTTATACTAGGGGCTATTTCTTGTTGGAGGTTATTGTGGCAAAGTATGGCTTGGTTATACAAGTTTTTGCTGCTGGTAGAAAGTTTTACATGTTGCTTCTTGCTACAGTGTGTTGGGAGATTTGGACTATTCATAATTTGATAACCTTCAATAAAAAAAATATCGGTCTCCTGTGATAACTATATATACTATGTGCTTCTTTGTTACTGGGCAGGATTGTACGAAGCTGATGACTGCGAGAAGATCAAAGGAGGAGCTGAACATTTGATGCGCAAAGCTGCAGTACTAGCGATGCAAATCTCTAATCGGCAAAGGACTTCTTCAAAAGGTGGTCGCATGATTCTTCAGATCACTGATGGTTCTGGGATTGAAGATGTCTTACTTTGTAGACATGTTCGTGGAGTGTTTGTGCGGGATTGTTCAAGACTATGTGGGTATCCTCATGTGTGTGTTTTGACTTCCTTGTTTGTTTTGGTAGTATAGGTGGTAGGTTTTTTACCCCGTAGCGTGATTCTCGACGCCGAGGTCACACAACAGATTGGCCTACCATTTGGCTTCCCCTTTTCCCATCTCCTTTTGCTTGTAAATATATATACTCCCTCCGTCTCAAAACAATTGTCTCAACTTTGTCTAAATATGAATGTATGTAGATATGTTTTAGTGTACACATGCATCCATATTAAGACATTGAGACAATTATTTTTAGGAGGGAGTTCAAAATACATAGAAATTAGTAAGGCGCATGAATTTTTCTAAGAAAATTTACTTTCGAAGGGAGTTCAAAGTGATCCCTAAAAACACCTTCTAACAAAAAAAGTATTGTGTGTCCATATAGAGGTGGACTAAGCCTAGACCCCTTAGGGTTCTATCCTCCCCCTGGGGATCTGGCGGCGAGTCCTAGTCCACCCCGATCTCCCCCAAACTTTCGGAAATTTCCCATCCCCGTTTCTCCCTGGAATTGCCCCCTTGATTGGGTTTAAGGGTATGAGGTGTTCCTACTTGGGATTGTCCTATTACTCCTGCTCGGGCCTTTTCAGAAACCTCTATCCAACGATGTCTGACGCGAGATCGTCCGCGAGTGCTGGTAAGGGCAACATGCTCAGAACCAAGGAGGAGACTGGCACTGAGAAGCCTCCGCCGGGATCGTCCGCTCTGGAAGGATCGGTAGAGAGCGGTGAATCAAGAAGGGAGAATGGGATTGGATATATGTTCATCAGCTCATCATTAATGAGGAAGATTTTGATGATTTTGGCATTGAAGAAGAAGCTGCAAACATAGTGGAAAGTACCCGATGGATGGCAGTGGCCAGGGTGGTATGCAGTAAGAAGTTTAGCCATGATATTTTCTTTCTTCAGATGCAGAACACGTGGAACCCTGCATGTGAAATTAAGATCTAGGCAATAGGAGAGAACCGCTTTGCTATTCAGTCCTTCTGCCTCTGTGATTGGAAGAAGGTGATTGGAATATTGGCACCTTGTCATGGCGCCATATGACGGCTTCTCAGATCCTGAGTTCATTGATCTAGTCCTTATGCCCATCTGTCTACAAGTTCATAAAATTCCCGAGGGATACAGGAAGTGGGAGGTGGTGACTAAATTGGTTTAGTTAGCTTGTGATGAGGTTACTAAGGTGTAGATGAACCCGTTAGGTGGCTTTAGAGGCGATTTCGTCCGTGCCTGTATCAAGCAAGATGTCAGGAATCCCTTGGCGCGCTTTGTGTGTATATCACGTGGAGGGAAGCGCCTCCTGTATGCCGTAAAATTTGAGAAGCTAGGCCAATTGTGTTATTCTTCGAGGACTTCTATGGTACCCCCAAATAAATATAGGCCGTCTATTTTCATGCATCTAATGGCTTGTACCAAATCATACTAGTGTGTAAAAGTGGACTAGTATAAAACATACTAGTCTCTAGTTAAAAAAGGAAGGTACCTTAAATAAGGAATAGTAACACATACGCATGATTATAGTCGAAAACTGATTTACAATAAAATCAGAAATCCCGTTTAAATAGGAAGGCCTTGTAGTTTCTCCTACCGCTACGTGCACTAATGCCATGGCGCCTGCTTCACAGCGTATTGGATTTCAAATTGCCTATTTCACCATGAACAGGAAATATTTCCTAGATGGTCTAATTTTTTTTGGTCAAGCTACCCGGCCGCCAAACTTGGGTACATGAACTTCATCCGAGTTGTTTTAATACTTTGCCATCGTACATGCCTCAGAGCAGGCTGGCCAGCAAGCGTAAGTATACTCCGTCCAGTTTGTTTTCAACCTTGGCCAACGAGCTACCCGGCCAGCCGGCCGGCCGCCATGAACTCCCGATAGAGACTAAGACTAGCCACAATGGGGGTATCATAGGTAGTATCATGCATGCCATGTTGGCAAAATTCTGAGGTGGCACTGCAATTAATGAGGAGAGAGGTGATGGTGGTATCATAGGTAGATACCGTAACATAACGCATTACGAGATAATATGAGTCTACATTACAATAAATGCGGCAATATATGATACCACAAACATGTTACTACCCATTGTGGGAGTAGTAACATAGACTAGTATCATATGCATGATACCAGTGTATGATACTCCCCATTGTGACTAGTCTAAAGCAAACGGTGTAGACTGTGAAATAAAAAATCTTGATTTAGTTACCATGATTTTAGGCTAAAATAATGGAATATTTAGTTTGATTTACGGATCAATAAATGGTTTCCTAATTAAAAGCCTGAATCTTCTCTCTCAATCAACGGTTAGATTTTAATTCATACTGGTCATCTTTGGTGAGTAGTAAAAGGTACCGTAGAATAAGCCTATTCTTATGGTTTAATTGGGCACAATCACAAGGAGTGTGGCTTGGGTGTTCATTATGAGAAATCTCTGAGGTACGGGGAGTGGATTTATGTGACGCCGACATCAAGACATGGCCGGAGTGCAACTGTTCTGCGTGGGGGTTTGAGAGGAGGTCGTGGGGCACCGCACCCCCTTGTCCCCATCATGATCGTGGTTCTAACATAGAGATTGGTGGGCTTGGGCGTGACTTCTATGATTGGCGCCTCCACCTGGAGCAGCGTAGTTCAGCGGAAGAAAAGGAGTTGGCGGACACTACTACTAGTGCGGCCAAACCATCTTATGTACACATGTCTAATGCAGAGAGGGGTGCCAAAAAGCTTTTAGCCTTTGCTACCGTGAATGAGGGAAATAATTATACAGAACTAATGTAGACATGATATAGAATAAGGCTATAACCAATACTGGAGTAGATGGGGTTCTGGTTGAACCAAAGGAGAAGAAAAGACACAAGAGAATTGATGGGACTTCGATATGTGGTAATTCTGGATCGGCAGCATCCTTCAAGTATGACCGCCAGGAGCAATGAATTGCTTAGGGTGGAACTGTCGCGGTGCCAAAAAATTTGCGATGGTTCATGACCTTACCGTCCTTCAGAGGACCCATAATTTCCAAGTGGTGTTTCTGTGTGAGACCAGACAGAAAAGTGACCGTATGAGACGTCTCCCGGGCCGTCTCTGCTTATGTGGTTTTCCTGGTTTTGACAGCGAGGGTATGAGCAGGGGATCGCATTGTTCTGGCATGAAAGCATCCATATAGTTATCAAGGAGGTGAATAACAGATTTATTGATGCCAACATTCACTTTGGTGCTTATCAGCCATTGACGCATGTGACATTTAGAACGGATAGTATGGGCACTTAGAGGGGGTGAATAGGTGGTACGACCGATTTTATTTTTTCTTCAAATTAAGACTTGACACGAAGGTAAATTCTCTAGATATGCAACTAAGGTAAATTTACCTATATGACAACAACAACAACAACAACAACAACAACAACAACAACAACAACAACAACAACAACAACAACAACAACAACAACAACAACAACAACAACAACAACAACAACAACAACAACAACAACAACAACAACAACAACAACAACAACAACAACAACAACAACAACAACAACAACAACAACAACAACAACAACAACAACAACAACAACAACAAGATACAAAATACAAACACAAAGTAAAGGAGAGGGAACGAGGTAACCGATAATGAAAGCACGAAGATACAAGAATGTAATCCCAAGTTCCTCCCTTTGAGGGGAGTACGTCTCGTTGGAGGGGTGTGAGGTCACCACAAAGGCCTACTCAACGCCATAAAGGACTCGCCCTATTCTCCAATGAACCTCTCCAAAAAGCCCTAGTTCACCTTCCACTATTGATCTTCTTTGAGGCGGGAATCGAGTCCTTTACACCAATCTTGGGGCACACACCCACAACCAAATTGGGGGCTCCGAAGAATCACCAAAAGTAGCAAGAGGTCTAGGTTTTCCACACAAGGAAACCCTAGACTAGTTCCTGTGAAGCAAATGAGAGGGGAATGGAGAACCGGCCGGTGAAGATGTAGATCGGGGCCTTCTCCTTCAATCCTCCAAAGATCAACAAGTTTGGGTGGAGGGATTCCGAGATCTAGGAAGGTGGGTGAGCTCAATCAATGGGGAATTCCATTCTGGGTGATCTAGCTGGAGGAACAAGAAGGGGAGGGGGTATTTATACCCCAATCCCAAAAACTAACCATTTGGTGGCTTTTTGCGAAAGTCACACTGGAGACTCCGGTGTAAATACCGGAGACTCCGGTCTGCCAAACTTTTCGTCCAAGATCCTGTGTGGCGGAGACTCCGCACTAGGCCAGAGACTCCGGACACTCTCCAGACCCATTCTAGTGGGTGGCACCAACTTGTCTTCGTGCTGGGAAAAACTTCAAGGCGGAGACTCCAGTCTTCTGCGCCGGAGACTCCATAGAGTTTCTGCCTTTTCTTCTCACTGAAAAGCAGAGGGTGTCTGAGGTGCTGCGAGCGTAGTAGAGCAGCCGGGAGTCCGGAGACTCCGGGCCCTACACCCCGGAGACTCTGGCAAGTCTCCGCACACTCTCTGGAGGGAGTCCAGTAGATGACACCACTTGGGCACACCTTCTTCTTCGCAGGAAAATCCTGAAACCGGAGACTCCGATCTGGGAGACCGGAGACTCTGGCCTGGAATAAATTCCAGAAACTCCATCTTGTGTAGATCTCTTTGATCTTTTTGGAGACTACACCACCATTAATAATTTTATCGATTGACCCTGAATCATCAACACATGTTAATATATATACTTGTGTTGTTAACAAACACTAAAAACAAGATTTAAGCGAAATTGCGCTTTCAATCGACCCCCTTTTGGTGTTTGATGACAACACAAGTATTTGCAATGAAAATCAGCTAGACATTGGTTTGTAAAAAAGAGACGGGCTCCCCCGTGATGTGTGCACCAATGATACACAACAACAAAGGTATGAGCTCCCCCTATGTTTGACAAACTAACATCACAAGCACCAATATAGTGAATAATACAATTGCATGCATATAGGTAAGATAATTTTAAAGCATGGAAACAATAGCACAACCATAAGATAGCTTCACAACATAGTCTCACCACACACAATTTAAGGTTTGCTAGGAAAGGGAAACTCGAAAGCAATTAAGATAAAAGGAGACACAAGCCATAAAAAGCAAATCAAGTCCAAAGGCTTGTGTTTCGAAGCAAAGCAGAGCAACCCATGCAAATACCCGAGAAGTATTGATAGCCACTTCTCCCCCTTTGGCATCAAGACACCAAAAAGGAAAAGGAGCAACTACAAGAAACCCAAAGGATCACTCATCCTCATCGTCATCAGCTGGCTGCTCATCCTCTGCATCCTTTTCATCCTCATCACCACCAGACTGATACACCTCACCTTCTTCAGTGTGCTCTTCTTTATCGGTCATATGAGCCTTGCCACGACTTCTAAATAAAGATGGAGCTGAAGTGACCTCCTCAAAATCATCCCAAGGGAACGAGGAAGTGTTCCACTCATGATAGGACATGGTGTGGGACTCGGAATGAGCCTCGAGGGGAGGGGTACGCACAATCCCAACATTATCCTGGAGAGGAGTGATCATATTCTTTATTTTCCTCCTTTCCTTGTAAGCCACGTGGTTCTCCTTATGGACAGCAATAGTCATGCATAAGATGTTGCGTTGGAACCACGTGAGCTTTTCGAGCCCATCCTGAACTTCTTACTTGCCCTGACGATGAGTATGAGGATCAGCATTCTTCCTCCTGGTCCTTGGAGCCTCATCCTCACCCATAGGAGTGTCCTCATCCTCAACAAAGTGAGTAGACATAATCTGAAGAGAGCCAGGAAGATGCTTGGTCTCGGTGGCTAGACCGGGAACCTTCTCCAGAATAAGCTTCATCACATAGGGAGCATAAATAGTCACCTTCTTTGGTTCAATCATGGCATGATGGATCTCTTTATTTATGAAGTCCATGACATCAACCTCAAAACCTATGGTCTGGTCTAGCACGGTGGCACTTGAAAGCATGGTGGAGTAAGTTCACAAGACCACTGCAAATAGCATCCACATTTCTGGCCTTAGGAGCAATGTTGCACCGAAAGAGGCGGAGGAGAATTTTGTAGACAAGATTCAAATCCTTGTTGGTGCCTACACTTGAAATCTTGTCATATAGCGGAGCCAACCTCATCTTGTCATAAGAAACACCGGTAACATGCATTTTGTTGCCCAGATTGTTACCATGGAGAGGATAGCCAAGAAGCTCAGAGAGCCTAAAGAGGGACGACTCGCACTTGAGAGGGCAAGTCATCCAAGTCAAAGAAATATCCTCATCCTCTCCGAAGGTAATGGTGGCAAAGAAGTGTTGAACAGCCTTGATGTTGAAGTCCTGCTGAATGCCCAATAGCTTCTTGAGACCCAGCTTCCTAGTCACCTAGAAGGCTTCCTCAAAGTACCCCCTTTGTTCTAGAGCATCTTGATCGAGAACCTTCTGCTGACAGACTGGATGAGCAAGGTTTTTGTAGACCTCTGTCTGAATGAGCTCTTTCTCATTCCTCCAATAGTTAGGATGATTAGAAGTGCGAGCCATGGAGAAGAATGGCTACGCTCTCATAATCTGTCGGATATATATTGAATAGGGGTATAGAAGATGGTAGACAAAGAGCCGGACTACCAGGGTGGCCTACATGGTAATGGGCTTAGGTCCATTGGGCGGCCCAGTAGTCCGACGCGCAGAAGCCGGATTCTAGAAGAACCCGGATCACGGCCCGCGTGATCTGGCTTGGAGGAGAAGACGGATTCCTTGCTTTCCAAGTTACAAGTTAAACGTAGTCTTCTAGGTTTCTTATTCTATAAGCCCTAATCCGGCTATTATATAAAGCCGGACGGGAGATAGATTAAACAAGTTAGGCACAAGTTCAAGCTCTACGCAACTCGCCGAGAAGCTCATCCTCGCCGAGAAGCTAGATCTACACCCTCACACTGTAACCCTGATAAACGGGCTTTAGTCCCAATTAGTGAGAAGTGCAGGAGTAGGTACGCCGTACTGTCGCGACGTACCGAACCTGGGTATAATCCCGTGTTCTGTATTACTACGCTATTCCGTTACCCCACGTCTCTACCGTAGTCTCATGGCACCCCCGTCTATGAAAACTACTACGATGTCTCGACAGTTGGCGCCCACCGTGGGGCAAACAACGTCAGGCGTGAAATTCCGATCTGGGATACTTGGCGGAATTGGAAGATCGATCACTGTCGGAAGCTTGGAGTTCGACGACGACGTCGGCCGCTTCCTCGACAACGGATCCTATATACCGGCGCAAAACCACCTGGTAAGTGCCTGCGTGTTACCGATCGGATCTGCTAACATCTTTATCGGACTAACTGCAGAGGCAATGGGGTTTTGCGGTGGAAGCAAATTTATCCCACCCGCCCTATACCCAGTCGAAGACGACTATGATGCCGGATTCTGCTCAGATCGCCGACAAAAAAGTGATGCACACTTTATCGGCATGGTGCAATCCGAAATCGCTGAAAACACGGATGACGGAAATCCCGTGCAAGAGGCAGATAACAACCTACCCGTCATAGAGACGGAAGAAGAAACACCCGTCACAGAGGCGGAAGATCCGACATCCGTCAACAAGACGATGAACTCGGAAGCAGAGTCCGTGCTTGCCGCCATTGAGGCGAGGTTGGAGTCGGAAACCGGATCGGATAACTTCGACTCCGAAAACGAAGACGAGGATGCCTTCGTAAGAAAGGTTAAGTCCTTTCAAGAGGGATTCCATGAAGTGCTAATGGAAAAACCAGCTGATACAACGGGCGCCGGCAGCCAGGAAAGCCCTAAAACCCCTCCGCCGGTGGAAGAGAGAGAAGACGGAGAAACTTCTCCGATATTCCCCAATGTTAAGGAGATGACAGAAGATGAGCCTGTCAAAAAACCTCCCTCTTCCAAGAAAAAGCACCGTGCTTCTAAAAAACTCCAATACAAACTCCGGAAGAAAAAATCAGCCGATCTCGCTGATGAAAACCTGGAAGTTGGAGATGTTAGCGGCACAAAGCCAGCGGAAAAGAAATCTAAGGAAATCACTGCTCCGCCAATGACGGAACAGGAAGAGCAAGAGCTATTACAAACACCAGTGGGACCAGACGAACCCCCTGAGTTGCTGGAAGCCAGGAGACAAGCTTTCCAACGGCAACAGCAACATCTGCTTAGATCTCGGCAACATCTCCAACAAACCCATAATGACATCAAAGTCATGAAGGAAGAAATAGAGGAGTACGAGAGAAAGCATAGATCCGCGTTAAAACCTACTAGGTTACCCGGAATCGCAAAACCGGAAGAACTGCCGCCAAAAGAAAGGTTCTATAACCCATCTTGGCAAAAGCAGTTAAACGGCAAAGATGCCAAGGGCGAACCAATATACAAAACCGCAGCGGAAAACGCGGAAGCAGCGTTCGCCATCCTAAACAACGATCTGTACTCCAACGGGGAAAAACTCCAAGGGGTGTATGCTTTCCTAGGAAAAGCATTACAGCAGCAACAGCGAGGCCAAGAACGATCAGGGAGGCTGCATGATAATTCCGCCCTCTGCAAAACAGCTACTTGCGCTGCTGGAGCACCTGGACCGGAAGAACCCGGAGATTCGGATAAAAAAGAGGATCCGAGAAAAGACAGGAAAAACCCAGACAACTGGGACGCAACGTCTAGAATCAGACCTCATCTCCCGAAAAATGGATATAAACCACACGATCGGGAAGACAAACACCGGAATGACGGCAAAATAATGCCACCTCCGAGAAACCCAGCTGAAAAAGCTGGAAGATATGATATACCTCACAGACGTGAAAGGTCCCGGACACCTCCTAAGGATAAGGAAAGGCATAGAAGCATAACTCCGCCTAAAGGACGTGAACACGGAAGAGATAGAGATAACCTCGGAAAAGCGCGTCCGCGCAACAATGGAAACGAAAGGAGTAGATCCCCTTCTGTCCATTCAGCCGGAAGATATTCTGCACACATTGATAGAGCAGAAAAGGATGATCTATACTTTGGTCCTAAGTGTTTTACTGACAGGATCCGAAGAATAACCCTGCATTCTGGCTTCGCCAAAGTTGGTCCAACCTACCAAAAATATACCGGCAGTACAAACCCGGATACCTGGCTCTCAGATTATTATACAGCCGTCCAAATCAACAATGGGACAGACCTGGAAGCTGTCAAGTTTCTTCCCCTAATGTTGCTAGACGGAGCCAGAGATTGGATCAATGGTTTACCATCAAGAACTGTTGACAGCTGGGATGATATGGCTAGAGTATTCACTCAGCATTTTCGGGGAACATACAAACGCCCAAATACCATCAACCAGCTGAACCGTTGCACCCAATTTGAGGACGAACCATACGTGGATTTCATCTCCAGATGGACTGCAATGAAGAATAGTTGTTCTGGAGTAACTGACGTACAAGCAATGCATGCTTTCGTCAATGGCCTAAAACCCGGACTCGTACCGTTCATGGTTGGTTCTAAACAGCACAAAGATCTCGGATCTATGCTTACAACCGCTAATGAGCACGCTGCAGCCAAAGATGATATCAGAGCAAGAGGAGGCAATATTGAGTCACTAATACTCGCCAAGAAAACCCCTCGTTCTGACAAAAAAGGAACTCCAGAGTCAACGACAAAGCCCAAGGAGGTCAACATAGCCTTTGGAGGAGATAAGGGAAATAAGTGGAAAGGTCGCATCCCAGATCCAATCAATTACACTCCCGAAGAATGGGAGAGAATTAAGTCAGAACCCTGCGTCCACCACTCGCAATTTGGGAAAACAACCCACACAAACGCGCAATGCCGGCTAAACAAGCATTGAAAGGCAATGCAGGATCCGGAAATAAAGGGAAGGGTTCCAAAAGGAAACCTGCCAAACAAAAGCCAGAAGCTGAAAAAGAAGACAGTGAATCGGACACTGATGACAAAATCCAGGAACAACAGCGAAAGGGCGAACCCAAATTTCCGAGAGTTGACGGAGAAGCAATGTTAACTTTCTTAGCAACCCCGTCAGCAAAGGTGGCCAAAAGAACACTTCGGGAAATAAACGCGGTCGTTCCTGCGACCCCGAAATTCTTGAAGTACTCCAACACGCCAATAGTCTGGGATCAGTCTGATCATCCCGGAAATATCCCTGAACCCGGCACACAAGCTCTTGTTGTCAGCCCTATTGTTCAAAACACTAGGCTAAGAAGAGTGCTGATGGACGGATGATCCAGCATTAATATAATGTACCTGGATACACTGAAGCACTTGAAGATCTCCGAGTCCCAGCTCAATTACAGCAATATACGCTTCCACGGCATTGTTCCTGGCAGGCAAGCACGATCCCTAGGAGAAATTTCCCTAGATGTCACCTTCGGAGATAAAGATCACTTCCGGCAGGAAAAAGTATCCTTCGAAGTAGTGCCGTTCGAAAGCGTGTATCACGCAATACTCGGACGTCCGGCTTTCGCCAAATTCATGGCAAGATCCTGTTATATCTACAACAAGCTGAAAATGCCAGGACCCAAAGGAGGAGTAATCACCATAGCCGGTGATTTCAAGCTGGCAAATGAGTTGGAGAAAGAAAACGCCCTTTGCACTCAGAGAGTTATAGCAAAGGAGGAACTGAAGGAATTAGCCAAGGAGGTATCGCCGAAAGAAATGCCGGCAGGAAAAGAAACTCGGAAGCCAACAGATAGTTTCAAGGCGTCCGAGAATACAAGACAGGTAATCCTAGACCCCAAAGATCCGACAAAATTTGTCGTCGTAGGGACTGGGATGACCGACAAATAGGAAGGCGAGCTCATCAAGTTCCTCCGTGAGAACTGGGATATTTTTGCCTGGTGTCCAGCTGACATGCCAGGCGTACCCAGGGAACTTGCTGAGCACCAACTCAAGGTTATTCCCGGATCAAAACCCGTCAAACAAGGTCTCCGTCGATTTGACGGAAGAAGACGGAAGGCTATTGGCAAGGAAATTATCCGGCTTTTAGCAGCGGATTTCATCAAGGAAGTAATCCATACTGATTGGTCCGCAAATCCGGTCCTAGTACCGAAGAAAGACACCACTGCTCTTAGAATGTGTATAGATTACACAGGATTGAACAAGTTGTGTCCGAAAGATAGGTTCGCGTTACCGCGAATCGATCAAATAATAGATGCCACTGCAGGCTCCGAGCTTTTATGCTTTTTGGATGCATACTCCGGGTACCACCAAATACGCATGAAAAAGGAAGATCAAATCAAGACTTCTTTTATAACCCCGTATGGGACGTACTATTACGTAACCATGCCTTTTGGCCTGAAGAACGCAGGTGCAACCTACCAGCGTTGCATGCAACGCTGTTTGCATAGTCAGATTGGCAGAAACGTCCATGTTTATGTGGACGATATTGCCGTCGTAACCAAGGAAAAAGATACACTCCTTGAGGATTTGCGAGAAACTTTCGAAAACTTACGCACTTACAAGATGAAGTTGAATCCATCTAAGTGCGTATTCGGGGTTCCCTCAGGAAAACTTCTGGGTTTCATTATTTCCCACAGAGGAATAGAAGTTAACCCGGAAAAGATCAAGGCAATCTTGAACATCTCAAAACCTACATGTGTAAAAGATGTCCAAAGATTGACGGGTTCCGCTGCAGCTGTCAGCAGATTTATCAGTTGGCTGGGGGCTAAAACCTTACCACTCTACAAGTTGCTGAAGAAATCCGACAAAGTAAAGTGGATTGCGGAAACCTGGGAACGTCTAGAAAGTTATGTACCTTTCCGTACTTAGTTCAATTCTATGTAAACATCTTTTGAGATCATGAAATAAAGTTGTCGGAATGCTGTAATCCATATTCTTTATAAGTGCAAGGTGTTTCCGCCTCATCTATTTCCCAATGATCTCACAAATTTCTCAATGTTAACCCGAATTGTGCTTGCGTACTCGGCGTTACAAAACTGAATGATTTTTCAGCATGTTAACGGCTAAGGGAAACTTGAATTGCCTGTGTGCCCAAGTTTCACTTAAAACTTTCCTTGATTTCTCTAAGTCTTATCTGATTGTGTGTCTGTTGGGTTACTGGAACTAGTTAGTAAAAATGCCTTTAGCATGGTCCATGATTCCGAGTTTCAAAACTGCTTGGTTCGTCCCTAGTTACTCGGCATGAAGATTCATATTGCTATTTGAGCCATTTCAAACACTAAGGACAGTTAAAGCATATACACCAGAGAACTTAGAAGATAAAGGAATGATAAAAATCCAAAAAACTTGCAAAGAATTTCATAATTTAAACTGCAAAAGACGGAAGTTTCATTCATACAAAAAGAAGCATTACATTTTGGATTACATTGAAAGAATAGTAATGCTCCTATTGTCTACTTTTGCTATCCAGGTTCAAGATAACCCTTCAAGCATCTGACTCCTCCTCGCTGCTCTCGTCTTCGGGGATCGGAGGGATCTCCTCTTCTGGATAGTTGACGGAGATATTCACCATGGAGGCAATCTGGGTGGCGTGGCCTTTGACTTCACCAAAGATGGTGTTTCGCTGCATATCCGTGTATCCTTGAGGGACACCGGACGCCACGCGCCAGGATTTGGCAGTGGGGTAGTGCATGCGCATGAGGCCGAGAGCCATGCGCGCACCACCCCGTGCAGCGGAGCGAAGAAGGGACTCCTTGGACTCCGCCACCTCCATGATGGCACCCGGAAGTTTTTCAACCTCCGAGCATTCCCCAGATTTTTCGGGAAGAAACTTGTCTACCAGCTGCGTTGCAGCAGCCTTGATCAAAGTACATGTCTCCCCGAAAGCTCGGATGCCTGCAACCCGAGTGCCATCTGGGGTATCTCCTGGTTTTTCCAATAACACACCCAAAAGGGTTAGACAGAAAAACAGAGAAAGTAAAACATGGAAAGATGATAAATGACTCAGAAATTTACCGATGAGCTTGTCGATCTCGGAAACTTCCTCCAGGCGAAGGTTCAGAGCGTCGGTCAAATCCTGAATGGTGGATTTGTCCTTCTCCGCCTGTTCGGAAGCCTTGGAATTGGAAATTCCAAGGGCCACGTTGCTGGCTTCCAGGTCTTGTTGTGCTTTCACAAGGTTCTTGTGAAGCTCAACATTCTCCTTGCGGAGAATTTCGGCATTGCCAGAATCTTCCGCTGCTTGTTTAGCCTGGGCTAATGCAGCTGAAAAGCAAGAAAAAAAATCCGAGTTAGCCAGTTTTTCGGAAAAAACTTAGGCAAATGATTGAATCGAAAATTTCAGAAGGAAAATGCTTACCTTGCGTTTCCGACAGTGCGAGCTTAGATGATTCCAGCTCTGCCTCCCTCTCTTCAAGAATAGAAAGAAGGCTCCTAACTTCTTTATTCTTGATGGTGAGTTTCTTGAAAACTTCCATGTTGATGGCTTCGGAGGTTTGCTGAAACATAGCAAGGAGAAGAATGAGTACAAAAAACATCAAAGCAAAAAAGCATGCATTTTGTTTAATGCTTGGGGGCTAGAGTTATATACCTGGCTCATGCGCTGCAAACCTGCCAAGTTTTCTTTAAACTCTTTCGCGTATTCCGCGAAGAGATTCCCGGCTGCGTCCAGGCCGTCGTTGATAGCTTTGAAATCCTTGTCAAAGGTGGGAATTTCCTCTTCGAAAGTCCGAGAAAATTTTCCCACCTCTGGGGCCGCCCTTTCCCTCGTGTCCGTGTCGGACACAACGGGCTGGCTGGGCTCCGGGGGCTTGGTGGTGGGGGCTACAGTAGCCTCTTCCGCCATTGTGCGTGGCGTGTCCGGGGCGACGGCGGGAGAAGGTTGGCTGCCTCGGCTGGAAGAAACCTTGTGTTTCTTCAGCTTCTTCGGCTTCAGGGTGGAAGGCTGCAGGCTAAAAACATAAAACCCGGAAAAGGTTAAAACACCGAAGATGGATGAAAAAAGTTCCCATAAAAGAAAACTCCAGAAGAAAGAACCTGGAGGTGGCAACGGGGATTCCGTCAAGATCGATAATTTCTTCCGAGGAAGTTATCTTCTTACGCTTGCGTCCACCTGTAGCGGCGGTGCGCAGCGCATCCAGCTCAGCCTCGGACACCAAGTCTGAATCTGAAAGATCCGCGAACTGTCGAACAAGCAAGATCAAAATCAGAAGCTAGGAAATCCGAGAAAAAACAAAACTGTACCCAAATGACTGAAAAATTACCTTGGGAACCGGATTTTCGGCCGTGTACATTGGCCGACTTGCCTCGTATTGGTCGCGTGATGCGACCAATTGGTTGATGCGCCGGCGAAGCTCCTTTGCGGGCCAATCCTTGGCGGATGTCCGCATCGGATCCTTGACTCCCGTGTATTCGCACAGGAGACGGCCGCTGTGGTTGGCTAGTGGCTGGATCCGCCTAATCAGCCAGCATAGAACCGTGTCCATGCCGGTTAGAGGCGGGTCCATGGAGGTGAGCTTGGCGATGCGCCGCTTGATCTTTAGTAGATCTGGCGGCAGAACTTGGACGGCTTCTGTTCCCCAGTTATCCTGGGGAACTGCGGCAGTGTTCGCGAAAGGTGGAACCCCGACAGCTTCCTTAGGGAAAGGCACGTCGGGGTGATAAAAGAAGGAACCCGTCCAAAATTTGACGGATTCCGAAGTTTTTATCTTGGGGAACCAATCTTCTCGGAATCTCCGAAGAGTGAAAGATATGGTCCCGCAAGTCGGGAGTGCGCCCTCCGAAGAGTTCCGCTTAACCCCGAAGCAGTAGGTCCAGAAATCTAACCTAGGTTCTAGCCCTAAGTAGCCCTCAAACAAAGCCTGGAAGCCGGCCATGTAGAGGATGGAATTGGGAGGAAGGTTATGGGGCTGGATGTTATAGTGAGAGAGAACCTGGAGGAAGAAGGAAGAAGGCGGAAGCAACATACCTCGCAAAAGGTGGGAAGTGAGAAGCACCCTTTCGCCATTCCGTGGCGTTGGCTCGGTCTCTTCTTCCGGAAGCCGCCATTTCTTCTTGAGAACCAGGCCCTCCTTTTCCAAGTTTGGAAGGAGAGCCGGGGGAATACTGCAGGCACTCCAGTTGCCTGCAGATTCCGCTTCCTCGTCCGCTCCGGCGGCGGCGGCGGCGGCCTCCGCGGCGGCGAGTTCGTCGCCGAGGAGCTCGATCTTTTCCTCCGCCGTTTCAGGTGCAAACGGCGGGGTTGTCGCGGCACTTGATGTCGCAACGTCCGCGGCGGCGGAAGTGTTTTCTCCGCCCGCCGCGGAAGCCGTGGTCTTCTCCGGCTCGCCGCCGGTGTGCTTTTGCGATCCCGGCTGTGGATCCAGGTCGCCGATGAGCTCGTCGATGGCGGCGCGAGTGGATGAGGACGGCGAGGAGGCCATCTTTTGGTGGCGCGTTGCGTTCTGCGTGCTTGGAAGCTAAGTGCGCCTGGGACAAAGGACTTGCTCTCGAGCTCGCGTTCGCGTCAATGGCGTGGGCAGTGAGGGAGTGAGGAAAGTTTCTGATGAGGACGATGATGGCTATTTATAGCCGGAAAACCGTTTAGATACGTGCCAACGGCTCTTTCGACCGTTGGATGCTCGACGCGTGTCGCTCGCCGGAAAATACGGGAAATAAAACGACAGGGGAATGATGGCTATCTCCTCGTTTCCCGTGAGAATCTGTCAGAGATACGCTGAGGGGTTTCCCGCGTGGAACCAAGCGACGCTTGCGTCAGCATGTTTAAGACGCTGACGTTAGAAGTTCCTTTTCCGCGAAGGATCGCGAGAAGAAAAGCCGGATTTTCATGGTTCCGAGTTTTATGTTACCATCTCCTTCAAGAGGAAAGTAGAAAGAATCAAGACTGCTGAATCAAGATTTCCCGGACAAAATGTATTTGACGAAAGACGGAGAATCAGAGTTTTGATCCTTCCTAGGGGCTACTGTCGGATATATATTGAATAGGGGTATAGAAGATGGTAGACAAAGAGCCGGACTACCAGGGTGGCCTACATGGTAATGGGCTTAGGTCCATTGGGCGGCCCAGTAGTCCGACGCGCAGAAGCCGGATTCTAGAAGAACCCGGATCACGGCCCGCGTGATCTGGCTTGGAGGAGAAGACGGATTCCTTGCTTTCCAAGTTACAAGTTAAACGTAGTCTTCTAGGTTTCTTATTCTGTAAGCCCTAATCCGGCTATTATATAAAGCCGGACGGGAGATAGATTAAACAAGTTAGGCACAAGTTCAAGCTCTACGCAACTCGCCGAGAAGCTCATCCTCGCCGAGAAGCTAGATCTACACCCTCACACTGTAACCCTGATAAACGGGCTTTAGTCCCAATTAGTGAGAAGTGCAGGAGTAGGTACGCCGTACTGTCGCGACGTACCGAACCTGGGTAAAATCCCGTGTTCTGTATTACTACGCTATTCCGTTACCCCACGTCTCTACCGTAGTCTCATGGCACCCCCGTCTATGAAAACTACTACGATGTCTCGACATAATCCTATATTCACTCTTGACCATGCCCTTAAACGTAGAAATCCTATCAAACCGGGCCTTCTTCGCCGGTTCTTCCTTTTTCATCTGATCAACTGCTTCTTTCCTAGATTGCTCTTGCCTCACAACCCTACGCTGAATTTGATTCCCGATCACTGGATCATTCACAAGATAGGGACTTTCTTGGATTGACATGAGGGTTAGATGAGGATGGTTTGGTCCTTTTTCCTGAAAAATAGCCAAACAACAAAAATAATAGCAAGAAGATAAGCATGCATGTCCAAGAGACAAGTGGAGAAACCACCAAAAGATTCTGGATACATGTTACTGATTTTGCACCAGAGTCTCCGCCCTTAGGGTGCGGACTCTCCGAACCATACCGCAGTCTCCGGTCCTTGGGGCCAGAGTCTCCGGCCCTGCGGCGATTACTCTAGATGTAGATTCAATAAACTTGTAAACCACTATCTATTGCCGATTTGTAGATGAAGTTTCTGCCTAGTGAGGTTCTACCATATGTGACAAGGGCTAAATCTCAGAAAAAAACGCATCTAGGTCAAAACCTAGAGGAAAGGAGAGAGATAGATGGGGTAGGACATACCCTTTTCACATATGGTGCTATTCCGGGAGGGGAAGAAGCTTTCCCCTTGAGGAGGAGTGGAGGGGGTTCCCCTATGCCGTGCTCGCTGCGAGTTGCAGGGTGCTGCTCGCCCGGACGAGCCTCACATCATGTGTGCTACTGGGTCGGGTTTGAGGAAAAATAGAGGTATGATTGTTTCACTCTATTTTTCGGATAAAATATATGAATAATTATTTACTATATAATTTAATTCAAAAAAAATTAAATGAACGAATTTTGAAAATCAACAAGTTTTTTAATTGAATATTTTTTGAGATTGAACAATTTTTTTAATAATATGTTTTGAAATGATGAACAATTTTCAAAATGATTTTTTTTAAAATTAAGATTTTTATTAAATGGTGAACATATTTCAAATGTGAACAAAATTTAAATCTAAACGCTTTTTTATTTTAGCAATTCTCATTTTTGAACAGATTTTAAGTGTGAACAAATTTCAAATGTGAACTTTCTTAAAATTTGAACGATTTTTCATTTTGAACAATTCTCAATTTTAAACAGATCTAAGTGTGAACAGATTTCGAATATGACCGTATTTTTATTTGAACATTTTTAAAATTAGAACAAATTTTAAAACAAATATCTTTGAATAAAAGGAAAATAGAACTAAAACCAACTAATAAAACGAAAAAAAAAACGGAAAAAGAAAGAAATAAAACAGAAAATAGAAAAGAAAATGTGAAAATGAGACAATAAAAAGCTAAAGAAGGGAATCTGCACAAGAACTTGTGTTGTAGCCCAGTGGTCGCACTTTGACCCCAGATGACAGAGGTCCTAGGTTCGAACCCCCTCTTCCCATCCCTTTTCTCTTCTTTTCTGGTTATATATAGATTAATGGGCCGACCCATTTACATGTCGAACGCGGGAGAGTCCTTGTATCAGCTCGTAATGAGTGATATATAGTGGTTGCGATGGAGGGAGAGCGATGACGGCGGATTTCGGCGGCCGGGGGCGGACGGATGGGGGTCTGGGGCGGCGGCGGCGCGGTGAGGGTTTGGGGTCGGGGGTGGTAAGAGGGAAGTATGAAAACCCTCCACCCCGTTCCCCTTTTAATACTGCCGAAACCGCCAGGACGAATTCTACGGTGTAAGCATCGGAGTCTCTGGTGTACCGGAATCTCCATGCTTAGGCCGGAGACTTTGGCCAGACCGGAGTCTCCGGTCCCAAAACTCCAGAAACGCCCCAGATTATGTGGGGACATGCATGTGGCTATAATTCTTGGTTTTTATGAATTTTTTTGCTTGGGATTAGAAAAACCAAACATGGATGGTACTTTCCACTCAAAGTTGCAAGATCCAAACAAATAAAACCCAAAATTTGAGTGTGTTTCCCACGAAAACCAACTAACTCGAAAAGAGAGAATAAAGTCAAATGAAGTCCAAATCACAACCGAATAAGAACCAACTCTTCAAGAGAAGAGGTTGGTGGCCTAATCCACCATGTTAGAGATCATGGTATGAAAATAAAAAGATATATCTTGGGTGCACTGCATATTCTTGACATTGAACCTCACAATTCAACATTAGAAATAGAGAGATAACAATGAATTTTTTGCTTTGGTCATAATGGGTGGAGGGAGAACCCAATGTGTTAGGATAACACTCCCCCTATGTCCATGCCTACACCTAAACCCAAACACATAGTCAACTATAGGGCTATGTGCAAGATCCTCAAGTCAAACTCCTTGAATCGATGATATTTAGCTCATTCCTCAAATACATTAATCTTGAGTCATCTAGAGGCTTTTGATAACATCCCTGATCTTTGGAGAAACTCAAAAATCACAAAATTTTGAAACTTTTGTTTTCATGTTAAACAAGTAACCAAAAACCATTTGAAATGCAAGAAAAAAGAAAACATTTAGGCATTTTTTCCATAGTATTGAAATTACCAATCCATTATGCCTCTGTTTTCCAAAAACCCTAAACCTTATTCAAATAAACTTTCTTTATCGAAAAAGTATTATCTTTCTTTAGCAAACCTTATTCTAAAAAATGTTTTCCAAATAATTTATTGTGTTATGAAAAAGAATCACACTTTGGGAAACACCATTTTTTCAATAGTGGTAACTCTCTGGAATTTTATTGGTCAACAATATTAATTATTTGATATGATTTAATTAAATGGCAATAAGTTGCTATTAGTAATCACTCATATCTTAAAATTATAAAATATGAAAAAGTAGTAAAATGGCTTTGAATTTTTTTTATATGACATGTATAATGTCTCTGAAATTTTATTTAAACAATAACATCAATTTATTATTTTATAATTTTTTTGGTAAAATGACAATAAGTATTAGTAATTTAATAATAATTAGAAAATATAAAAATTGAAATGTGTTGGAAATATCACAAAATGGTTTAAAATTGAAAAATATTATTTTTACAAGAATTTAGAAATTGGTTTGAGGCTGTTTAGATTTTTTAAACAGAAGTTATTAAGAAAAGAAGAAAACATGAAATAAAATAAAATAAAATGCTGACGACAGCGCTAACGTTACCCTGACTTCTTCCTTCTGTAACCGAATAACTCCCGAAACGTACGATTTTAATCCCGTGTTTACTCGCGTTTAAGTGCGTAATTAGTGCCCCTATTTATCTCTCCTTAAAGCCCCATGCCCCCTCTCTGTTTCCCCTCCCTCTCCGCAAAGAACCGTGCCTAGAGGCCGGAGAAATTTGTCGCTGGAGTCGTGCTAGGACGCCGCCGTCGATCTTGTTTTCCGTCGAGGTGAGCTCGTCCTCGAGCACGAGACCCCACCCATCCTCTTTCCCTTAACCCTTCGGTTCCCTCTGACCACTTGGTAATTTTTTTTGCGCAGAGATTTCGGCCGCACTGTGCACTTTCGTGCATCGTTGGAGCTCGAGGATCCTCCAACCGCACCGCGCCCTTGTTCCGGGAAGCGATAGGAGCAACCAGCGCCACCATATTGCTCTTCATGCCGCACCGTGCGCCGTCGTCCCCTTCGCCGTGCCCGGATATCCCCGGAACATCGTCCCGTGAAGCTCCTGCCCCGTCTGCCGCCTTTCACGCCATTTCCAGCGAGGCCCCGCCGGCGAGGTAACCTCCTCTTCATCCCCGTCGTTTGGATCTAATTGAACGATCACGGTTAGATCAATTAAACTAAACGGTATCAGCCGATAGCATTGCGCCAAGTCAGCTACGTGTTATTTTGCTATCCATCGCTCAGCGCAGCGCGTAGCCGGCCCAAGTCCAGCCCTTATCTTCCGCCTAGTGTAGAGCGTAGCAGCCCATTTTCTGTTTTTCTCCCGAATGTAAATAATTGGCAGTTTTGCAGATTAGTCCCTGTATCTTGTAATCATCACAACTTTTAACCATAAAGCCAAATTTAGCAATCTTGGACTTTTTAAATCCTCTGGATGTGTAGAATCTTTTAGCACTGTTCAAATTCAAAATTGACCAACTTAAATTGGTTGAAATTCAAATATTCTTATTTGATGAATTTTGGCATTATTTAAATTCTACAAATGCAAAAATTGCAAATAAAATATTTTTTGGAAACCTTAGGATATTTAATTTCATATCCTCTGTCCCAAAATAATTTTTGAACAAATTGAAATTGAATTTAAAATTAAGTTGTCTATTTGAGTATTTTTGACATAGATTTAATTCTATAAATAATTAGAATATGTCTCGTTAAGCAAAATTGCTCCATTTTGTAACCTTGAACCAGAGACATCAGTACCTAAATATTTAGGACACCCCTGGACCATGATCATGTAATTTAGGCAAAGATCCATCTTAGTAGTCCACCTAGTTGTTTATGTCTTAGAGTTGTTTCTATCCTTTTTACCTTTGTTGTGGTGGCTATTTTGGAGCCAAACCAAGTCCCTAGTGTCAATCACATATAAGACCAACTAAAACCTTAAACACAAGTACCTCCGTTTTCTATCTACTTCTCCACTCCCCTATTCTTGCTTCAAGAATTCATCAAGTTAGCAAAATAGAAATCAAGACTCAAGCACAGGAAGACTCTCCATTTTCAACTTGGTGTCAACATGAAGAGCTACAAGGAAGATCAATGAAGAAATTTTCAAAAAATACTTTGACTCCACAACTAGAAGAAACTCAAGGAAGTACAAGTGTATGAAGAAATCAAGAAGAAAGCATCTTCCTCTCTCTTTCTATCTTTCTTATTTCCTTTTCTGCCCTTTTTACTTAGTGGTATATTCACATGTGATAAGGATCAACCCTTAGTTTGTTCCCATACCATACCTAAACCAACTAGCGAAGTGAAAACCATGAAGATGTATCAAGTTCAAGAGAGGCTTCACAACAAGGAGGAAACTACAATAGAAGCTTGAAGATGATCCTCAAGAAGACAAGCATGTGAAGACTTGGAGAAATCCATACAATTTGAAGAGTTATAAAGTTGTTTTTGTACAACCATTGACCCAAATGGAAAATCCCAAGACTTTATCTTATTTTCTATATTGCTATGAAGTTAGTTGAATCTAGACCTACCCTAACCAAAATGGAGAGACTTACTTAGATCACCCAAAGGTCTTGATGAAATGACTAAGTGTTACACATTGTTATGTGCTACTTTAGTTGAAGAAGTGATATGAGCACCCTTGGTGAACTCTTGGAACTTCCTCGACAAGTATGGTTATAATAAAGTTAGATCACATCAAACTCAACCTAGTCCATCCCAAGTAAACCCTTGGAAACTCCTTAATAAGTATGAAACCATTAGAGAATGAATCTTTCAAACTCAAACCTTGACCTTATCGTAGCCAACTTGGTTAAACCCCTTTTGCCACGATGGTTGCTTTGTATGTTTTCTCCCCTTGTATGTTTGTTTGGTAGGATGTTTGTTCATTTTGTTATTTTTTTCATTGTATAGATTCTACGGAGAGCAACAATGTTTTGTGAAGAGAGTGTGATTTCTTCACCAACTTCAAAGGCAAGTAACACACTATCAACTACCTATTATTTTCCTATGCATTACTAGAGTTTTGAGTAGTATGCTTGATAGGTGATTTTCTCTAAGTAATATACTATGCTATATCCTACTAGTGTGTAGCCTGCCTTATACCTTGTTATTTTATAGCCGTAGTAGTTAGTAGATGCTTAGCCTTGCTACAAATTTTTTATTACTTGATGTTGTGGAAAATACTAAGTATAAACCTCAATGAAGCACCTGGGTGGATTTGCTAGTGCATGGATGTTGATAGTTGAGTGTCTCCCCGAGGGGTGTTCACTTGAGGAATGCCACCCAGGAACAAAGTGATTATGATGTTCCCCAAGTTTAGATTGCTTTCACTGTAGCCTTTAGTCATATGGGCTCTGTCTTGATCAACTAAGTTGTGAGGGTTCAGCCTGGGCTTGACAAGAAGATGTAGAATAATTATAGGTGGAACGGATCTCGCTATTGGGTTGAATTCTTGATTCTGAAAGATCTCGTCTCAATTCTTCTCCTTTACTTAATGCACTCAGGGTGTATAGGATGTTTGGGTTGATTTGTGTCTGAAGGTGAAAGTGCACAAACTCTGCAGAGTCAAATAACTAAGATCTTAGCCGTGTTCCCTTTTATGGACAACATCGAGCAGCTGGACAAAGATGGACGGAAGAATCACATCACCATTTTCAATAAGTAAAATTTTGACCAAGTGAACAGTAGCTGTGGTGCTTGGATTTCAGTTCAGTGATGCCACCTTTTGAAAACAAATGTTTTTTTACAAAAGTGATAGGAGAAAACTGGCTTTATGCAAACTTAGCCAAAACTCCACTCAGCCAAATAAGCATGTAGTATTAGTCTTGTCATTTATATCCACGATAGTGTTACTTTCCAATACATTAAATTGTATTGACCCCCTTATGGCTGCATATTCCATCCTGCAGATGATTTTGAAGACGAGTGAGGATTTAGTTTAGGATCTCGAGTCTACCGCCAACATGTTTTGCCTGTGGCACATGAAGAAGATGGGCTCAATGTTGTACTAAGTTTTCCGCTGTATAACTTTGTTTCCTGCTAGTATTCTAAGACTATGCAAGTTGTAATACTCTTTTTGTAAAGACTGGATCATGCGATGTAATAAAATTTGACGCATTTGCATGAAATTTCATTTTGTACTGGGGTGCTAGCAATTGATCGAGGGACTAGCACAATAACACATGTGTTCTTGCATTATTTAAATGTGCGAACGCTACACTTCGTGAAGATGTCCGAGAGATTATCCTTGGTTGGGACATATGCTAGCTCAATATCACCTCTTGCCACATGATCCCAGAAGAAATGATGACACATCTCAACATGCTTAGGCCTTGTGTGTTGCACGGGGTTGTAGGCGATCTTGATGGCACTCTCATTGTCACACAATAGTGGCACCTTCTCCAAGTGAACAGCATACTCTTTGAGGGTTTGCCTCATCCATAGAAATTGGGTGCAAGAACTAGCGGCCACCACATACTCGGCTTCGGCGGTGGAGAGAGATTTACAATTTTGCTTCTTGGAAGACCAACTCACCAAAGAACTACCAAGGAATTGGCATGCACCGGAAGTAGACTTCCTATCATCTTGATCGCCGACCCAATCCGAGTCCATGTACCCCTTGAGAGAAAATTGTGCCCCCTTTGGGTACCACAAACCAAACCTTGAGGTATGAACCAAATACTGAAAGATTCTATGGACCGCCACTAATTGAATTTCCTTAGGAGCCGCTTGATACCTTGCACACACACCTACACTCAACACAATATCGGGCCTAGATGCACAAAGGTAAATCAAAGAACCAATCATAGAACGATACAACTTTTGGTCCACATCTTCATCATCCGGATTGCGCTTGAGGTGGCTTTTGACTTGCATTGGAGAGACCTTCTCTTTTTCACCTTGGAAGTTAAACCTCTTGAGAATGTCTTGGTTATACCTGGCTTGAGAAATGAGAGTCCCACGGGCCAACTGCTTGATCTCAAAGCCAAGGAAAAATTTAAGCTCTCCCATCATAGACATCTCAAACCTGTCAGTCATAAGCTTTGAGAACTCATCATTGAAAGCTTTGTTAGTTGAGCCAAAGATAATATAATCCACGTAGAGTTGGCATATGAAAATCTCTCCCTTTACCCTCTTTGTGAAAAGGGTGGGATCAATTTTCCCCACTTTGACCCACGGTCTTGCAACAACTCTCTAAGGTGCTCATACCATGCATGTGGAGCTTGTTTAAGTCCATAGAGCGCCTTAGCGAGCTTGTAGACATGGTTAGCGAAGTTTGGGTTCTCGAAGCCCGGAGGTTGCTTAACATATACCTCCTCTTTCAATGGACCATTAAGAAAGGCACTCCTGACATCCATTTGTTGCAATTTAATGTTATGATAAGATGCATATTAAATCTTTCCAATTGAGCTCTTGTGTATGTATTTCTTTACACATCACTCAACACCTTATCATCGGATGCTTCAAGGCTTTTGCAATCCTTCTAGCATGAAGAGCTTCGATCTCCTTATTCTTGCGAGGAGGAATCACTTGATCATCTGGTTCATTTGGGTCCCCATCTTGACCGGTTTTTTGGCCTTGATCATCATCATCATCATCATGACTTGCTTCAACTTGAGATGAAGAGGGTTGATCTTGGCCTTGAAATTGGCTAGCTTGATCAATAGGAGTGGATGGTTCTTGCATACCAACTTGGTCAACAATGGGAGGGTCTTGAACTTGTTCTTGGGTTGGTGCATCACTTACTCCCTTGGCTTGATCTTCCAATGTAGACGAGGGCTCCACTTGAGTAGAGCATAGTTCTTCCAGAGTGACCACAAGGTGTCCCTCAATGGGGCGGGAAAATCCCACACCCATTCTTCATGGCTTCTTGAGGTATTTCAACATCTACATCGAAAACACGAAATTGCCAACTTGGGAGCCATCATTATCTTCGAAAACCACATTACAAGACTCAATCGCAATCCACGAGGCCTTATCAAAGACTCTATAACTGTGGTATTAGGCACCATAACCAACAAATGTACCCTCAATAGTTTTAGCTTGGAATTTAGACAAACAAACACCTTTGATCAAATAGGAACACTTACAACCGAAGACATGGAAGTAGGAGACGTTGGGTTTGTTTCCGGTGAGAATCTCATATGGAGTGTTCACTAAGCCCTTGCGAATGTAGAACCGGTTTGATGAATAACTTATGACCCACAAGTATAGGGGGTGTATCATATTACTTTCGATAAATAAGAGTTTCGAACCCAACGAGGAGCAGAAGGTGTTGACAAGCATGTTGGATAGAGGATTCACTGTAAACACTAGCAGACTAGTTTTTGGTTGTTTTTGATGTAGTAGATAAATAAAGTGCGAATAATAAAAGACAGTAATAATAATTGCAACAAGTGGCCCAATCCTTTTTTGAGAGAAAAGGATAAGCCGGTTGGTTTACTTATGATGACCAGACGTTCTCGAGGACACATGGGAACTTCGTCAAGCACTTTCGTTTTATAAAGTTGATTAATATTTATTGTTTTGATAGTTGTTGTGTGGGTGAACCTATGCTATGCACTGCCCAACTAGGACTAATACATACTTGTGATTATACCCCTTGCAAGCATCCTCAACTACAAGAAATAATTAAGATAAATCTAAACATAGCTTTAAACTCTGGGATCCTACACTCCCTCTTGCATCGGTTTCCTAACGGGGGTTTAGTTTTCTGTCACTCCGGCAACCCCACAATTAGTGGCCAAATACACAATGCAGCCCTCTAGGCCCATAAAGGTGAAGTGTCATGTAGTCGACGTTCACATGACACCACTATAAGAATAGCACCACAACTTAAATATCAAACCATTAGATATTACTTCAACATAATTCCACTACTAACATCTTGACTTCTCCCATGTCCTCAAGAACTAAACGAACTACTCATAAGACATCATATGGATCATAAGTAGAGGTTTTCTCCGGCAGATTTCTCCCTGCCGGAGAGCTTTTCTCCCTCTACTGTTTTCCTCCCCGGGGAGGCGGCGGAATATTTGCTCGATGGTTCTCCAGGTCTGTGCGTACCCTGGGGATGAAGTACGCGAGAGGGGGATGCTAGTGGTGGGCCAGGGTGGCCATACCACGTGGCGGCGCGGCCAAGGGGGGCGCCACCAGGTGGTGTGGTCCCCGTGGTGGGCCCCTCTGGCTCCCCTCCTGGCTGGTCCCTCATCTTACATCCTAAGACTTCTTCGGTGTCCCCCTTCTTCTTCTGATCTTTAGAAATAGGGTATCTTGCCGGTGCTTTTTCCAGCAGATTTCTGGTACCGGTGAATTATTCTCCAATAATTGTAAAACATGAAAAATAGATGAAATAACATAAGTATCATCTCTAAAAATGAAATATATCAATGAATAACCGTAAATTACGATATAAAATACTGATGCAAAATGGACGTATCAACTCCCCCAAGCTTAGACCTCGCTTGTCCCTAAGCGAAACTGAACTCAGAATAGATGGCCATAGATTTATGGAGTGAAGTGTCGATAAATAAAATACGGACAAGAAGCATCACATTTATCAATACACAAGTCATTCTAGACAACAACTTTCTCTCATATAACTTAACTTGAAACTAGTAGAGGGAGTCACAATAAAGGTGCAAAAGGAAGATCATAATTGGTGATGGCAAACTTTGCTGTTGGTCAGAGAACAATTAACAAATTGTACTTATCTTTCGATCAGAGTCTTTATATTAGAGCTTATATTGAAGAGTTTAACATGATCAATCATAACAGTCTCCTTATAGTCATTGATAACTTTCAAAGTGATATTCATTCAGATAAAAACATTGTACTAAACAAGGAAAGATAAAAGACATGATTAATGAAATCAAAATATAGATGGTTGGATCACAACAACTCAAATGCTTGGTTAAGACAGAAAGGAATAGGTATACTGACTCAACATAAAAGTAAATGATATGCCCTTCGCAGAGGGAAGCAGGGATAAACTCATGTGCTAGAGTTTTTATTTGATAAACAGAGGTGATGAAAAAAAAAACTTGAGAGAGGTGTATGTCTATGTCAACGAATCAGCAAGCAGACAATACATTAAGTCACAAGCCAACTAGACCTTACAAGAGCGGCTCCAATTGAAGGATGCTAATGGGGTAGTATTTCATCCCTCTTCTCTTTTGTTTACACAATTATGCTTTGACTAATAAATGAGGGGCAAAAGAGTGAAGAGAATTTATAGTAATTAAGTTTGGGGTTGGGAACCCCGTTGCCAGCTCTTCTAGTAGTTGGATAAGCGGATGTGCCACTAGTCTAGGTGTGTAAAGTCCAATCAACGAGTGAAAAAAGACTGTCTACCTATGTCCTCATGAGCTAAAACAGAGCACAAAACATGTATAATTTTGAAGGTTTTAAAGGTAGCACATGAGAAATTTACTTGGATTGGCGGTTAAATACCACATATAGGTAGGTATGGTGGACACTAATGGCATGGTTTTTGGCTCAAGGTTTCGATGCATGAGAAGCATTCCCTCTCAGCACAGGTTTTTGGCTAGCAAGGCTGGGTAGCAAGCATAAAAGTTGAGCGAAAACAAGCAAATATACATGTGATAGAAACAATCATGCAATCTTCCTTTGAAGTACATACGATCTTAACTTGAGAATACTAAGCTTATGAGCCAACAAGAAAGAAAGATAATGGAATAATATATCTACATGCATCTCCCACTTTTTTACTTAAGCCTGAAAGTATTGTTGCTATGACCAATGCTAAGTTTCCCAAAACCAAACAGATTAACTTGATGCTCGCATATTGATACCAATACTAACAACAAGATCAATCAGATAACAGAAATTATAAACTAAAATAAAGTGTGCAGAAAGTAAATGATAGAACTTCTCATTAGTATTTCATAACGGCAACTCACACCAAGGGATACATAGATAACCAATTAAGTAAGAGATACTTCCATACTGCAAACCATCCTATATGATAACTTCTCTACTCATGATATGACTCTACTAAAAAGGTGAAAAGGTGAAAGATAAAGGTGTGATACCGCGACACTCCCCCAATCTCGGAACAAGCCAAGGGGATGCCAATACCAATGATGAGTTACTCCCTCGGTGGTGATGGTGAATCCTTCCCATCTTCAGACTTCCAAGGTAAGGGCTCTCCATCAACAAATGATGACTTCGTCTCCAATAGCAAGAAACTGGCAGCAGAACTTATACGTTTAAATCTGATCTCATACTCATAGTTTTGATTCTGCACGTCGTAGAGTTGTGCTTGTAATTTATTGGTGGCTTCATGGAGCGAGAAGATTTCCTCCCAAAGCTTGACAGTTTTCTTCTTGTGCTCAGCTATGAATTCTGCATTTATTTTGTGGATGATGTGCACTTCACGCTCCACCATCTTCTTTTACCTAAAGACTTCTTGCACCAGCTCTTCCATCCTATCTTCCAGACTGCCTTCTTCTTTAGGACCTTGAACATCTTCTTTCTGCACCACCCCATCCTTGACAAGCACCTCCTTGGGATGCATCTTCAACTCATTCATGTACAGGTTGACCAGTTCACAAAGAAGCTGTCCTTGGGAGGTACGGAAGAGGACATCGTGGCTATAAATCTAAAGATGAAATCTGGCAGAAACAGATCGAAACAAAAACACGATAAGAAAACGATATACAGACCTCGGGGGAACCGGGGGATTATATAGCAAAAGGTTACGTAACAAAAGGAAGGTGCAGGGCGAAAACTGGTCGGAGAGGGGCTCCGAGGCGCCCACACCATGTGGTGGCACGGCCAGGGGTGGGCCCGCGCCACCAGGTGGTGTGGTGCCCTCATGCACCTTCTCCTACCCTTTTCCTGCTCATTATTTTTCATATTTTGCATAAACAACAAAAATATAGGTTGGAAGATAAAACGTGAACTTTTCTTACCAAAACTGTTACCTATTAGAAAACACACTCTACAGTTTCTGGAATCTTCTCTTTGATAAAGTCCCCCGGAGTCACCACTTGAATAGTATCAACATCTGCATCATAAGAATCTCCAGAAATATAATGTTTGAGTCTTTGCCCATTCACCACTTATGTAGTGTTATATTTAAGGGAAACAATTTTGATTGCACCTGAACGATACACTTGTTCAATAACAAAAGGTCCTTCCCATCCTGATAGTAATTTTCCTGCAAAAAATCTGAGACGAGACCTATACAATAGAACTTACTCACCAATATGAAATTCTCTCTTAAGAATTCTCCTATCATGCCATTATTTTAACTTTGTCTTTAAAGAGTCTTGCATTTTCACAAGATTCACTTCTCCATTCATCTAAAGAACTTAAGTCAAGCATCCTTTTCTTACCCGCAAGTTTAAAATCTCTATTTAGTTCTCTCACTGCCCAATAAGCTTTGTGTTTTAATTATAAAGGCAAGTGACAGGCATTTCCATAAACCATTTTATAAGGAGACATACCCATAGGATTTTTGTAAGTAATTCTATAAGGCCATAAAGCATCATTCAACTTATCAGCCCAATTTTCCTAGATTTATTAACATTCTTTTGCAAGATAGATTTAATTTCTCTATTTGATAATTCTACTTGCCCACTGGTTTGATGATGATAAGAAGAGGCCATTCTATAATTAACGTCATATTTAGCAAGGGTTTTTCTAAAACCAACATCAATAAAGTGAGAACCTCCATCAGTCATAAGATATCTAGGCACACCAAACATAGGGAAAATAACATATTTAAGCATTTTTAATGAGGTTTCACCATCAGCACTTTTTGTAGGTATATCTTCTACCCATTTAGTAACATAATCAACAACAACAAGTATATGAGTATAACCATTTGAAGGAGGAAACAGACCCATAAAGTCAAAACCCCAACAATCAAAAGGTTCAATAAGAAGAAAATAATTTATAGTAATTTTATTATGTCAAGAAATATTACCAACTCTTTGACATTCATCACAAGATAAAATAAACTTTCATGCATTTTTAAAGATAGTAGGCCAATAAAAACCTGATTGTAGAACCTTCTGTGCGGTTCTATCTCAAGTGTGATGTCCTCCATAAGCACTACCATGGCACTTTCTCAATATTTCTCGTTGTTCATGTTCTGGATCATATCTTCGCATAATACCATCTACTCCTTCTTTATATAAGTGTGGGTCATCCCAAAAATAATGCCTCAAGTCACAAAAGAATTTTCTTCTTTGTTGAGCTGTAAAGGTTGGAGGCAAGTACTTGGAAACAATAAAGTTAGCATAATATGCATACCAAGGACTATCTCGCGAGCTTACTTTTATTGCAGCCAGCTGTTCATTTGGAAAACTATCATTAACATGAATTGGGTCATAAGCTATGTTTTCCAATCTAGACAAATTATCAGCAACTGGATTTTCAGCACACTTCCTATCGACAATATGCAAATCAAACTCTTGTAAAAGCACCACCCATCTAATAAGCCTAGGCTTAGCATCTTTATTTTCCATAAGGTATTTAATAGCAGCATGATCAGTATGAACAGTAACTTTTGAATCAACAATATAAGGTCTAAACTTATCACAAGCAAAAACTACGGCTAGGAACTCTTTTTCAGTGGTAGCATAATTCTTTTGAGCAGTGTAAAGAGTCTTACTAGCATAATGAATAACATTCAATTTCTTATCTATTCGCTTTCCAAGAACAACACCTACAACAAAATCACTAGCATCACACATAATTTCAAAGGGAAAATTCCAGTCAGGTGGTTGAACAATAGGAGCAGTAGTTAAAGCCTTCTTTAGAGTTTCAAAAGCTTCCTTACAATCATCGTCAAAAACAAAAGGTACGTCTTTTTGGAGAAGATTAGTAAGAGGCTTTGATATTTTAGAGAAATCTTCAATAAACCTCCTATAGAAACCAGCATGACCAAGAACACTACAAATACCTTTAACATCCCTGGGACAGGGCATTTGCTCAGTTGCTTCCACTTTAGCTCTGTCAACTTCAATACCTCTTTCAAAATTTTTATGCCCAAGAACAATTCCTTCATTCACCATTAAGTGGCATTTCTCCCAGTTAAGAACAAGATTAGTTTTCTCACATCTCTGCAAAACTTTATCAAGATTGTGCAGGCAGTTATCAAAAGAAGTGCCATAGGCGGAGAAATCGTCCATGAATAGTTCCACAATTTCCTCACAAAAACCATGAAAAATAGCAGACATGCATATTTGAAACGTAGAAGGAGCATTACACAAAACAAAAGGCATACGTCTATAATCATAAGTTCAATAAGGACAAGCAAAAGTTGTTTTCTCTTGATCTTGTTTCCTAACAGAAATTTGAGAAAACCCAGAATAACCATCAAGAAAGCAGAAATGAGTTTCCTTAGACAACCTTTCTAACATTTGATCAATAAAAGGTAAAGGGTAATGATCTTTCTTGATTACTTTGTTAACTTTTATAAAATAAATGCACATCCTATAATCAACTACAACTCTTTGAGGAATAAGCTCATCATTTTCATTTGGCACAACAGTCATTCCTCCTTTCTTAGGGACTCAATGCACATGACTTACCCATCTACTATCAGCAATAGGATAAATAATACCAGCATCAAGGGGTTTTAATACCTCATTTCTTACCACTTCCTTCATCTTAGGAATTAAATGGCGTTGATGTTCAACAACTGGCTTTGCATCAGGTTCTGTATTAATAGCATGCTGATATATAGGAGGGGAAATCCCTTTCAAATCATCAAGAGTATATCCAATAGCTCCACGGTGTTTCTTCAATATTTCCAATAACCTTTCGTCTTCTTTACCTGAAAGTACAGAACTAATAATAACACGATACATTTTCTTATCATCAATATAAGCATATTTAAGATCATCAGGTAAAGGTTTTAAATCAGTAAACAGGATCCTCCTTGGGTGGTAATGTGGTGCCCAAGTCTTCCACATGTAAATTGTGTTTTAGCATCGCTGGTTGACGAAGAAGAATATCGTCAATCTCATTTATTTCTTCCATAAAGACCTCACTTCCGTGGTCCTCCATGTATTGCGGCAAACCATTGTTAGGGGAAAGAGCAATAGAGGCAAGTTGTTCAACTCTAAAATCTTCATTAGGCAATTCAGTTTCATAAGGAGCTCTAGCAAATTTAAAAAAATTAAACTCATAATATTTTCCATCAAATTTAGTTAATATTTTCTCCTTCTTAGAATCTATAACCGCACCACAAGTGTTTAAGAAAGGTCTACCAAAATTGATAGGACAAGTTTTACTAGCAGCTGAACCAAGTACTAAAACTTCTATATCTCTAAAAATACCAATTGGAGATTGAGATCTTGTGTATCTCTAGTTTTACACATCAGTCAACACCTTATCATAGCATGCTTCAAGGCTTTTGCAATCCTTCTAGCACGAAGAGCTTTAATCTCCTTATTATTGCGAGGATGAATAACTTGATCATCTTGATCATTTGGGTCCCCGTCTTGACCGGTTTGTTGGCCTTGATCATCATCATCATCATCATCATGAAGAGGGTTGATCTTTGCCTTGAAATTGGCTAGCTTGAGCAATAGGAGTGGATGGTTCTTGCATAACAACTTGGTCAACCATGGGAGGGTCTTGAAGTTGTTCTTGGGTTGGTGGATCACTTACTCCCTTGGCTTGATCTACCAATGTAGACGAGGGCTCCACTTGAGTAGAGCATAGTTCTTCTCGAGTGGCCACAAGGTGTCCCTCAATGGGGCGGAAAATCCCACGCCCATTCTTCATGGCTTCTTGAGGTATTTCAACATCTATATCAAAAACACGAAATTGCCAATTTGGGAGCCATAATTTTCTTCGAAAACCACCCTACAAGAGTCAATGACAATCTGTTAGGCCTTGTCAAAGACTCTATACGTGTGGTATTCGGCACCATAACCAAAAAATGTACGCTCAATAGTTTTAGCTTGGAATTTAAACAAAAAAACACCTTTGATCAAATAGAAACACTTACAACCGAAGATATGGAAGTAGGAGACATTGGGTTTGTTGCTGGTGAGAATCTCATTGGAGTCTTCACTAAGCCACTGCGAATGTAGAGCCGGTTTGATGAATAACTGATGACCCACAAATATCGGGGGTGTATCGTAGTACTTTCGATAAATAAGAGTGTCGAACCCAACGAGGAGCAGAAGGTTGGATAGAGGATTAAGGGGGTATTTGTTTGGGCTGTGGCTGGATATGCTGCTGTGGAGGGAAAGCTGCTGTGCAGGGGAAGCCGCTTTTCTAAATATGACTGTTTGGCGCCTTGGCTGGCTGTCTAGCTGCGTGTTGGGGAATTGTCTGAAATAACCTCAGAGTGACGATGACATATGTATTTACTGATTGAAATGTGCAAACGTATTTGTCACTATAAAATTCAAAAAATACACATCATTAAACATCAAATAATTAGTGTGATATAGATTTGTCCAAAAATATTATCCATTTGCATTAGCATTAAACACGTACAGCCGAAGTGCCAAACTACTATTGGTCAACGGCAGTAGCCAGTAAGTAGTATTTTAGTCGAGAAAAGCATCAGCGATCAAGTCGCACCTTTAAGAAAAATAAAAGTGAGCAGGTGGCACTAGGCACTAGGCAACGACGGCTGCTCACGCTAGGCAGCAGGCAGCGCGGACGGTCCACGTGAAGACGAGAAAAAGGTTCAGTGGCATTTCTACGTAATTACGAGGAACAAAATGGGCAGATGGAAAAAACGATTCAGTTTTAAGTCAAAACCTTTGGGAAGCCGGGGAAAGCGCCTCAAACTATGCTTCCGCTCCATAGTGCATTTCGGAAGGTGGCTTCATAAAAGCCAAACGCCACCGCATGCCGTTTGGTTCGTTTGGGGTGCTTTTTTCTGTGGAAAGCCCCCAAAACCCCAAACAAACACACCCTAAGTGTAAACACTAGGACAGGTTTTTGGTGGTTTTTGGTATAGCAGATAAATAAAGTGTGAATAATAAAAGACAGTAATAATAATTGCAGCAAGTTGCCCAATCCTTTTTTACAGAAAAGGACAAGCCGGTTGGTTTACTTATGATTAGCAAACGTTCTCGAGGACACATGGGATCTTCATCAAGCGCTTTCGTTTTATACAGTTGATTAATATTTATTGTTTTGATAGCTGTTGTGTGGGTGAACCTATGCTAATGCACCGCCCAACTAGGACTAATACATACTTGTGATTATACCCCTTGCAAGCATCCTCAACTACAAGAAATAATTAAGATAAATCTAACCACAACCTTAAACTCTAGGATCCTACACTCCCTCGTGCATCGGTTTCCTAACGGGGGTTTAGTTTTCTGTCACTCCGGAAATCCCACAATTAGTAGCCAAATACACAATCCATCCCTCTAGGCCCATAAAGTTGAAGTGTCATGTAGTCGACGTTCACATGACACCACTAGAAGAATAGCACAACAACTTAAATATCAAACCATTAGATATTACTTCAACATAATTCCACTACTAACATCTTGACTTCTCCCATGTCCTCGAGAACTAAACGAATTACTCTCAAGACATCAAATGGATCATAATCAGAGGTGATACAATGATGAATAAAAATATGGTCATAAAGTGCAAACACAGATAAATCTCGTAAGCATCAACTACAAAAGAGTAATCCACACCGGAAGAGAGATCTAGTGAAGAACAACGATATAGAACCGTAATTGTTACAGCGGGACAGAGGTGGATGGTGAGGATGATGGTGCTGGTGGTGATGACGATGGCAATGATGATATTAATGATGCCCGGTGCAATGACGGTGACGATGGCGATGATTTCCCCTCTCTCGGGAGGAATTTCCTCAGCAGATTTCTCCCGGCCGGAGAGCTTTTCTCTCTTTGGTTGTTTTCTGCCCCGAGGAGGCGGCGGAATATTTCCTCGATGGTTCTCCAGGTCTTAGGGTTCCCTGGGGATGAATTACGCGAGAGGGGACCGCCAATGGTGGGCTAGGGTGGCCACACCACGTGGCGGCGCAACCAGGGGGCGTCACCAGGTGGTGTGGGCCCTGGTGGCCCCCCTCTGGCTCCCTCATCTGGCATCCTAAAAGTTCTCTGATGTCCCCCTTCTTCTTTTGATCTTCAAAAATAGGGTATCTTGACAGTGCTTTTTCCAGCATATTTCTGGTCCCATTGAATTATTCTCCAATAATTGTAAAACATGCAAAATAGATGAAATAACATAAGTATCATCTCTAAATATGAAATATATCAATGAATAACAGTAAATTACTATATAAAATAGTGATGCAAAATGGACGTATCAATAACTAGTGGTGGAGATGGCTTCGTACCAAAGATATTGGGGAGAATCAAACTCCACCAACATGGTCCTAGACATATCCAATAAAGTCCGGTTCTTCCTCTCGGCTACACCATTTTGTTGAGGGGTATATGTAGTGGAATATTGATGACAAATACCCTCTTCACTTATGAACTCATTAAGGGTGTAGTTATTGAATTCGGAGCCATTATTACTCAGAATAGCCAAGATAGGAAGATTGTGTTGACGTTGCACTTGATTGGAGAAGTTGATGACGGTTTGTTGAGTCTCACTCTTCAATTTTAAGAAATATACACATGTGTATCTTGAATAGCCATCCAATATCACCAAGCAATACTTCTTGCCTCCAAGAGTTGCCCCGGGCACGGCACCAAAGAGATCAACATGGAGAAGCTCCAAGATCCTCTTTGATGAGATGATTGTCTTGCTTTTATGGGAGGCATTATGCATCTTGCCTTCAACACAAACCCCACACACACGATCTTTCGCAAAGGAAACATTTTCTTTTATTCCAAGGATGTGACCACCCTTGTGAAGACTGCAAAGTCCTCATGTTGACATGGGATAAGTGGCGATGCCACAACCACCCCACGTCGGCCTTACCGAAGAGACACATCGTTTGAGAGTTGGTGGACTCCGATAAGTACACCACATACAACTCATTTTTGACATGCCCAACGTAAGAAACATCGAGAGACTTCCTCCACATGATAATCACCCTATTAGAATCAAAGAAGACGGAAAACCCCATCTTCCCTAAAGCACGAACTAAAATAAAATTGAAACCAAGAGATCCGACAAGCATGACATTTTCAAGGGTGATATTAGGATAAACAACCACCTTGCCAAACCCCGTTACCTCATACTTGGAATTATCTCCATAAGTGACGGTTGCTTGATTTAAATTTGTTTTCAACTCCATCACAATTTCTTTGCTTCCGGTCATATGACTTGTACACCCACCATCAAGTATCCATTTTTTTTCATCACCGGAAGCATAGCCCTACAAGGAATCATTGACTTGAGCCCGGACCCGAAGAGGGTCCTCTCATGTTAGCAACAAGGGTCTTTGGAACCCAAATAGAGTAATCAATGTAACCCTGAATAGGACCAACATATTTAGCTTGCACAACACCACAATAATCAACAAATAAGAAATGGTGTGTATTGTTAGTTCCCGTGGAGTTTCTACGAGTAGTGTTGTCCCTAATGATAATACCACTCGCACCAAGGTTCTTCTTAGCTTGTGCGGGCTTGACCTTGTTCTTGTTCTTCTTCTTCTTGTTCTTTTATACGTCCAAAACGTATCTCCTTTTCTGAACACTTTTCTTATTGTTTTCCTCTAAACTTGTTAGTTTTGGATACCACTAACACGGACTAACAATGTTTTCAGCAGAATTACCTTGGTGTCTCGTTTTTGTGCAGAAAAATCAACTTTCGGGAAAATGCCCAGAAAAGACCCCTTTGGTCTTAAAACACCAGAAGACCCCGGGAGCCAGAAGGGGGACAGGAGAGGGGCCAGGAGGGGGTCACACCACCCCCCCCCCCGGCGCGCCACCCCCCTTGGTCGCGCCGCCTAGTGGTGTGGGCCACCCCTGGACCCCCATGGATTCCCCTTTCGACTACATCTGCCCCATAAACCTAATATGCGAGGTGGTTCGCCATATTCCACAGAAACAACAGAGCGCCGCCGCCACCCCGAACCTCGATCCGGGTACCAGGTGTTCCTGTTTTGGCGCCCTGCTGGGACGGGGATTCGAAGGAGATCATCTCCATCGACACCGCCACCTCTTCTCCATCAACCATCCATGTTTCCCCCGTCCATGTGTGAGTAAACAACACTGTAGGCTGAGAGGGATGGAAGGGATTGGATGAGATTGATCATGTAATAATGCCAGATTGTTAGGGCATCGTTCCTAGTATCCATTGTTAGTGTTTTCTACCGTTGTTGCAACTTGTTATGATTCATACTTGTCACTAGGGCCCGAGTGCCATGATCTCAGATCTGAACATGTTATTGTTTCATGAGTATAATGTTGTTTCTTGATCATATCTGCAAGTTGTTTTACAAATGTCATTGTCCGGAACACGAGGCCCCAAAGTGACAGAAATTGGGACAACCGGAGGGGATGGCTGTGATGTGAGGATCACGTGTGTTCATGGAGTGTTAATGCTTTGCTCCGATGCTTTATTAAAAGGAGCACCTTAATTACCAGTAGTTTCCCTAGAGGCCCCGCTGCCACGGGCTGGTAGGAAAAAAGATGTTGTGCAAGTTTCTCATTGCGAGCACGTATGACTATATTGGAACACATGACTATGGTTGCCTATATGTTTGATGCTTTATTATTATCTGCAATGGCCGTGTTAGATTATTACATGACCTATGTTATCCATGAAACTCCCATCCATCCATTCCCTCTATGCCTACGGTACTCCCCATACTGTTGTTTTCCGTGATTTCTACTACTGCTACTATTTCACTACTAGTGTTATTTTATTTCTACTGCTACTATAAAACTGTTACCACTGATAAATTGTTGCGAGCAAGTCTACTTTCAGGTGCAGCTAAATCGAGAACTCGGTTGTTAAGGCATATAAATATTCTTTGGCTCCCCTTGTGTTGAATAAATAAATTTGGGTTTTACTTCCCTCGAAGACTCTTGCGATCCCCCATACTTCTGGGTCATCAAGACTATTTTCTGGCGCCGTTGCCGGGGAACATAGCTTTATTTATTTTCTCACTTGATCGTGATATTGTTTGCTGCAAACCATTCATCATGGGCAAGACTCATGATGGAAAAGTTCCTATATTACCATCCACTACAAGAACATGTACAACTCTGAACAACTCTGTTGCTCTTGATTCACCGTCTGTTATGAGTAAGCTTCTTACTCCACCACATGCCACACGTACTATTACTTTTGTTGAGTCTGAAAATGTTTCTGATACTTTTGATGATGCTTCTACTGTGCTTGATGATACTGGTTCTTTAGGTCCTTTCCTAGATGCTACTATTGCTAGATCCAAACAAATTAAAAATGCTGAAATTTCTGTTGAAAATATTGGTACACCTGTTAATTCAACTGAGCTTATTGATGATCTTGACGAAACCTATATTGAATTGAGTGATGATTTTATTGAAGAAGCTCGTGCTACTACTGGTGCAAGTGCTCTTAAGAGTCTTCTTGCAAGACATGCTGTGAAATATAAATCTTCTCTTGATGCTAAGTTTGGCACATCTCCCATACACATTATAGACAAGGATTTTGATTTCGATTTAGATTTATCTTATATATCTATTGTTGAGAAGGAACCTTTTTGTGGAACTAAAAGTAAAAGTGTTATGGAACACATGAATGAGCTTTCATCTTTGAGAAGTTTATTTTCTGATGGAACTAAGCTGCGTACTTATTTTGTTACCAAGATCTTGCCTTTATCATTTAAAGATGAAGCTAAAATTTGGTTTAACAATCTGTCACCTGGGTGTATTACTGATCCTATGGATTTGGTTAAAGCTTTCTTTCAAAAATATTTTCCTGCTAGTGTAAAACATGCTGATGTGCAGGATATCTTTAACTTTGAGAAAATTGAAGGAGAAAAATTGCCTGAATCTTGGACAAGGTTTTGTTCTTTGATAAGAGCTGGCCCTGGATACCCATTACCTAAAAATGAGCTCCTAGATATATTTTATAATGGACTAACTGTTGAATCTAGGACATACCTGGATAGTTGTGCTGGTTGTGTTTTCAGGAAAAGAAATCCAGAAGAAGCTGAGGAATTAATGGCTAAATTAGCCAAAAATAATGATGATTGGAATATACCAGAGCCTACACCTACACCAGAGCCAACACCAATACCAACACCCAAGAAGAGAGGGGTGATTGAATTAAATGATGAAGGAAGCCAAGAAATCTCTTAAAGAGAGGGGTATTAAATATGAAGATGTGAAGAATTTACCTCCTATAGAAGAATTATGTAAGCCTATTCCTCATCCATCAACTGTTGAGGTACACTCTCTCCAATACTTTAATAATAGAGATATTCCCTATTCTAAACCACCTGATCAATTGTTAGATGAATTTGATAATTATGTTGTTAAGCAAGACAACTTTAATATGAGAGTGCAAAATCACCTTATGGAAAACTCTAGAGCTATTGATAATTTGCATGGTATTATTGAGAGAACCTCTAATGGTGTTAAAATGCTTGTTAAATTTTTTCAAATGGTTCAAACTCAAATTGATCAACTTACTAAAGTGAAAAAAGACATGCTAGCTAATGCTTCTAGAGATAAACATGTTTGTGAAATAATTACTAGGAGTGGTGTTTCTACTCAGGACCCCTTGTATCCTGAAGGACATCCTAAAAGAATTGAACAATATTCTCAGCAACCTAAAAACAATAGTTCTCCTTCTAAGAAAAAGAACAAGAGACATAAAAATGTTGTGGAATCTCCTGAACCTGCTAAAGATCCTAATAGTATATCTATTTCTGATGCTGAAACTGAAAGTGGTAATGATAAAAGTGATGCTTTTGATAAAGAAGAACCCGTAGCTGAACCTAAAAAGCAAACTAAAACTGTAAAGTACTAAGGAAGATTTCATTGATAATAAACATGGTAATGAAAGAGAGCCTTGGATACAAAAAGCAATGCCTTTTCCTAATAAGAAACACAAATCAAAGGAAGAAGAACATTATAACAAGTTTTGTGAGTGGATGAAACCTCTGTTTTGAAAATCCCTTTGACTGATGCTATTAAATTGCCTCCTTATTCTAAATAGATGAAAGATATTGTGTCTAACAAAAGAAGGATTCCTAATGAGGAAATTTACACTATACTTGATAATTACTCTTTCAATGGCAAGGTTCCAAAGAAGCTTGGAGATCCTCGTATTCCTATTATCCCTTGTTCTATTAAAAATAATTATGTTAGAACTGCTCTATGTGACTAGGGAGCTGGAGTTAGTGTTATTCATTTCTCTCTTTATAAGAGACTCTCTCTTGAAAAACTGATACACAATGATATATCTTTGCAAATGGCTGATAAATCTGTTGCTATTCCTGTTGGTATATGTGAGAATGTTATTGTTCAAGTTGCTACTAATTGTTTGATATTAACTGACTTTGTTGTGTTGGAAATGCCTGAAGATGATAATATGTCTATTATTCTTGGGAGACCTTTTATTAATACTGTAGGGGCTGTTATTGATTGCAATCAAGGAAAAGTAACTTTGAATGTTAATGATAAAGAGCATACTGTTTATTTTCCCAAGAAGATTGATAGAAGATATGGTTATATTCAATTTGAAAATATTGAGACCATCAAGATTGGAGAATTTTACTGTCCCATTCCAGTACCACCAAAAGAATATGAAATTATTATGATTGGGACTATGTCTATCAAGGTTGAGGTAACATAATTATTTAGTGATTAGCAAAGTTTTGCTTCATACAAAAATTGTTCCGGTAATAAGACTTGGTCAACCTTGTTAACAAAATGATTTTTAATGAAGAGGACAATGTGTTCACTATGTTTTCACCTTCCCCACTATGATTTGACCCTGTTTACTTCTGTTATCCCATTGCTACTTGAGTACAATCATGTTTTCCATCATCCATATTCATATTTTCATCATGTTTTCACCATGATTACTGTGGTTATGCATGTTTTCACCATCCATACTTTTGTTTTCACCACTTCAACCTTTGTTTTCTTGGGATATTTTTTCCATTAGAGTGTCATAGAACCTTTGTAGTGCTGGTTTTGGTTTTTTTTCCACCTTTTCACTTTTGGTTTCCTCGTTTTTATTAATTACTAAAATTCTGGAAATACCTCAAAAATAAAGTTTCTCGAAAAATTCCAGAAAAATTATAATAAATTTTTACGTCAAAAATGAGGCAGAGAGCCACCTGGGAAGCCCCAGGGGGGCCCACAAGTCAGGTACACCATGGGGGTGGCGCGGCCAGCCCCCTAGTGGCGCCAGCACATGGTGTGGGGCCCCCTGCCCCCCCACTAAATCTCTCCCCTGCCAAAGTCTTCTCTCTCACATCCCAAAATGAAAACATTTCCTGGAACCCGTGTTCTTGCTGTTCTTCCTCTGGATTTTCGATCTCCTTCTTCAGCCCATCATTTGTGCTGAGATTTGGTGTGTTTGATCTCCGGTATGTGACTCCTCCGATGATCCAAGAAGAATTTTATTTGGTGAAGTATTTCTTGAGTATTTTGGTACTGTAGGTGATAGCTTATGTGAGATTTCATGCTTGATTTGAGTAGAAATAATGTAGTTTTGATGTATGTCTAGCTCTCATATAAGTCCCTATGGTAGTTTCCACCTTATAGTTGCTTGAAATTAATTTTTGTAGTGATTGTTGAAAAATTTCAGAGATGGAGCACAATGTTCATCAACTAAACCAACATGAGTTGGAGTTGCATGAGGTCATGATCGTGCATCGTGAAGAGAGAGTGTTCCCATCAATTTACCCGTGTCAGGAGTTCATGAGGATTAGAGGAATTCTGCAAGATTTCCACACTCTTTTGCATAATGCAGGCTTGGACTGTTTCATTGAGGATGAACCTATCCAACATGTGAAACTAACTATGTCTGTGGTGCAGGATTTTTGTTTTAAATGGTTTTCAACTAAACCTATGGTCCACTATAAAATTTACAATAAAGCTGTAAATCTGCCTTTCAGTGATTTTTGTGAAGTTATCAAGGTACCAGAGTGGGGTTCTTGTGAGAAGATAAGAGGGCAGCCTAAACCACTGCTGGAATTATATGAGGAGATTTGCCAAGGCAGAAGCTTCACAGAGGAGAGTGGTAAAATACGAGAAATTCAACTCCCTAGCATTTGATAATTTGCCTATTTTATTTCTAAATGTGTGCTATCTAGAAAAACTGCCAACAAGCTATCTGTCTATGATTTGACGTTTATTGCAGCTGCCTTAAGATGTGATAGGTCTTATAACTTTGGCGCTTTAATTGCTTACCGCCTCTCACTTAACCGCGAGAAGGGCGGGATTTCTGGAGGTCTTATTGCCTCGTGCTTGTTAGATTTGCATGGTTTGGAGCCACACCCTCTAGACCTGCAGTTTCCTTTCGAGAAGCTAGACCTTATTTCCATGGTTCAACATAAGTTTCCTTCTACCCATGCTCACTTGCACAATTTATCTTTTGAATTAACTTTCTCCAAACAATCCAGCTGGAGAATTACTAAAACTGTTAGGAAAGTACTTTTTCCTGCACCTCTTTTGTTTAATCTTAATTGCAGGCAAGGATGGACGCTTTCTGAGAGTGAGTTGGACACATACATTGAGCAACACACCCAGCAAGGGGAAGATGCCGGAGAGGGGGATGATGGTGATTTCGTCCAGCCCTCCGACGCCATGGGGATCCCGTACCAGCACCCCGGTTATGACTATGCGCCCGCTGCTTCATCTTCCTCTTGGGCGCCCGAGTACGACCATGCGAGGGACGACCCACCACAGTGGGGATACTTCACGCGCCATGATTGATCTCCACTTAGGCCAAAAGCCTAAGCTTGGGGGAGGTATACCGACATCACACTCATTTATATATCATGTTCGGTCTGTTCTTTGTATATCCATGTTTTCGTTTTCTTTCGCTTCTTTCGTTTCTCTTTGTTTTATAGTTTTGTTCTTGTTTTCCAAAACACAAAAAGACCAAAAATATTTTTGTTGTTTCTCCTTATTTGCTTCCTTAGTTTCTTTTTTGGATTGCTTTCTTTTCTCGCTTTCGTTTAGTATTCAAAAATATAAAAATATTTTTCTTTATTTGCTTGCTTCTTTCTGTTCTTGGTTTAATTCGAAAACCCAAAAATATTTGTTGTTCTTCTTTGGTTTTGTAAAGTTTGTTGCAGAGTTCACCGGACTTCCGTGTCTCCATTGGATCTTTATTATCATTCTATATTATTTAATCCACAAGTGAAGAGCAGTAATGACGATTTACGACAATCTGAGTTGTGGTGAGAGTCTGGCATGAACTCTATTTGTTTTATTTTTGTACATATACTCATCGTGTGAACATTCTTAGTTCGTTCATGTAAGGTGTATGTTATTTAATTGATGCTTAGTAGTTTGTGCTATCATGTGTTAGTTCCAACTTATTAATATAAGATAGCATGTCGTATGAATGTTTGCTTGCATTGTTTTATTCATAGAAGGGTATGACATTGTGGTATCTCCCTCTGTTTGTTTCGTTTGGATCGACTTGGCACATGATCACGCATGCTATGAATGAAAACAAAAAGTCACTTAAGCCTCGATGATTTATTTTTCCTCAGAGTATTTGTATCATTTTTATGCCCCTATTAATTTTGTTTTGTCGCAAGCATGATTATGACAGTTGTTGCTCTCTTGATTGTCGCTCCCCGTCTATTGCTAGACTCCACCTGTACAGAGTATAAGCTCTACTCGTGCATACAACTCCCAAAAACGAAAGTTTGCCAAATTTGTCCACCATACCTCCCTATATATGTGGTATTTAACTGTCATTCCAAGTAAATTTCTCGTGTGCTACCTTCAAAACGTGCTAAAAATTATTCCTGTTTTGTGCCCCTGTTTTAGCTCACGAGGACGTAAATAGAAAATCTGTATATCACTTGTTGATTGGATTTCACACCCTGGACTAGTGGCTTCATCCGCTTATCTAATGATAGAAGAGGCGGCAGCGGGGTGCCCAGCCCAAAATTAATAACACAAATTCTCTTCACTCTTTTTGCCCCTGATTTATCAGCCAAAGCATAATTGTGTAAACATAAGAGAAAGAGGGATGACCTTCTACCCAGATGCGTACTTCTATAGGAGTCGCTCTTGTGAAGTCTAGTTGGCTTGTGACGTACTGTATTGTCTGTTTACCATTCGTTGACATAAGAATACACCTCTCTCAAAAATGTTTTCAATACCCCTGTTTAATAAAATAAAAGGCTCTAGCACATGAGTTAATCCCTGCTTCCCTCTGCGAAGGGCCTTTCTTTTATTTTTTATGTTGAGTCTCCACCAACTCACTTTATGCACCTTCTTGAGAGCATGGCTGTTATTCTTAGTGTAATGTGCTTGTCCCAAAACTCGGTTGATAGTGGTATAACTTTGATGCTTGTATCTTTGATATGTATATTTCTAGTCTTCATTTGAGCTTGAGAGGTGCCCTGGCATTTATGTTTTTCTCCACAATTAAGGGCAAGCGAGTACACTTTATCATACCCTATTATGAGCATTGCAATCTTGCAGATTGATATACTTCATGTTGTCTATTATTAGTTTGTTGGCATCTCTTCATGCTTTGCATACTGCTGGGTGACTTTTATTTTCCATACATCTTATTATAAATTGCCACAACACTTGATTATGTAGTGAGTATATTTACATCAATGAAACAAATGTGTTCGTAAACGTCTTTTATCGCACTCAGTTGTCACTGAATTGCTTGAGCACAAGCAATAAGCTAAGCTTGGGGGGAGTTGATACGTTCAAAACGTATCTCCTTTTCTAAACACTTTTCTTTTTGATCTCCTCTAGACTTGTGAGTTTTGGATACCACTAACACGAACTAACGTTGTTTTTAGCAGAATTACCTTGGTGTCTCATTTTTGTGCAGAAAAATCAACTTTCGGGAAAATGCCCAGGAAAGACCACCCTTTGGTCTTAAAACACCAGAAGACCCCGGGAGCCAGAAGGGGGCCGGGAGAGGGGCCAGGAGAGGGCCACACCACCCCCCGGCGCCCCCCCTTGGTCGTGCCGCCTAGTGGTGTGGGCCACCCCTGAACCCCCTCGGACTCCCCTTTTGACTACATATGCCCCGTAAACCTAAAACGCGAGGGGGTTCGTCATATTCCACAGAAACACAACAGAGCGCCGCCGCCACCCCGAACCTCGATTTGGGGATCAGAAGTTCCTGTTTTGGCGCCCTGACGGGACGGGGATTCGAAGGAGATCATCGCCATCGACACCGCCACCTCTTCTCCATCAACCATCCATGTTTTCCCCGTCCATGTGTGAGTAAACACCGCTGTAGGCTGAGAGGGATGGAAGGGATTGGATGAGATTGATCATGTAATAATGCCAGATTATTAGGGCATAGTTCCTAGTATCCATTGTTAGTGTTTTTTTATTGTTGTTGCAACTTGTTATGTTTAATGCTTGTCACTAGGGCCCGAGTGCCATGATCTCAGATCTGAACATGTTATTGTTTCATGAGTATAATGTTGTTTCTTGATCATATCTGCAAGTTGTTCTACACATGTCATTGTCCGAAACCCGAGGACCCAAAGTGACAAAAATTGGGACGATCGAAGGGGATGGCTATGATATAAGGATCAGTATGTTCATGGAGTGTTAATGTTTTGCTCCGGTGCTTTATTAAAAGGAGCACATTAATTACCATTAGTTTCCCTAGAGGCCCCACTGCCACGGGCTGGTAGGACAAAAGATGTTGTGCAAGTTTCTCATTGCGAGCACGTATGACTATATTGGAACACATGCCTATGGTTGCCTACATGTTGATGCTTTATTATTATTATCTGCAACGGCCGTGTTAGATTATTACATGACCTATGTTATCCATGCAACGACTGTCCATCCATTCCCTCTATGCCTACGGTACTCCCCATACTGCTGTTTTCCGCGATTGTTACTGTTGCTACTATTTTACTACTGCTATTATTTTATTTGTACTGCTGCTATAAAACTATTAACACTGATAAATTGTTGCAAGCAAGTCTACTTTCAGGTGAAGCTGAATTGACAACTCAGTTATTAAGGCATATAAATATTCTTTGGCTCCCCTTGTGTCGAATCAATAAATTTGGGTTTTACTTCCCTCGAAGACTGTTGCGATCCCCTATACTTGTGGGTCATCATTCTTGCTCTTGGCAACATATCCAAGACCTTGCTTGATAACTTGTGGTCTAGGAGCAACCACTTGTGGCTTGGGGACCACTTGTGGCTTAGGATCCACAACCTTCTCAACAATAGGGCCCTTTCCCTTGATTTTTGCTAGCTCTTCCTTCAACCTGGCATTCTCCTCAATAATATTTAGATGATCACAAGAAGAAGTAGAGGTAATAGACACATTGAATTAATCAAGTTGAGTTTGAAGTTGTTCACGAGACTTGTTTAGGGTAGAGAGTTCACTCTCCAATGCCTTGTGAGCCTCGGTGAGCTTATCTAGCTCCTCAGTTAGTTTTTATGACCAACACCAAACTCAACTTTCTTCTTTTTAGTTCTTTTATATTTAGCAATTGCATGTTCACGTTCTTTAGTTATCTTATAAGTTAGCTCATTATGTGACTCTTCAATGGATTCAAGTCTCTCCTCAAGAGATACTCGAAGCTCATGTTCCTCCACAAGAGCATTTGAGAGGGAACCCTTTTCAAAGCAATCATTCCTCTCGGTTTCACACTTCTTATCAAGAGCCTCTTGGGCCTCTCCTAATTGACTCATGAGAAGGGTGAAGTACTTCGTGTTCTCTCCTTGCAAGTTAGTCACATATAGGTTCAAGGAGGCAATTTCATCTTTGACACTAGCACTATCAAGTTTAGTGGTGGAAGAAGATGATACCTCGGTGGCCCTAGCCATGAAGAACTCTGCGGAGGGTTGAGGAAGATTCTCATTGGGGGTATTCAAAGAGCGAAGGTGATGATGAAGATGCAATAGAAATAGCGGCCACTTCACATGTGGTTTCTTCTTCTATATCATCCACGGTATCATACTCTTATTGAGTCACAGGCACATATCTAGATGATGGCTTCTTGTTGAAGGGTTTCTTCTTGAATTGAGGTTTCTTTTTGGGAGCCTTGGACTTATCCTTGAGGACTGGATTTCCTCCATGGTGCTCCCTATTCTCGAACAACAACAACAACAACAGCAACAGCAACAGCAACAGCACCAGAAACAGCAACAGCAACAGCAACAACAATTAATAATTTTATCCGGCCTGGAATAAATTCTAGAAACTCAATCTTGTGTGGGTCTCTTTGATCTTTTTGGAGACTACACCATCATTAATAATTTTATTTATGGACCATGAATCATCAACACACGTTAATAAATATTTTTGTGTTGTTAACAAACACTCAAAACAAGATTTAAGTGAAATTGCGCTTTCAATCTGCACCATTTTGGTGTTTGATGACAACACAAACATTTGCAATGAAAATCATCTAGACATTGGCTTGTAAAAAATAGGCGGGCTCCCCATTGATGGTGCACCAATGGTACACAACAACAAAGGTATGAGCTCCCCCTATGTTTTACAAACTAACATCACAAGCACCAATATTGTGAACAATACAATTGCATGCATATAGGTAAGATAATTTTAAAGCATGGAAACAATAGAACAACCATAAGAGCTTCACAACATAGTCTCACCACACACAATTTAAGGTTCACTAGGAAAGGGAAACTCGAAAGCAATTAAGATAGAAGGAGACACAAGCCATAAAAAGAAAATCAAATCCAAAGGCTTGTGTTCCGAAGCAAATCAGAGCAACCCATGCAAATCCCCGAGTAGTCTAGATAGCCACTTCTCCCCCTTTGGGATCGAGACACCAAAAATGAAAAAAAGCAACTACACGAAACCCAAAGGATCACTCGTCCTCATCATAGTCCTCATCATCATCAGCTGGCTGCTCATCCTCTTCATCCTCATCACCGCCAGATTGATACTCCTCTTCTTCTTCAGTGTGGTCTTCTTCCTCGGTCATAGGAGCCTTGCCACGGTTGCTAGATGAAGATGGGGCTAAAGTGACCTCCTCGAAATCACCCCAAGGAAACGAGGAAGTGTTCCACTCATGATAGGATATGGTGTGGGACTCAGGAGGAGCCTCGAGGGGAGGGGTACGCACAATGCTAGCATTATCCTGAAGAGTAGTGAGCATCTTATTCATTTCCCTCCTTTCCTTATAAGCGTCATGGTTCTCCGTGTGGAAAGCAATAATCATGCATAAGATGTTGCGCTGGAACCACGTGAGCTTTTTTAGCTCATCCTAAACTTCTCCCTTTCCCTGACGACGAGTAGGAGGATCAGCATTCTTCCTCCTAGTCCTTGGATCCTCAGCCTCACCCGTAGGAGTGTCCTCATCCTCAACAAAGTGAGTAGACATGATCTGAAGAGAGCCCGGAAGATGCTTGGTCTCGGTGGCTAGACCGGAAACCTTCTTCAGAATAAGCTTCATCACATAGGAAGCATAAATAGGAACCTTATTTGGTTCAATCATGGCATGATGGATCTCTTCCTTTATTAAGTCCATGACATCAACATCAAAACCTACACAGTCCGGTCCAGCACGGTGGCACTTGAAAGCATGGTGAAGTAAGTTCACAAGATCGACCATCGCGAATAGCATCCACATTTCCGGCCTTAGGAGCAATGTTGCACCGAAAGAGGCGGAGGAGAATGTTGTAGACACGCTTCAGATCCTTGTTGGTTCCTACACTTAAAATCTTGTCATATAGCAGAGATAACCTCCTATTGTCATAATCAACACTAGTAACATGCATTCGCTTGCCCAGTTTGTCACCATGGAGAGGATAGCCAAGAAGTTCGGAGAGCCTGAAGAAGGATGACTCGCACTTGAGAGGGCGACTCATCCAAGTGAAGTAAATATCCTCATCCTCTCCGAAGGTAACGGTGGAAAAGAACTGCTGAACAACCTTGATGTTGAAGTCCTGCTGAATGCCCACTAGCTTCTCGAGACCTAGCTTCCTAGTCACCTAGGAGGCTTCCTCAAAGTACTCCATTGTGCCTAGAGCATCTAGATCAAGAACCTTCTGCTGACAGACTGGATGAGCAAGGTTGTTGTAGACCTCTGTCTGAATGAGCTCTTTCTCCTTCATCCAATAGTAAGGATGATTAGAAGTGCGAGCCATAGAGAAGAATGGCTGTGCTCTCATAATACTATATTCACTCTTGCTCATGCCCTTCAAAGTAGAAATCCTATCAAACCGAGCCTTCTTCGCCAGTTCATCCCTTTGCATCTCCTCAACTGCTTCTTGCCTAGCTTGCTCTTGCATCACAACCCTACGCTAAATCTGATTCTCGGTCACTGGATCAGTCACAAGATAGTTGCGAGAAAGTGCACGACACTTCCTTGGATTGACATGAGGGTTAGCTGAGGATGCTTTGGTCCTTTTCCCCGAAACACAGCCAAACAGCAAAAGGAATAGCAAGAAGATAAGCATGCATGTCCAAGAGCCAAGTGGAGAAACCAGCAAAAGATTTTGGATACATGTTTCTGATTTTGCACTGGAGTCTCCAGCCTCAGGGTGCGTACTCTCAGGACCACACCGGAGTCTCCGGTCCTATGGACCGGAGTGTCCAGCCCTGTGGTGGTTACTCCAGATGTAGATTCAATAAACTTGTAAACCACTATCTAATGTTGATTTCTCGATGAAGTTTCTGCTTAGGGAGGTTCTACCACATGTGACAAGGGCTAAATATCCAAAAAAATCACATCTAGGTCAAAACCTAGAGGAAAAGAGAGAGAGAGAGAGAGAGAGATAGAGAGAGAGAGAGAGAGATGCTGGAGGAGATACCCTTTTCAGGCATGGTGCTGTTTTGGGAGGGGAAGAAGCTTTCCCCTCGAGGAGATGCTCTAGTTACAGCGGTCAAGAATTAATTAGCTTAAGGAGGGGGATCGAAACACTATTTTTTTTCCATCATGGAGTTGTTTGGCATGCGAGAAGGAATAAAATCACGAAACTGAAGGATGCTAATGATGTGATACAAACAGTTCCGACGGATATGCAGCGAATGGTTGTATCTTATTTCAAGTGCCTTTACACTCTGGATCCTTCTCTCGATGCTGAAGCCATTACCATGCTTATTCCGGAAAGTGTCTCAGAGGATGAATACAATGTTATGCAAGGCGTTTACTAATGTTGAAATTTCTGACACGCTCTTTCAGATTGGGCCTATTAAAGCCCCAGTTCTAGACGGATTTCCCGCTCGCTTCTATCAAAGGAACATGGATTTATTGAGAGAGGATGTTATTTAAGTCGTGTGTATTTTCTTTGAAACTGGCCACATGCACGAAGGTACTAATGATACTTCAATTGTCCTGATCCCAAAACTAGAGAATCCTATAGAGCTGAAGGACTTTCGGCCTATTGGACTCTATAATGTGCTTTACAAAGTGGTGTCAAAATGTTTGGTGAATAGACTACGCCCCCTATTGGGAGAAATCATCTCTGAAAATCAGAGCGGTTTTATTCATGGGTGTATGATTACTGAAAATCAGAGCGCTTTTATTCATGGGCGTATGATTACCTACATTTTATGGAACATGGTAGCTCTCCAAACTCGTCCTTTTGTGCTTATAAGCTAGATCTTTCGAAGGCATATGATAGAGTGGATTGGCTTTTCTTGGAGAACACAATGAAAAAATGGGGTTCTGCCACAGGTGGATACAATGGATTATGGCTTGCGTTTCCGCGGTGAAATATTCTGTTAAATTCAACGGAACCTTATTGGAAGCATTTTCTCCGACTAGAGGACTAAGGCAAGGAGATCCCCTTTCTCCTTTCTTATTTCTTTTTGTTGCTGACGGTTTATCTACTCTGTTGAGAAAGGAGTTGGAACAGGAAAATATTACACCTATCAAGGTCTGTAGAGGAGCATTTGGTATCTCGCATCTTTTGTTTGCCGACGATACTCTATTGTTCTTGAGAGCATCAGTTGATCAAGCAGCCCGTTTCAATCTTACCCTCGACACTTATGCAAGAGGCACGGGGCAGCTAATAAACCCTTCCAAGTGCTCTATTATGTTTAGTCCACATTGTCCTGAGGAGACCAAGGAAGAGATACGATCAACTCTTCAGGTTGTACAACAAGCTTTTGTTGCAGTATATTTGGGTCTGTCTACACCCAGTGGAAGAATGCACAAAGGAAGGTTTATGAACCTTCAGTTAATACTAAGAGATTAATCGAGTGGGGAGATAGCTTACTCGTCCAAAGTGCACGGGAGATCCGAATTAAGGCGGTGGCGCACGCGTTACCAACTTATGTTATGGGGGTATTCAAGTTACCTTTCTCTGTTTGTGACGATATGGCAAAGTTAATCCGCAATTACTGGTGGGATTCAGACCATAGAAAGCGCAAGACTCACTGGGTTAGTTGGCCTAAACTGAATCAATAAAAATACCAAGGTGGGCTAGGATTCAAGGACATGCGGCTGTTCAATCAAGATATTTTGGCTTGTCGGGCTTGGCGACTAATCACCCATAGAGGCAACCTTTGTGCGAGGGTTTTGAAAGCGAGGTACTACCCACGGGGAGAATTGATTGATACTGTTTTTACCGGAGCACCTTCGTCTACGTGGACTGCAATAGCATATGGCCTGGAGCTACTAAAAAGGGACTCATTTGGCGGGTTGGTACTAGACAGCAGATCCGGGTGTGGCGGGATAGCTGGATTCCTAGATACTCATATGGTCGTACCCTCACTCCAAGGGACAACAAACGTATCCGGCGTGTCTCGGAGTTAATTGATGGAAACGGTTCTTGGAACCTTCGGCTGATTGAAGAAACCTTCTTACCTATTGATGTAGAAGCCATTCTCGGAATTACTCGCTCTGCCCGGGGAGATGCAGACATATTCATGGCAACCAGAGAAATCTGGCTCATTCACTGTGCGCAGCGCATACCAGTTAGCCCTATCCTTACAGACGGAGCAGTGTAGTTTTACTTCCTCAAGTTCTATGCCAGATAGGAAGAATCCATGCTGGTCGAGGATTTGGAGGGCGTCCGTCCCTCCCACTGTGAAAGTTTTTGCCTTGAAAGCGGCGTCCAATGCACTGCCGAAAGAGGCGAATAAGTTGAAATGAAAGATGTAGGTCCCGGCCTCTGTAAAATCTGTAATCGGGAAACTGAAGATGTTGCCCATGATCTATATCTATGCCCCCATGCGGTTCGTTTATGGGACAGAACGAGGGAATCGTGGTTCCTCCCAAGTGACTGAGACATTCACCTTCACCCAGGATCCTGGTTTAAAGCGTTGCTTATCAAAATTCCCGCTGAAACGGTGGACCATGTGCTACTTGTCTCGTGAAGGGTGTGGCATGCTCGCAATGAGGTTACACATGATAAACCCCTCCCTAGTGTTGAAGGTTCATCGAGATTCCTGCACAACTACCTTAATCTTGCTCAAGATGTCGCAACAATTTCTGTTGAAAGCCTACTTAAAGGGAAACAAACCATGAAAGTTGGCCATGTATTGTCGCGTATAATGCAATCTACTCCAGGCCTGATCTACTCCACCTATTCCACCGTAGTGCAGCCCTTCCAATAACTGGGCAAAGCTTGCGGTTGATGGCTCGTTTCAATTAGCTGATCAAACAGGTGGTTTGGGAATGGTTCTCCGCAATAACCAGGGGAAGATTATTTCTCTGTTTGTCATTGGATGCTGCACTCTCATGAACCACTTGAGGCTGAACTTCGGGCTTGCATTGAAGGGGTGAAGCTCTCTCTAATCCATTGTGAAACTCCGTTCATTGTCGAATCTGATTGCTCTCAGGTGGCAAAGGCCATGGCAGATGCAGCTGAAGATCGCTCAATTTATAGAAATCTAGTAGTAGAACTTAGTAGGTTTCTTAGTTAGAGAGCTGGTTGTTCTATTGTAAAAGTGGATAGATCTCGGGTTAGGGCTAGGCACTGCCTTGCAAAGCTTGCAAGAGCAGAACGCCATACCGCGGCATGGACAGGTTCCGGCCCTGGGTATTCTGTTACAGGTGCTAGACCCTGAACATTTTATAACCCTGCCTGTTTAATGAATCCTTTTACCCGCAAAAAAAAAAAAAAAAAAAAAATAGAGGTAGACTAGGACCACATCGATGATCTCGTCCCTTTACAAAAACAAGTTATTCGTATGATATCAACACGAAAAAAGGAAAAGAAATTGAACCTCCGAGTCTCTGACACAGCAAAGGCTAATATATAATGTCCATCTAATCATAGAGCTAGTACTAGTAATTAAGGTTGGGGTGAAGGCGCTGGAGCCTCCGTCGTGTCCTCCTCCCCCTCCTCCTCCCCGGTGCCTGGCAAGATTAGGATCGGGCTGCGCACGATGTGCTTGCTGGACACCCACTTGAGCTGCCCCTCGATCGCGCCGTCCGGCACGGACGCCGCCTTGACGCTGACGGTGTAATTCAAGACCTCCTCCAGCGCCTTGAACGTGAGCTTCCGCGGCAGCACCTCCACCGTCACCGATTTCGGCACTTCAACCTCCGCGGTGTAGGTTGAGCTTGCCACGCCGACGTTGGTCACCGCTCGGCTCGCGTTCACGACGGTGTCCGCCTTGTCGATGATGACCGTGATTGACGGGTAGTTGAGGTCCTTCTGGTCGAGTTTCCGTAGCTTGGCGCACGTCACCGGTGGCTCCGGGTGGATGATCGAGTTCACCTGCTGGTCCGTGTAGTTGAGCCCGCACAGGTACGGGATGTAGTCCGCCGCCGTCAGGTTGTACACGAGCCCCGGGTCCATGGCTTTCTTCGGGTTCACGTGCCCGGCGCCCGTGGCAAAGTATGTCGCCTGCGTGCCGTCCACGTCGGCGATCGGTTTCTTGGTGTTGTCGGTGGTTTCAGTGGTCGTCATCAGCGCCGACTTGATAGACGCCGGCGACCATGTCGGGTGCGCGTTCTTCAGCAGCGCGGCGATCCCGGCGAGGTGCGGGCATGCCATGGACGTGCCAGACTTGATGTCGAACTTGGGCATCGCCTGCTTGGGCTGTAACACCATGTCCACGACACCGGGGACACCCGCGAGTACGTTCACTCCGGGACCGATGATGTCGGGCTTGAGAATTCCCCGGCTGTTCATGTTCGGTCCCCGCGACGAGAAGGGTGCCATCATCGGCGACCGTGGGGTGTCAAGCAACGTTCCTTTGAAGATGAAGCTCGCAGTGTGGTTACCCTCGCCGTCGAGGCAATCCTTGATCTTCTGCCCGACCTTGTAGGGGACTTGCACCGTCGGGAGGACGTGCGGCCTCGGGACGATCACCGGACCGAACACCTCGGGGGCGATGACGATCATACCAAACGCGCCTGCGCCGAGGAGCATCTTGGCCTTGGCGGTGCTCACGCCACCGCCAGACTCGCAGATGATGATCTTCCCAGTGAGGTTCTGTGCCTTGAGCACGTTCTCGTTGGTGCATTGACCGCCGCCCGCGTCGCGCACCAACGGAACCATCTCCTTCCCGTAGTCCTTAGGCTCAGTGAGCGACTCGCCGTCGACCTCAAGTCCATTGCCAAGCTTCACTGTAGCCGCGAACCTCCTGTCGCTGGTGCTTGCCCCGACGGTGAGAAGCCATGGCGCCCCGTTGGAAAGGGTCGCCGGGTTCGGGCCGATGTTGCCAGCCGCCGTGCTGACGAACACGCCGTTGAGAGCAGCGGTGTACCCTGCGAGGGACACGGGGTCCTCCGAGAAGTCAGCGCCAGGGTTCCCACCAAGCGACAGAGAGAGCACGTCGACGCCGTCCTCGATGGCCTCGTCGACCGCAGCCAGTATATCATCGCGGTCACAGCCCTTCTGCTCGTAGCACACCTGGTAGAAGGCGATGTGCGCACGGGGTGCCATGCCGGCCGCCGTGCCCACCGCGTTGCCGGATATGTTCGCACCGGGCACGAACGCGCCGGCAGCCGTGCTGGCCGTGTGCGTCCCGTGCTGGCCCTCGTTGATCGGAAGCACCGGGTCGTCGAGGCCCTTCCACTTCCATTTGGCGGACTCGAAGAAGGACCGGGCGCCGATGAGCTTGTTGTTGCACACCGTGTTGTTGAAGTCGCACCGGCCATTCCACTTCTCCGGCGGCGGCTTCATCCCCGCCGCATGGAAAGAGGGGTGCCCGGCGTAGATGCCGTCGTCGAGGACACCGATGATGATGCCCTCACCCATGTTGCTGGTGTTCCACACGCCGGCCCCGCCGCGGTCCTCGCCCATGAGCCCCAGCATCTTGGGCGTGTGCGTGGTCATGAGGTGGTACGTCTGCTCAGGGTACGCCTTGGAGAACCAGTCCTTCCTGGACATCTCCTCCAGCTCCTCCGACGTCAGGCGGGCGGAGAAGCCATTGACGACGTTGCGGTAGGAGTAGATGAGCCGGGTCACGGAGGACGGGTCCTTCTCCATCGCTTCCTTGGCCATGTCGCACACCTCGGCCAGGAGTGACGCGTGCCAGGCCGACAGGTTCTTGTACAGGTTCGTGTCGTACTCGTACGGCCTGCGCACGATGACGAGGAAGTTTTTGTGCACGCCGGTGTCAGGACCCCCACCATGATGGCTCGCCGCCGGGGTGGCGGCTACGCACAGGAAGAGGAGGGCGGAGGCGACGACGTGCACGAGACGCGGCGGCGAGCACCGCCCATGGCTTCGATTATTGTCCATTTGGTGCGAAATTAAGAAAGAATGAACAGAGGAGGGAGATGCGCGGGATAACGTTACATATGGGGAGCTTAGTCTTGCCAGCTAAAGATGGACGTATCGTTCTGTGGTCAGACGGTGAGATGGCTTAATAAGGGTAGGGAAGGCATGCAGGATATAGCTCTGACCAGAAGTTCAATTATTAGACTTCCCATTCCGTTCGTGGCTTTCTTGTACAGCAAACAAATGAGATGTTTTTTTTTTCTGAACCTAAAAGCTCAGCCAAGCGGAAGTTCCGTCATTTGCATTATAACAAAATGAGAGTTTGTGATAAACATAGGCATTTGAGTCATGGACGCAGTGCCCATAGGAGTTTTGGTTACCGCCGGTAGAACAAAACTTCCGAGGCCGGTCGGGATTTCCGGACCGGTTACCGGACGAGTTTAAAAATTAAAAAAATTTGGTTCCCGATACAACCATCTGGCGAGATTTTTTCGCTGTAATTTAAAATTTACAAAAAAGAATGGACTTTTTGCATGGTATGACCATTTTCCAGGCGTGCTCCCATAGCCTTAAAGCAACTCTAGCGGAGCCCATAAATTAAATAGGAAAACCCGTATAATTTCGACGGCTTTACGGGTTGGGCCCGGTTTCGAGGCCCTAGCAACACCCGTAAATGCGGCCCGGACTGAGAATACGACAAGGGGGGACGAGAATCCCCCAGCCAGCCTCTATATGTATGGCCCCCGAGTCGTTCTGAGGTCATGTCACTTTCCAACCCTAGCCACATCCGCCGCAATCCCTCCTCCAGCACACATATTTTCGGCGAGCGATTCAGTAGCCCCCCTCCCCCGTTGCCGCCCTCTTTCCACGATGGAGCCCAACGGCAACCCCTTCGCCTCTCCCCCACCCCCTCCCACACCACCGCTGTCAAGGGAGGTCATCCCTTGCATCGACCAGCACGGCCTCGCCACGTAGGCCTCTCCGGCAACGGCGTGGCCCCTTCGCCAGGGACTGGACCCGGTCGCGGTCGGAGTTGTCCCCTCGTGATCACCTACGACGGTGTTGCGGGTCCTCATGGAGGACAACAACTCCGGCGACGAGGCTCCATGGAGACCGAGGAGGATCTCCTCCAGTTCGGGATCCAGAGGAGCCTCCACCACGAGCAGAGGCAGGCGACTCGGCTGGCACGTCGCCGACTTCAACGAGCGCCAGCTGCAACGCGCCCTCCGTGCGGACGAGGAACTGCAGCAGAAGAAGCAGGAGTGGTACGTCATTGCGGCGTCCCAGTTCGTGCAGCACGCGGCCTCCTCCAGCTGTGAGTCCTCCGTCGACGACGATGACTCCAGCTCCAACTGAAGACGGCGTGGCGGAGGGAGAAGAACAAGCCCCGGCGAAGAAGAAGACGTCGGGCATTTTGGCCCTATTAGTGTAGGGTGCGGCGATGAACCCTAGTTCATCGCCGCTTATTATTATGTTTAATTAGCTCGTTTGTGTTGGATTTCCGCGAGGAATCTGAAGTGTTCGTCCGTGTGTATTCCCGTGAGAAAAACTTATACTCTGCTACGATCCTCTTCCCCACGAACTGAAAAAACAGAGAAAACACGAACTGAAAACCGCGTTTTCAGTTCGGCGTTTATGTGCTCTGCTAGAGTTGCTCTTAGTGGCCGCGTCCTTTGCTAGATTCGTTTAGATATCTTCTTGTTTCACTCATCTCTCATAATGATAGTCAGCAATCCGCTAAGTTTTTGTAAAATGAGAGAGATGGTTGTCCGCTTAATTTGAAAAAATAAATAGAGAAAAAACCCATACAAACCGCTGCTTCTGATTGCTTGTTGGTCCTTCAGTGTATCAACTAAAGGAAAGGGACCATTCGGTCTGTGGCCGAGTGATACAAAACATCAAAACTTTGGCCGCTTCATTTACAGTTTGCTCGATTTGTCATCTTAGTTGCTTGCAGATTCTTTTTTGAACACGCAAAAGCTTTGCTTGTCGATTGCATTAGAAAGAAAAGAAGGACAGTTTACCGCGAATCCAGCATCATGATGATGCGGTTACACACATCCAGTACAGGTGGTTGGGCAGCCATACAAACCATGATTGGAACAACGCCCATGCTATGGGTTTAGGGGGCAAGGAGGCGGATGCAAATCTGGGAGTTCGTTCAAACAAAAAAAAATCTATTATTTGTTTACAAGAAACCATTAAAGAGAAAATTTCTTGGAAAGTTTTCAGAGATATTGGGGGTCCTTCGTTAGCTCTTTAATTAAAGACCTTAGTTCTGGCCAGTGTTGGGAGGTTCTGAATATCTATGGCCCGGTGGATCACGCAAGAAAGGATGCTTTCTTTGCGGAGATCATGGATAAAGTGCTCAAATCCTCTACTCCCGTGTGTCTGGGGGGGGTGACTTTAACCTCATTCGTTTTGCCGATGAAAAATCCAGAGGTATCTTACACTCAACTCTGATGTGGAAATTCAACGTCATGATTGATCTTCTACGGCTCCATGATCTGCGTCGTAGTGGAAGCAGGTTCACTTGGACCAACAAGCAGCCTGTCCCCACTTTGGAAGTGTTGGATCGTGTTTTGGTTTCGACTAGCTGGGAAGCAGAGTTCCCTTTGGCCACGGTGGTTTCGATCACTAGATCCGGCTCGGACCACTGCCTGTTAGTGGTTGACCTGGGGTGGGTGAGGTCCTTAAGCCTAGACCCTTCCGTATGGAAGCCTCGTGGTTCGATCACCCTGATTTCAAACGCTTAGTCAAGGCGAAATGGCCTCAAAGGCAGCGGGAAGGGGTTCTCGACTACTGGAAGGTACAGCAGGGTGCTCTTAGAAAGTTCATGAAGGGTTGGTCGTTTAATGTAAAAGCAAATGGCACTAGGGAGAAGAAACGGCTTGTGAGTGAGCTTCATTGTCTTGATCAGGAGGGTGATCTTGGTTTGTTAGGAGCTGAGGATTGGGTTCGTAGATACAAGATTGAGGAGGAGTTGTCTCGTCTGTATGTTGAAGAAGAGGAGTACTGGTACCGGAGAGGTGGTGAGAAGTGGCTGCTAAAAGGCGATAACAATACTGCTTATTTTCATGCCATCGCGAACGGTAGGAGGAGGAAGATGGCTATCCTCACTCTGGAAAATGATGGTCAGTATATTGATAACGGTGATGCGCTGAGACATTTCGTGGATGACTTTTACAAGCATCTTTTTGGTAAAGTCTTTCCCTCTTCGGTTTCTTTACACGTTGACGTTTGGAGGTTCAGCCTCAGGCTTTCTGATGAGCAGAGAGTGGACCTGGAGAAGCAGTTATTCTTGTCCGAGATCGAAGTAGCGGTCAAGGCCCTTAAAATTAGTTCGGCTCTAGGACCTGATGGTTTCACGTCTCAATTTTACAAAGAATTTTGGGAGTTCCTCAAACCTATTATCCTAGAGATGTTTGGGGACTTGTTTGCGGGTAAACTCAACGTTGGGAGGCTTAACTATGGGGAGATTGTCCTGATTCCTAAGGTTAAAGGAGCCAACGAGATTAAACAGTTCAGGACTATCTGCCTCCTTAATGTAGTCTTTAAACTCATCACTAAGGTTCTCACCAATCGCCTATCAAAAATTGCTCCTAGCATTATTCACGAGGCTCGGACGGCTTTTATCCCAGGCAGGAACATCCTCGATGGGATCTCTGTTTTGCACGAGGTGGTGCACGAGATTAGTAGGACTAATGCGAAGGGCATTATCCTAAAACTATATTTTGAAAAAGCCTATGACAAGGTTAAATGGCCTTTTCTTAGACAGGTCCTCACTTTGAAAGGGTTCCCAAAGAATTGGGTGGATTGGGTAATGAAGACAGTAGAATCTGGTAAGGTTGGCGTTAACTTGAATGGCGAAAACTGGGAGTTCTTTCGAACCTTCAGGGGGCTGAGGCAAGGGGACCCTTTGTCCCCGCTGCTATTTGACTTGGTTGGTGATGCCCTTGGGGCCATGATTTTGGCTGCCAGAGATAAGGGTCACGTTGTTGGTTTGGTCCCACACTTGGTGAAGGGGGGCCTCACCCATCTTCAGTACGCTGACGATGCGGTCCTTTTCCTCGCTCTGGATGAACAGTCTATTAATTCGTTGAAATTTATTCTGCTTTGTTTTGAACTTATGTCGGGCCTAAAAATCAATTTCCATAAGAGCGATTTTTTTGTCGTTGGGGTGGATAAAGAGGAGCAAGCTAGAGTGGCGAATCTTTTCAATTGCGAGCTGGGAGTTTTTCCGATGAAATATCTGGGTGTTCCATTTTTCTGACCGTGAACTGTTGGCTTCGGATTTAGCCTTTTTGTCGGAAAAGATCAAGAAAAAGTTAGGTTGCTGGCAGCCAGTTTCTTCGGGGGGCTGGGGGGGAGGAAGATTTTGATCGACTCTTGTCTTAGTAATGTTCCCACCTACGTCATGGGTTTTTATCTTTTGCCTGAAGGCATCCATCACAAGTTGGATATGTAGAGAGCCAAGTTCTTCTGGGAGGTGAATGGCGAACAGAGCAAATACCACATGGTGAGGTGGCAGGACCTCTCTTCTCCTATGGACTTTGGGGGCTTGGGTTTACCGAGACGAGAGCACGAATGTCTCGCTGTTAGCTAAGTGGATCTTGAAACTTGAGAATGGTGATCAAAGTCTAAGTTGTCGGATTCTGCATCATAAGTACCTAGGGGAGGGTGGTTTCTTCCAATCCGATATGGCCGGGGGGGTCTGAGTTTTGCAAAGGTCTACATTCGATCAAGAGGTGGGTTAGAACTGGGATGGCGTACTCGGTGGGGGATGGTAACAAAGCATCGTTTTGGGACGATGTGTGGGTTATGCAGGTCCCCCCTCGGGTGGCTTTCCCTTTGATCTATGAGTGTTGTGAGCAAAAGGGTGCGACAGTCGCTGAGGTTTTTCGCTCGGATGGATTGATGCTCTCTTTCAATAGGTATTTCCACCAAGACCAGGTGAGCGAATGGGAGATCCCTAAGAGGTGTCTGGAGGAAGTGGAGCTTTCGTCTGACAAGGATGTTGGGTATTGGGCGCTTACCAAAAATCATGCCTACTCTACGAGATATCTGTACCTAGAGATTATCAACCCCGGAGTAGTCAATTTGAGGATAAGGGATTTGCGGAAATCTCATATTCCCCTAAAAGTTAAATTTTTTGCTTGGCTTTGTGTTAGGGGTAGGATCCAGACAACGTCGAAGCTGAAAAAGAAAGGATGGCCTGGGGTCCCGGTTTGCAAGTTTTGTGGGGAGGAGGAATCAGGTGTCCACCTCGTTTTTAGATGTCCCGTCTCACATTTTCTCTGGTGGGCCATTTCCAAATCTCTTTCTTGGGATCATCCTCCTTTTTCTGTCGAGGATTTTTTCACTTGGCGCTTCTGCCTCCTGGCAATTCGGCTAATTGGTTGGGTTGGGATTTGGGTGGGGTGGCTTTCTGGTCCATCTGGACTACCAGGAATAACATGGTTTTTAATAATAAAATTCCTTCTTCACCTTTGCATAACCTTTTTTTTGTGTTGTCGCTTCTTTCACAGTGGAAGTGCTTGGTGCCTGCTAAGAAAGAAGACAGGTGGAGCTCGATGGTGGAGGGCCTCAAGTTGGAAGCTAGGCGTCTGCAACTGCTCTTTCCTTCTCGTAGTGGAGTAGGATAGGCTGTCTGTTCCGATCTCTGTGTGGATTTCTGCTGTTTAGCTGGTGTCTCACCCTTATTTTGGGCATTTTAGTTTCTCGCTTGTAGACTTGCTAATCTTCCGAGGTGGTTGGATTTTGGGTTGTCGCTTGTAAGACTAGTTGGTTGAACTTGGTTGCTGCTTTCTTAAAGCAGGGAAATAAAGTTGCCTTTTATCGATAAAAAAACAGAGGCCCTATTGCCAGACTGGTCCCAGCCCAATGGCGCCAGCTTGCTTCCAAAGCTGGACTTCCTCTGCGATTCGCTGGCGAATGACGAGGAGAGTACATGTGAGGCGCTGGAAGACTCTGGAGTTGCGCTCCTTCTACATCGTCCACACAGTAAGTAATACGATGGAGTCGAAGCCTTTCCTACGAGGTCGCGGAACCCGCAGCCTGGCGTCAGGCCACCAATCGATCAGGGCGGCACCATCTTTCGGCGTCAGGTGCTGAAGGTTGCATTGACTGAGTGAGGGTGGCATGTCACACCTCACGTGCTAGGACGCAGCCGACGGCGATGTGGTCCGTTGTCTCGGGATCTTGATCGCACAGCGGGTTGTTAGTGTGGGTGTTTATGCCGTGATGACGCATGCGGTATGCAGTCCAGATTTGGTGTTGCATCGCCAACCAGATATGAACCTCGCATTTCGATGGTGCCCATGTCTGCTAGATGATCTTACCACAGGGGAACAACTCTAGCCCTACGAAGAACGCACGGTATGTCGAGCTCACCGAGTAGGATACTGTCTATGACCATTTCCAGACAACACGATCAAGGGTGTCGGGAGTCAGCGTCAAGGCTTGCAGGGAGTCAAGCAACTCCACGAATTGCACAAGCACTAGAATGCTTAGAGGGCCGGTTATGTCGCGGATCCAACGACGGCTCGTGAGGGCGTCTTCCACGTCCGGGCGGCCCGCACGTCGACTGCGGCAAAAAGGGCGGCTGCTAGATGCCTGAAAAAGACCGCGCGAAGCTAAGCATCTGTCCAGAACAACGTCAAATGGCCGTCGCCCACAGAGATCCAGATAGAGGCGTCAAACAGAGCTTGCACCTCCGGTTCGACGTCCAAATAAAGCCATGTCCAACAGCCAATATGCAGCTTCTGCAGCCACAACCACCAAGCACGGAGCACAAAGCCAAGCAGCTTCAAGTTCACAATCCCGAGTCCGCCGAATTCAATAGGGCGGCACACCTTGTCCCAGGCGATGAGGCACTGCCCGCCGTGAACAGCATATGTCCCCTTCCAGAAGAAGGCACATATCCTCTTCTCATTGGAGCTCAGAAGCTAGGCTGGCAAGCACACAACGATGGAATGGTAGATCGGGATCGACGTGATGACGGACTTGATGAGAACTAGGTGGACCGTGGAGGTATAGAAAGTGGCCTGCCCGGGCGAAAACCGCCGACACACCTTGTCGACGATAGGCTACAAACTAGCCTTGGAAAGCCATTTATATAACAATGGCAAGCCCAAGTAAACGCAGGGGAAATTCTTCACAGCGCACGGGAAGTGATGTGTCACGGTGATACGTCATAAATATATCCTTAATTTCTGATGTTCCATGTTAGTTTCATGCCATATGCTACATGTTTTCCTTGCACTTTACGTCTTTTTTGTCGATTTCCCGAACTAACCTATTGACAAGATGCCACAGAGCCAGTTCTCAATTTTCTGCTGTTTTTAGTTTCAGAAAAGTTGTTCTGAAAATATTCTTGGAATTGGAAAATTCAAAGCCCGGAAGTCTTAGAATTCCCGAAGGTTCCACGGAGTCCCGAAGAGGCCCGGAGGGGGGCCACAGGGGGCACACCATAAGACGGCGCGCCCCCTGGCCGTGCTTGGGGGTGGTGTGGGACCCTCGGGCATCCACCGCCATCGCCCTTTCGCCTATTTATTCCACCGATACGGCAACCCTAAAAAGATACCACTTCGTCCCGAGAAACGCCCGAGGCTGCGTCATGGTCAACCCGAGATCGGGCGGGTTCTGGAGCTCTCCCCGGCACCCTGCCGGGAGGGGAATTCATCACCGGAGGGGTCTACACCACCATGCCCGCCTCCGGAGTGATGCATGAGTAGTTCATCCTTGGACTACGGGTCCATAGCAGTAGCTAGATGGTTGTACTCTCCACCTTATGCCTCATGTTTAGATCTCGTGAGCTGCCTCATATGATCGAGATCATCTATTTGTAATGCTACATGTTGTGTTTGCTGGGATCCGATGATTATTGAATGCTATGTCTGTTGATTATCAATCTATCATGTTATCTTCATGTGTATGTTATTTATGATATTGCATTCTCTCCGTTGTTAGTAGATGCTCTAGCCAAGGAGATGCTAGTGACTCCAAGAGGGAGTATTTATGCTCGATAGTGGGTTGATGCCTCCTTTGCATCTGTGCTCGAGTGACAGAAACGTGACAGATGGAGGATGTGTGATGTTGCCATTAGGAAGAAAACAACGATGTTTACTTCGTTTACATTACACACTTTTCTTACTATGATTATCCGTTTCTTGCAACTTAATACTCAATGTTTGTTCGGATGATATTCGAAGGGTGGATTATTAGTCATAGATGTAGTTGGATGATGATCTATGTCTTTTGTTGTAATTCCCGCATGAATCTCATAGTAATTTTTATGTCATGCATGTTCTTTATCTGTCAATTACCCACTTGTAGTTTGTTCACCACGCATGTTAGCTATCTTTTATGGATAGACACCTCTAGTGAACTGTGGACCCCGGTCCATTTTCTCATACTGATAATACAAACACTGCTTCCACTGTTTTCACACTGCTGCTACTATTTTCATATTGTTTTCCACACCATACATTTTAACCTCTTTGTTATCAGCAAAACCGGTGAGATTGATAACCTCACTGCTTCATTGGGGGGAAAGTGATTTGATTGTGTTGTGTAGATTCCACGTTGCTGCTGAACAGGTAGTGCGTCCTGCCATCTCAGCCGCATCAACCTTAGAAGATTGCTTGTCATGCTACTGGTCGACTCAACCTTGGTTTCATTTTTGAGGGAAAACTTGCCGATGCACTCTTCACAACCGTTTTCTTGGGGTTTACCAACGAGAGTGTCAATCACTCCATCAAGTTTTCTCGCGCCGTTGCCGGGTAGGAAGAGAATTTCTGCAAGGGGAGTCTCTCACCTCCAATCATTTTTTACTTTGTTATTGTTTTGCTTGTTACTTGCTTTATCATGCTTGCTAGCAATGTTTGATGCCTTTGAAACTAGATCTTATTGGCAAGATGGGTTCACGGATGAAAAACACAAATATGATAAGGAACTCCGCTTGTCACAAAAATGGATACACTTATGGGAGCAAATTAATAAATTGCATAAATATGCTAAAATCGTGTGCTCTACTTATAATGTTAATTATTGCTTTGATAAAGCTTGTTGTTGTAGGAGGTATAAACACCTTCCTTTTCAATGTGAGTATAATGATAATGTTACCATATCTTCTTATGTTAAGGGAAATTATGACTTTGATGATGTAGAACAAATTGAGGAATTTATTGCTTGCAAGGGTGCATTCGAAATTGCTTATTTGCTTGAAAATATTGATGATGCACCTTATAAATTTGATATTTATGATATAATTGAATACTACTTTGATAATTACAAGGATTGGAATTACTACATAATTCAATATGTTAAAAGATGCTCTCCACAAAAGGAAGTAACTGATACCTTGCAGGAGCCTATGGAAGAGGAAGTTGCTGAATCTGGAAGCTCATTGGATGAAAAAGAGGAGGAGAGTGATGATCAAGAGGAGGAATAATGGAGCTACCTATGTCTACCTCCCAATCAGAGTAACTCTTTAACTCATAACTTATTTGATTGCCCTCCATGCTCACCAAAGGAGGATGAGTGTTATATTGATGATCCTAATGAGTTTTTTGAAATATCCCTTTTTGATGAAATTGGTACTTGTTATACTTGTGACCTTGATACTAATATGAATGAAACTTGTGAGAATGATATTGCTACTGTTATTTATGATAATCCATGCTACTTTGATAAATCCTATGATAATCCTCTATTTATTCCAACTATCGATATGCATGATAATGAGGAAGTTTGTTTAGGAAATTTATATGATAATTCTCTAGATGATGGTCCTATGCTTTTTAAGAGTGACTAATCATCTTGTTTTGCTATTGCTAAAAGTAGGAAAAAAGAGGAGCTGATTTTAAGTTTTGATCCCACAGTTTTGGAGCTTGATATGAATTTTGTGCTTTTAGACCATGACAAACATGCTTTATGTGATAATTATGTTGTTGAGTTTGTTCATGATGCTACTGGAAATTATTATGAGAGAGGAAAATATGGTTGTAGAAATTTTCATGTTACTAAACCACCTCTCTTTTTGTTGAAAGTTTTGAAATTGCTCTTGTTCTACCTTCCCATGATTTCTAGTTTGAGCTTCTTTAATTTTTTTCTTTACAAAATTCCTATGCATAGGAAATGGGTTAGACTTAAATTAGTTTTATACTTGCTTCTTGATTCCCTCTTTTGCTTAACTCATATTTCTTATGTGAGCATCTTCTCAAATTACCAGGCCTAGCTAAAAGACGTTAAAGAAAAGCACTTCTTGGGAGATAACCCATGGTTTTATTTTTGCTTTCTTTTTCTGTTTTCTTTGATTCATGGGGTTGTATACTTATATAGAAACTCCTTTGTATATTTATTTTCATGTTTTAGTTGTGCCAAGTAAATTTTCTAACTAAAGTTGGAGTTGGTTTTGGATTTCTGCGCAGGAAGCAGATTTCTGCTGTCCACCGTACAAAATCGTATAAAATCCAGAAAGACCAAAATGATCTGAAAGTTTTTGTGCTTATTCCTCAGCTAATTAATTTTTTTAACTATTTATGTTTTTTGATTTGAGCAACTTAAGTGCCCCGAAAAAATTCGTCATTACAGACTGTTCCGGTTTTGGCAGATTCTGCCATTTTTCTTGCATTTGCTCTTTTACGATGTCACGTGGGTTTCTTTGCTTCACGAAACATCTGTGGTTGTAGATAATGTTCAAAAGTATCAATAGCACTTGTTCCCATTCATAACCCATGATTTTGTTTTGTTGCACTAACCCTCTAATGCGAATTACTCTTTGAGTGTGGTGTGAAGGAAGTTCTCAAGGGTCAAGAGAAGAGGGTGATATAATGTGATCATGAAGAGTGCAAAGGAAAATCTTGGGGATGCCCCCGTGGTTCATCCCAGAAAATTTTAAGAATACTAAAGCATATAAACTTGGGTATTACCAAGGAATCCCCTTCTTCATCAACAATTTATCAGGTCACTTCTAGTGAAACTATATTTTTGTTTGGTCACATCATATGAAGTTTACTTGGAGCGCCTTTTTCTTCTTCTTTTGTTTTCCTTTGTTTTGTTTTTCTTTCCTTTCTGCAATAATATAGTTGGACCTAGCATTCTTTTTGTGGGAGAGAGTCACGCTCCGCTTTTTCGTTTGAATACTTGATATGCTCGTATTCTTAGTTTTTATTCTAGTTGGTGCAAAATTCCTGTTTAGCTCCTGTTTTTCTTGCATATCTTATTTAGAGCTGTTAGTTTTAGTAGATTTGTGTTAGTACTCTCTTGTTTCATTGCTGCATCTCTTGGATAGTTTTTGTTTATTATGAAATGCTTGGAGTTGGAAAGAAGTAGTACAGTCTTTGTGCTTATAACAGTGCATTTAGAAGCTTGTATAGACTGTGGCTAGAATTTTTCATGTCATGCTAGATGTTATTTTAATTTTAAAGCCTAGTGGTTATTTTTGTAGCATGATTTCTCTCAAATAGCTGAGAGTGTTTAGTGTGCCTTAGAAAGAATCATGAGTTGTTCTTGTCATTTCGAAGCATAAATTTGTGGTGTTCTCCTTTGAATGTTTTATTTGGTTGACTTGGCACATGCTCACACCATGTTTATGACTACAAACCAGTCACTTATAGCCTCTATGATCATTTAGTTTTTTTAACTTATAGTACCACTTATTCTTTGATTAATGATGTTTATGTCGCTATGCATGATTATGGCCATTATTGCTCTCTTGATTTGCTGCTCCCAGTCTTTTGCTAGCCTCCACATGTATTGAGCATGAGCTCTACTCGTGCATCCAACTCCCAAAAACCAAAGTTTGCCAAATGTGTCCACCATACCTACCTACATGTGGTATTTCACTGCCACTCCAAAGTAAATTGCTCATGTGTTACCTTTAAAACCTTCAAAACTACTCATGTTTTGTGCTCCTGTTTTAGTTCATGAGGACGTAAATAGAGAATCATTATCTCACTTGTTTATTGGACTTTCACACCCTGGACTAGTGGCTTCGTCCGCTTATCCAATTGATAGAAGATCTGGCAATGGGTACCAACCCCAAAGTAATACAACAAATTCTCTTCACTATTTTTGCCCCTGATTTATCATTCAAAGCATAATTGTGTAAACAAAAGATAAACAGGGATGACATTCTACCAAGATGCATCCTTCTATGGAAGCCTCTCTTGTGAAGTCTAGTTGGCTTGGGACGTACGGTATTTTATGTTTACCATTCGTTGACATAATCATACACCTCTCTTAAAAATGTTTTCAATACCTCTGTTTATAACAAAATAAAAGCTCTAGCACATTAGTGCTCCCTACTTCCCTCTACGAAGGGCATTTCTTTTACTTTTATGTTGAGTCTCCATCTTCTAACTTTATGCACAGTTGAGAGAGCATGGTTGTCATTCTGAGTTTAATGTGCATTTGTCCCAGAAACATTATTAATTGATTCATGATCTGTTATTGTTTGTTCTCAAATTATTTGTTCTAGTCTTCCTCATGAACTTTGAAGGTGTCCTGGCATTTATGTTTTTCCCTACGCTTAAGGACAAGCGAAATATCACTTTGCCATGTTATCTCTATGCTTGAAACAAACGTATAGCTTTCGAGTGCATTATTATTCATGATCTTTTATTTGTGTTACTTCTCATGATGCAAGTTGATTGCTATGCTTTATTGTTAGAATCTTATTTATCATGCTTGTGTTTAAGTTCTATGATAGCAGCTATGCTTATACTTTTACAATTTAGATGATCAAGTTTATGTTGGTAGCATGTCACCTTAGAAATTTTGTGTTTTAATCGTTTACCTACTCGAGGACGAGTAGGAACTAAGCTTGGGGATGTTGATACGTCATAAACGTATCCTTAATTTCTGATGTTCCATGTTGTTTTCATGCCATATGCTACATGTTTTCCTTATACTTTATGTCTTTTTTTATCGATTTCCCGGACTAACCTATTAACAAGATGCCACAGAGCCAGTTCCCTGTTTTCTGCTGTTTTTAGTTTCAGAAAAGTTTTTCTAGAAATATTCTCAGAATTGCAAAATCAGAAGCCCGGTTCTTAGAATTCCTGAAGGGTCCACAGAGTCCCGAAGAGGCCCGGAGGGGGGCCACTCCATAGGGCGGAGCACCCCGCCTAGCCGCGCCTGGGGGTCGTGTGGGCCCCTCGGGCGTCCACCACCATCGCCCTTTCGCCTATTTATTCCTCCCGATACGTCAATCTTAAAAAAGATACGACTTCGTCCCGAGAAACACCCAGAGGCCGCCGTCATCGTCAACCCGAGATCGGGAGGGTTCTGGAGCTCTCCCCGGCACCCTGCCGGGAGGGGAAATCATCACCCGAGGGGTCTAGACCACCATGCCCGCCTCCGGAGTGATGCGTGAGTAGTTTATCCTTGGACTACGGATCCATAGCAGTAGCTATATGGTTGTACTCTCCACCTTATGCCTCATGTTCAGATCTCGTGAGCTGCCTCACATGATTGATATCATCTGTTTGTAATGCTACATATTGTGTTTGTTGTGATCCGATGATTATTGAATGCTATGTATGTTGATTATCAATCTATCATGTTATCTTCATGTGTATGTTATTTATAATCTTGCATGCTCTCTGTTGTTAGTAGATGCTCTGGCCAAGTAGATGCTAGTGACTCCAAGAGGGAGTATTTATGCTCGATAGTGGGTTCATGCCTCCTTTGCATATGTGCTCGAGTGACAGAAACGTGATGGATGGAGGATGTGTTGTTGCCATTAGGGAAAACAACGATGTTTACTTTGTTTACATTGTTTACATTACACACTTTGCTTACTGCGATTATCCGTTGATTGCAACTTAATACCCAACGTTTGTTCGGATGATATTCGAAGGGTGGATTATGCAGTTGGATGACGATCTATGCATTTTGTTGTAATGCCCACATGAATCTCATAGTAATATTTATGTCATGCATGTTCTTTATCTGAGAATTGCCCAGCTGTAATTTGTTCACCACGCATGTTAGCTATCTTTTATGGAGAGACACCTCTAGTGAACTATGGACCCCGGTCCATTTTCTCATACTCATAATACACACACTGCTTCCACTGCTGTCTCACTGCTTCCACTGTTTTCACATTTCTACTATTGTTTCCATACTATTTTCATATTGTTTCCACATCATACATTTAACCTCTTTGTTATCAGCAAAACTGGTAAGATTGACAACCTCGCTGCTTCGTTGGGGAAAAGTGATTTTATGGTGTTGTTATCAGCAAAACTGGTGAGATTTCTTGTCCTCCTACTGGTCGATTCAACCTTGGTTTCTTTTCTAAGGGAAAACTTGCCGTTGCACTCTTCACAACCTTTCTCTTAGGGTTTACCAACGAGAGTGTCAATCACTCCATCACGAGGTCGCCAGGTGGTTCTCAGTGTACCTAATAGGCGATATGGAGCACTTGTTGAGATTGGTGCAGAGCCTAGACGCGCCCTTGAAGCAGTCAAGGATCATACGCACAATCCTGAAGTCACCGGCTATAGGGGACACCAAGATGATGACATCGTCAGCATAAATGGATGCACGTAATCTCACGCCACGGTACGGGGGAGGGGCCAGCGCCCCAAGGGCTTCTGCATGTCGCGGCGCGACATTCAACACCTCCATGACAAAGAGGAACAACGTCGGGACAAGGGACCCCCCTACGATAGTCCCCGCCGATGGGGAATTGCCCTGCCTGGGACACCATTGAGAACAATCTTGGATGAGGCTGTGGACAGGATAATACAAACCCACTGGAGTTAGAGCCGCCCGAAACCGAGATGCCGGAGTACCCGAATGAGGAAGGGCCAAGACACTTGTAGTGTTCCCACATTTAAATAATGTAAGAACATCTGTGATTGTGTGCTAGTCCCTGAATCAATTGCTAGCACCACAGTACAAAATGAAATATCATGCAAATGCATCAAATTCTATTACAACGCATCATCGAGTCTTTACAAAAATAGTATTACAACTTTCATAGTCTTAGAAGACTAGCAGGAAACAAGTATTACATCGGAAAACATACAACAACATTGAGCCCATCTTCTTGATGTGCCACAGGCAAAACATGTTGGCGATAGTCTCGAGATCCTAAACAAAGTCCTCACTCGTCTTCAAAATCATCTGCAGGATGGAATATGCAGCTACAAAGGGGGTCAATACAATTTAATGTATTGGCAAGTAACACTATGGTGGATATAAACGGCAAGACTAATACTACATGCTTATTTGGCTGAGTGGAGTTTTGGCTAAGTTTGCATAAAGATAATTTTCTCCTATCTCTTTATAAATCAAATTTTTGTTCTGCTAAGTTTTGGGATTCACTGGTAAAACCCCAGTGACCCTATGACAATACACGGTAAAACCCCGACATGACAAGATACATTTCCGGTAAAACCCCGGGATGTCCCTACCTATGATTACAAGTTTTACATTCGAAAAGGTGATGTGATTCTTCTGTCCATGCTTGTCCAGCTACTCATAGTTGTCCATAACTGGGGACACGGCTAAGATATCAGTTTGGTGACTCTGTAGAGTTTGTGCACTTTCACCTTCAGACTCAAGTCAACCCAAACATCCTATACACCAGAAGTGCATTAAGGAAAGGAGAAGATTGAGACGAGATCTTTCATAAGAAATTCCACCACCATTTGGCTTACCCTTTCCACCTATAATTATGCTACATATGCTTGTAAGCTTGGTGAGTTCATTAAACTTAGTTGATCAAGACAGAGCCCATATGACTAAAGGTTGCACTGGAAGCAATCTAAACTTGGGGAACATAATAATCACTTTGTTCCGGGTGGCATTCCTGAAGTGAACAACTCAGGTATTACCCCTGAGGAGACACTCGACTCTTATCATCCATACAACCAAATCCACCCAGGTGGTTCATTGAAGTTTATACTTATAATTCTTCCACAACATCAAGTAAAAAAAATTGTAGCAAGGCTAAGAATCTAAGTACCAAGGCTATAAAGGTAAGGTAAAAGATATGGCTACACACTACTAGGATTTTGCATAGCATAATAATAACTTGGTAAAGTTTCCTATCATGCATACTACTCAAAAATAAACTAATGCATATATAAATAATGGGTGGATGGATGGTGTGTTACTTGCCTTGTTGAAGTTGGTGAAGAATTAACACTCTCTTCACAAAAGATCGTTGCTCTCCGTACAATCTAGTCATTGAAAACACAATAAAAACTAAACAAGAATTCTAGCAATGGAACACATAAGTGGAGAAAACAAACAGAGCAATTAACATAACAAAGGGGTTGAACCAAGTTGGCTAGGACAAGGTCAAGATTTGAGTTGGAAGGTTCATTCTCTCTTGGTTCAATACTTGTTGAGGAAGTTCCAAGGGTTTACTTGGGATGGACTATGTTGAGTTTGATGTGATCAAACTTTATTATAAACATACTTGTCGAGGAAGTTCTAATAGTTCACCAAGGTGATCGCACTATTTCAACTAAAGTAGCACATAACAATGTGTAACACTTAGTCATTTCATCAAGAAACTTGGGGTGATCTATGTTAGTCTTTCCACTTTGGTTAGGGTAGGTCTAGAATCAAATCAAGACAACAAAGCAAAAGAAATGCTAATATGAGGTCTTTGGTTTTCCATTTGGGTCAAAAGGTGGACAAAACAACTTGCTAACTCTTTAGCTTGTATGAGTTGCTCCAAGTCTTCACATGCTTGTATTTTTTGAAGATCATCTTCATGCCTCTATTGTAGTCTTGTTCCTTGGATGGTTTCTTCTCTTGGTCTTTATAGATTCTTCATGGCTTTCTCTCTAGTTGGTCCAAGGTCGGATTGGGCAAAAAATACCACTAAGTCATTTAGAAAAGAAAGGAAATAAGAAAGATAGAAAGAGAGAGGAAGATGTTTTCTTCTTGATTCTCTTCATGAATTTTTACTTCCTTGGTTTGCTTCTAATTGTGGAGTCCAAGTCTTTTCTTCAAAATTTCTTCATTGATCTTCCTTGTAGCTCGTCATGTTGCCATCAAGTTGAATATGAATTCTCCTCCTTCTGCTTGAGTCTTGATCTCTATTTTGCTAATTTGATGAACTCTTGAAGCAAGAATAGGAGAGCGGGGAAGTAGATAGCAAACTAAGGTTCGCTACTTGGTCTTGTATGTGATTGACACATACTAGGGATTTGGTCTTGGCTCCAAAATATCCATAACAACAAAGATAAAGAGATAGAAACAAAATTCTAAGTCATGGTAAAAAGGATGAATCACTATGTTGGGTTTTTGGTCAAAACACATGGTCATGGTCCAAGGGTGTCCAAAATGGTGAGGAATTGATGTCTCTGGTTCAAGGTTATCAAAAGGAACAAAATTTCAAAAAGGAACTATATTGAAATTATTTATAGAATTAAATCCATGTCAAAAATACTAAAATATAACACTTAATTCTAAATTCCAATTTAACTTGTTCAAAAATTATTTTGGAATAGAGGATATGAAAGTACACATCCTAAGGTTTCCAAATATATTTTATTTGCAATTTTTGGATTTGTAGAATTTGAATTATGTCAAATTTCATCAAACAAGAATATTTGAAATTGAGCAAATTTTAAATGGTAAAATTTAAATTTGGCTAGTGCCAAAAGTTTCTACAAGTTGTGCTGATTTCAAAAAGTCCAAGTTTGCTAAATTTGGGCTTATGGATCAAAAGTTATGATAGATCTAATATGCAGTGGCTTTTATGCAAAACTACCATTCTATTTTTATTCGGAATTAATTCCAGAGACAGGCTGGGCTCAGATCTACTATTTGCCGCGCAGGGCGACTGACAGGAAGTGGGCCTGGGGCATCTACACGCTGCGGTGGGCGACGGTTAACAGAATAACACTTAGCTGACTTGGCGCAATGCCATTGGTGGTACCTCTTCGTTGAGTTGATCTAATCTAGGCCAACCGTTGCAGATTAAAGGTTGAGATTGAATCTGAGGGGGAGCTCACCGGTGGCGGCACAGATGGTCGCCGGTAATGGCGTCGCGGCGGCGCTGCCGCATGGGAGAAGACGACGATGGCGCCTTGGTGGTCTTCCGTGCACGGGGAGACCACCAAGAGACTCGTCGCGACACGATGAACCAGATGGTGTCCACGAGGAGGCTCCTGGGGATCTGCAACTATGGCGGCGAGGTGGTCCCGAGGCGTCCGTGCTCGTCCTCGTCGCTACGCTGCACCAAAAAGAAGATCACGGGCATGAAAACATGCGCAAGGCCACGGGGAAGCAAGAGGGGGTGGTCTGGGGTTGGGAGGCAGGATCACCTCGTCGGAATTGAGCTCGAATGGCGGCAGCAGAGATGAACTCCGACGAGGAAATACTCGGGCTTGCGGGCATGTAACAGAGATATAGGAGAGGGGAACAGGAGAGGAGGCCGTGTGCATCTTATAGGGGGAGGGGGGGAGAAAATCGGGGGTTTAATGGAGAGCAATCGGGGGGAGAAAATCTCGTCCGTGATAATGCGGTTTCCAAACAGAGGAAGAAGACGATGACGTCATGGGTGACGTCATCCATTTTTTCTGTTTAATCAAATCTTTAATAACTTCTGCTTTAAAATTCCAAATGACATGAAAGAAAATTCTAAAATCTTAAAATTTCAAATACTTTCCAACAATACCATTTTTGTAAACCAATCAATATATTTTTATTTTTGAATTTTGGAAATTTGAATAATTTCCTAATAGTTGCTTAATGTGATTTTAAATTTAGAAAATTCTAAAATATAGTTATTGGTCAAATAAAATTACAGTGACATACTAAATGTTGAAAACTCATTTTTTGAAAGTCATTACATCTTATTTTCACAATTTTATATTTTGAAATATGGTAAAACCTAATAGCAAATTATGTCATTTTTATAATAGAACATAATTTTATGAGTAATTAGGAAGATAGAAAATTGATACTTAACTATTTGAAAACATGTTTACTACAAGTTCTTTTATCAAAAGGAAATTTGTGAAAGCCATTTTGTTACTGGTTCATCAGTTGAAAAGTGATATGGTTAATTTTTGTTCTTGAATATAATTTCAATAAGGCGTTGGGAGGCGGTGGGCAGAGCCCCCGGGTTGAGGTGCGGCCTAGTGTCGTCACCAGCCCCCCACCTACCTAGTGGGGCCACACCTTCACTATGTGGCTAGGCTGCCCCCTCCGGTGCCTTCTACAATCTTCCTGAAAAACTATGATTTTTTGTATTTTTTACGGATATTTTAGCCTTGGTAAATAGGTATTTTCTATGATGAAAAAACATGTAAAAAATAACAACTGGCATTGGGCACCGAGTTAATAGATTAGTCCCACAAAATAAATATAAAATCATAGGAAACTCATGTAACATTGATATATAATAATAGTATCGACCGAAGTGGTCTATTTTTCCTACCCGAGATCTTTTGGGTCCACTGGGGAAGCCAATTGTGGCGTCCTCAATAAGTTCTCCACAACACCGGTCGTGATCCCCCGTCTTTCGGACCTCGAGCTAGGTCTTCTCTTTGCGTGGAGCATATCATCTACGACATTCAAGGCAAAGCTATGGTGTCAGCTATAGACTGCAAATTTTGGGTCTGGCTGACGGTCCCTGCTGCCTCACCAATTCTTCTGGTTGAAGGGCGGCCACTTGGAGACTTTGTGTCTAGTTGACACTGTCTCATCTTTTTCCTCCCGTCCTGGTAAAATCTTCGAAGATAGTAAGGTCTCCCTTCTACAACGCCGACTCCTGGCATCTTATCGTCATGAGGCGGTGTTGTGGCTTGTCCTCCATCCCAAGTGATTCATTCCCTTCAACGATGAATTTGACCCTCAATTGTGAAAATCATGGAGTTAGACCTAATTGTCGTAGTTTGGCTCCTTTCTATAAAATCATGGACCGATTTCTATTTTTCTCTTCTTTATGCATCTTTGGGTATCTTTTTTTTGAACAGAGGCGGTCCGAGAGGGACCTAGATGCTTTCATTCAATGCGAGCGTATTACAAAGTGAACCGGAAAAAAAAATGAAAGAAGAACCTTACATTTTGCACTAGAGACCCTAAACCTAAACCTAAAAACGTCATCGGTTCCAGCTCCATTGCCACCGATCTGAGGAGCACGATGCAGCCAAGCACGCCACCGCCGGGCACGAGACCACTTGGGGTGAGGCACCGAGAGCCAACTGCGCCTGTGCTTGGGGGCCTCCATCATGGCACATTGGCCTGGAGGTTGAATCCACCTTCAAACGTCGGACAGAACGAGTTGCAACCGAGCAAAGGGTTGGGAGGGGGGAGAGGTTTCCCTTCGACCATCGTAGATGGCAGCCGACGAAGAGCCGCCATGGTTGCCTTCCCGGGAGCAGCTTTCGAGCTCCCATGCTGCATAGCCGACGCCCAATGGGCCAGCCTCCATAACCCATCTTTGTTCTCGTCCCCGCGGTAAGGATCAGAAGGCGGTTTCAACCACCCACCACGACCATCAGATCTGCGAAGAACGAGCTTATTTAGGAGCGACGTTGTCGCTACAAGTCCTTCCCTTGTCTCCATCGGCCGGAGTAACTCACCAAGAAGAGACAGCGTCGCCAGCATAGAGATGATGCATCTTTGGGTATCTTTTTTTTGAACAGAGGCGGTCCGAGAGGGACCTAGATGCTTTCATTCAATGCGAGCGTATTACAAAGTGAACCGGAAAAAAAATGAAAGAAGAACCTTACATTTTGCACTATAGACCCTAAACCTAAACCTAAAAACGTCATCGGTTCCAGCTCCATTGCCACCGATCTGAGGAGCACGATGCAGCCAAGCACGCCACCGCCGGGCACGAGACCACTTGGGGTGAGGCACCGAGAGCCAACTGCGCCTGTGCTTGGGGGCCTCCATCATGGCACATTGGCCTGGAGGTTGAATCCACCTTCAAACGTCGGACAGAACGAGTTGCAACCGAGCAAAGGGTTGGGAGGGGGGAGAGGTTTCCCTTCGACCATCGTAGATGGCAGCCGATGAAGAGCCGCCATGGTTGCCTTCCCGGGAGCAGCTTTCGAGCTCCCATGCTGCATAGCCGACGCCCAATGGGCCAGCCTCCATAACCCATCTTTGTTCTCGTCCCCGCGGTAAGGATCAGAAGGCGGTTTCAACCACCCACCACGACCATCAGATCTGCGAAGAACGAGCTTATTTAGGAGCGACGTTGTCGCTACAAGTCCTTCCCTTGTCTCCATCGGCCGGAGTAACTCACCAAGAAGAGACAGCGTCGCCAGCATAGAGATGATGCATCTTTGGGTATCTTTTTTTTGAACAGAGGCGGTCCGAGAGGGACCTAGATGCTTTCATTCAATGCGAGCGTATTACAAAGTGAACCGGAAAAAAAATGAAAGAAGAACCTTACATTTTGCACTAGAGACCCTAAACCTAAACCTAAAAACGTCATCGGTTCCAGCTCCATTGCCACCGATCTGAGGAGCACGATGCAGTCAAGCACGCCACCGCCGGGCACGAGACCACTTGGGGTGAGGCACCGAGAGCCAACTGCGCCTGTGCTTGGGGGCCTCCATCATGGCACATTGGCCTGGAGGTTGAATCCACCTTCAAACGTCGGACAGAACGAGTTGCAACCGAGCAAAGGGTTGGGAGGGGGAGAGGTTTCCCTTCGACCATCGTAGATGGAAGCCGACGAAGAGCCGCCATGGTTGCCTTCCCGGGAGCAGCTTTCGAGCTCCCATGCTGCATAGCCGACGCCCAATGGGCCAGCCTCCATAACCCATCTTTGTTCTCGTCCCCGCGGTAAGGATCAGAAGGCGGTTTCAACCACCCACCACGACCATCAGATCTGCGAAGAACGAGCTTATTTAGGAGCGACGTTGTCGCTACAAGTCCTTCCCTTGTCTCCATCGGCCGGAGTAACTCACCAAGAAGAGACAGCGTCGCCAGCATAGAGATGAAACTTGAGTGCGCCCACCGCCCAACCGCTCTCGTCGTAGCGCCGTACTCCACGCATGAACAAACTACAAAGCAACAACACATCTTTGGGTGTGCTGTCAGGGTTCCCCCTGTGGCCTTCTCGTGTGCAAAAAATATTACGAATACACCACGTAAACCCGTTTTTTAGATAAAAAGTACACCACGTAAACCGAATAGCTTCGAATGATGTTAGCACTAGAATGCTGGGAGAACGACATCAGGGAGGTGTGCTCTGCGGCATGCTCCGTCCCCCCCCCCCCACCCACCGCTTTCCTTCCCCCACCCACCGCTTGAGAGTCGTCCACCGAGGGCCGGGCCCTGCCGCCGTCCTTCTCGCCGGAATAGCCGGCCGAGAATGGACTAGGAGAGGCGCCGGGATTAGGGCTGTAGATAGTAGTACTTTTAGTTTCGTTTTGTTGTCTGTTAGAGATTTGAGCTTTTCCTGTTTGGTATTTGGCGTCATGCCGTGGAGGATTCGGCGGTTGGCACATCCGGGCTGTGCCTGCCTACCGGTGGTGCTGCTCTCTCTGTTCGTGAAGCTCTGGAGGGTAGAGCTGATGGCGGAGGGCAAGTCTACTGCTCCTCCTTCTAATAAGCTCGATGCGGGCGCTCCAGATCTGGGAGCTCTTGTTGGCGTCAGGGCGTTGGCTGCAGAGGATCTGCTGCTGCTCATTGTTAGCCATCGTGGTGATGGCCCAAGAAGCTGGCGATGTGGATTTCCTTCAATTGATGTGCGGGAGCCGGGTGGTGATGTTGCTGCGGCAGTGTGTCAGTTCTCTTCCTTGTCTGAACTAATGAATCCTTCCAACAATATCTGCTGCTCTTTCTATGTGAGATTGGAGGGGAAGCTAAAGGAAAAGGAAGATGATGCAAGTGTGGGGATGTGCAAATTAGGGATCCGTGCGGTGGTGAATCTGGCCCTGGCAGCGCTGCAAGTGCATGCGGCTCTCAAGCTGAGACTTCAGCTCCTAGCTGCTTCGTCTTGGTTGGGAATTGATGTGCCAGGTTGGTGCTCTGCAGGTGGCAACGTTTCTAGCATGAAGATCTTCCCCATCTGTTCTTGGTGGACGCAAAGGATTCTCCAGAAATTTTATTGTTGGCGTCATACTTTATCCTGTGAGCTGCAAATTCTTATGCCTAGCTGCTGTGCATTAATTTTCCTGCCAACTATTGGGCATGATAATTATGCCTCCATGTTGTTCGGGACATGCCGGAGACGGGTGAGAGCGTCTCTGCTGCGGTTTCTCAGATTCAACGACATGGAACCTCCTGATTTGAGCTCGGTGATGCATTCTCCAGATCTACAGCTCAGTTCCCTACCTCAAAAGCCCCTGCCAATGCGATTGCTGGTTGAGCCGCGGGCTCTACGGTTGGTCGGGGATATCGAGGCCCTTAAAGAGTATGATGGCAGGTTTGTTGCGTCCGAGTTCTCGACGGACCCACTGGTAGGCTCCCATTGTACCCTTCGGCATAGTTATCATGTTTCTTCTATAGTTCGTCTCATATGTATCTGGCTAGACAAACTAGTTTCTCGGGATAGTGTTTGTAATCACAATATTGTAATCTGTTCTCATCTAATGAAGTGATTGCAGCCCCTTTGGGGCACCCTTTGTTCCAAAAAAAAAATGTTAGCACTAGAATCTAAACAGATAATAATCCCTGCACAGGGCAGCACAAAACACGTCGCTTGCATTTTATAGAGTCTGAAAAAGACGATGTGGCCCCACCGGAGGAGCGCTGGCACGATTGGCTGAATGTGCCAAAATGCACAGACCGACTGCGAGGGAACGAGCATGACCACGCACCTGTCGCACCACCTGCCTGCCCCCACATCACGGCCGTAGTTATCGCATCGCACGAACCCACGCCTCCCTCCCCCATTCCCCGGGCCGCGTTGTTCCCATCCGCCTCAGCTACCCAGTCGGCCAGACCATCCAACCATCTACAGTTCGACACACACCTCACTTCCCCCTCCCCTCCTCTCTCTTCGGGGTACTGCGTACGTGCCATGTGGGCCTCGCCGGGGAGGCTGCCGGCGACGGCAGAGTGCGAGGACGAGGAGGCGGACGTGAACACCGGGAAGATGGCGTCGTGCTGGGGTCGCTTCGGGCTCGCGGCCCTGTGGGACAGGCTCCGGCAGCTCAGCCTGGCCCGGCGAAGGGCGCGGCACGGCCGCTCCATCCTCGGCGCCGGCGGGCTCAACTACGACCCGCTCAGCTACGCGCAGAACTTCGATGACACCAGCCTCGAGCTCGAGCACCACGAGCCGGACTTCTCCGCCAGGTTCGCGCCCGCCCGCAACGCCACCTTGCCGACGCGGCCATGAGCGACGTTCTTGGCTTGGCGCCGCGGTGGCATGGCAAAGTTATCCACGTGCATCACCCTTTTTAGCACCCATGTGGCTTTGTGCTCCTCTGAGTCGCACTATAAACTGCCATTACTACACATGTTTTCCAGAAAATTGTACATGATGGATGATGTAATTAGCTTTGGTTTTGTAGTAGTCTCTACGTGTTCCTCTTTTTCCTTGGCGAGCAAATATAGTTTTACTATTTTTTGAAAGCAAAAAATGTATAAACTCGATTGTTAGCTGTTGGCGTTCATGCAAAGTTGCTTGGATCGTAATGAGCTGCCAAGGGACTCTCTCAGAGGATGCTAATTTTGCTGCAACCAGAAAATAAGAACAAAACTCTCGGCTCCTAATGGGCGGCACTAGTTGAGTGCTATACTGCTATACCATACCGAGACTTTTATGCGGCACTTGTCAGATTCGGCTCAAATGCGTTAAGCTTTTATTTATCTACATTGTCGCGATTATTGTTCTGACTGGTTCGCATAGCGCACCAAAACGCAACTTGGGAGAAAATAAAAGGAGCTTGGAGACATCAAAGGCCACCGCGACGCGAGCGAAACGACGGATTGATCAGTTTTAGGTCGTCTATTATAGAATGTGACGTCGTACCATACTGCCGTCAAGTTTACTCTGCTGTATTAATCGATTTTCTTAATCATATTTGGACGGATATGCCAGTTTTATCGGGGAATGTTTTGCTGCAAATTGTAGCTTAGCTTTAGTAGGGAATATTCGTGCGAAAATCCATGGTCGCGGTTATCTGACTGTTCAGGCAACTCTAGCAAACTCCCAAAACAGTATTTTCCCGACGGTTATACGAGGTCGGTAGCGAAACGTGGCTAGACTAGAAACCCTATCCGCGGCTTAGCTCATAAACGCGATAAGGGGCCCTCTAACGGCGACGGCCCAACCCTCAACTATAAAGATTTCTCGGCCGCACATACGGTGACCTAGATCTGAGCCACCACCACTTTCCACCGAATTCGTCGCCGCCTGTGAAAACACGAGCGAGCGATTCCGCGCTAGCCCGCCACCAACCTCGCGATGGACCACCTCACGCCGACTCAGGCCGCGGAGCGTCGCCGCTGTGTCCGCTCGGATGCAGCGCGGAAGCGAGGATCCCTCCGGTTCATCCTGCACGGGCAGCCGGTGCCGGAGAAGTACCTCCGTCGCGAGACGGAGGAGTTTGACGCGCGGCACGGAGTCCGTCTCGGGAGCCGCACAGACGCGGGGAGCTCAACCCACACGAAGGCGAGCTCACCGCTGCTCCCGCGCCGGCTGGAGCTCGAGGAGGGCTTCGAGGAGTATGACCCCGCGGCGCTCGAGGACGCCATTGGGCCCGACGATTTCGTCAGTGACAACATCTTCGAGCACGTCACCAACGTCGTCCAGAAGCGCAGCGTCGCCTAGGAGCACGGCGTCGAGAAGCGCCGCCGCGTCGACGCGAAGTGCGACGATGCCCTCCTCGAGCAGGGCATCCTCGCCTCGCTGAAGCAGAAGGAGAAGGCGGAAGAGTGGGAGACCGAAGCGGAGAAGCAGAAGGCCGTCTTCTTCAACCTCGACCCCGACGAGTAGGATCTTGCCGTCCGCAATTGCGCCGCCGTGTCCTGTAGGGCTCCGGTAAAATACCGTTGAACCCACTTTTGGACATAGATAGGGATGGCGGCGCCATTTTAAGCTTATTACTTCTGTAATCGATGAATCTGGCGATGAACTAGCCGTATCTACATATCTATTCCCCGCGAGTTTTTAATTTTTGCTTTTACAGTTCTGTTTCTGGTTTCTGTTATGCGCCGTGCATATCTGCGCATAAAATTGGGGAAAAAGCGAACCTTATCCCGCGTATACAGGTTCGCGGGATAAGGGGTCTGCTAGAGAATGTAGAGACCATCGTTGAATCAGTGGCTTATATGCTCCTGCCCGCTGTCTACCGAAAAGAGTGTTGCATCTTGATGCATTTGGTTCCGAGATGAGTGAGGCGACCGCGGGCGACCGCATCGGGAGCCAAGACCTTAATCGCTGGCGGCTCACGCTGGCCCCGGGTGGTCTCTCTCCCTTGGTTACTCAGGCGCACGTCGCCGAGGGCTCCCGGTTCGTGGCTCTCGCTGACGAGGAGGCGCTAGGGGATGCCCTCGATGAGGAGATGGACGGGGCGGAGTCCACGGCCAGCGCGGTGGAAGAGGAGGTTCTAGAGGATGTGTTGGCTGTTTCAAGGTCTGTTGTGGTCCCGCTGGCGTTGGCCGACGACCAGGTCGCGTCGGAATTTTGGAATCGAGTTGGTTTCTCAACGAAAGAGTCTTGGTTTTGGGAGAAGGGAAGCGTTAGCGACAACGAGGATCAAGATCCGGTGGGCTCCTGTAGGTCCGCGCCTTTGCTCTCTTACTCGCCGGTGTCGCCTTCTCCGGTGAGCAGCGGCGAGGCTGGTAGCTCTCGGATGGGATGTCTCCTAATGGAACTGGCGGTAAGGCTTGGGTGGCGTGGTCCCCTACCGCGTCCCTGGATCACGCCGCTCCCTTGTCTAAGAGACTTCTTCCCGTTTCATGGTTCGCCGGAGTTGGAGACGGACGGCGGCGGCGAGCAGGAGAGCCACGATCCGATCCTGGCGCGATCGAGCGAGGTTCAAACTCCCGAGCCGCTGTCAAGCGGGCCCAACGTGCATGCCTCGGGCCGCGCAAAGCCTTGGGCTCTGATGACCCACAAGTATAGGGGGTGTATCGTAGTACTTTCGATAAATAAGAGTGTCGAACCCAACGAGGAGCAGAAGATGTTGACAAGCAGTTTCGATGAAGGAATAACTGTAAACACGGGAAAATAGATTTGTATGGGTTTTTGATATTGCAGATAAATAAAGTACGAGTAAATAAAATACAGTAGTAATAATTGCAGCAATTGGTCCAATCATTTCTTCAGCAAAGTACAAGACGGTGAGTTTACTTATGATTAACAAACGTTCTCGTGGACACACGGGAGGTTTCTGTCAAGTGCTTTTGTTCCATGTAGCTGAAGAATGTTAGTTGTTTTGATAAGTGTTGTGTGGGTGAACCTATGCTAATGTACTGTCCCATCCAAGACTAATACATACTTGTGATTATACCCCTTGCAAGCATCCGCAACTACAAGAAAGTAATTAATAAATAAATCTAACCACAGCTTTAAACTTCAGGATTCTACGCTCCCTCGTGTAATGGTTTCCTAACGGGGGTTTAGGTTTCTGTCACTCCGGCAACCCCACAATTAGTAGCCAAATACACGATGCATCCCCCTAGGCCCATAAATGGTGAAGTGTCATGTAGTCGACGTTCACATGACACCACTAGGAGAATAACACCACAACTAAAATATCAAACATTAAATATTATTCAACATTACTTCACTACTAACAACTTGACTTCTCCCATGTCCTCAAGAACAGCACGATCTACTCACAAGACATCATATGGATCATAATCAGAGGTGATATAATGGATGATAACAATCTGGTCATAAAGTGCAAACACCGATAAATCTCACAAGCATCAACTACTAAGAAGTAATCCACACCGGGAGAGAGATCTAATGCAAAACAATGATAGAGGCCCCTAATTGTTATAGCAGGATGACGGTGGATGATGAGAGTGATGGTGCTGGTGGTGATGACGATGATGATGACGATCTTGATGATGCCCGGAGCGATGACGATGACGATAGCGGTGATCTCCCCTCTCCGGAGAGGAATTTCCCCGACAGATTTCTCCCTGCCAGAGAGCTTTTCTCTCTCGGGTGTTTTCCGCCCCGCGGCGGTGGCGGAATAATTCTATGAGGATGGAATGAGGCTTAGGGTTCCCTCGGGGCCAGGCACGCCAAAGATGACCCCCAGAGGTGGGCCAAGGTGGCCACACCCCTAGGTGGCGCGGCAGGGGGGCGCGCCACCCCTAGGTGTGGGCCCCTGGTGGCCTCCCTCTAGTTATCCTTCTGGCTGGGTTCCTCCTCTGAACTTTTAGAAACCCCCGTATGTCGCCTTTCTTCTTCCGGTCTTCTGAAATATGGTATCTCGGCGGTGCTTTTTCCATCAGATTTCTGGTCAGAGTGTTTATTCTCCAAAAATTATAAAACATGCAAAATAAAATAAAATAACATAAGAGATGCATCATAACATGAAATATATCGATGAATAACATAAAGTTATGATATAAAATAGTGATGCAAAATGGACGCATCAACTCCTCCCAAGCTTAGACCTCGCTTGTCCCCAAGCGAAACTGAACTCAAAAAACATGACCACGGGTTTATGGAGTGAAGAGTCGATAAATAAAATACGGACAAGAAGCATCACATTTACCTATGCACCAATCATTACAAAATGCAACTTCCTCTCATATAACTTAACTTGAAACAAGTAAAGGGAGTCACAAACAAAGATGCAAAAGAGAGAATCAAAATTGGTAATGGCAAACTTCGTTCTTGGTTAGAGAACATTTAATGAAATTATACTTATTTTAGGTGAAGTCTTTATAGCAAGGTTTACATTGTAGAGCTTAACATGTTTAATTATAACAACTCTTTTACAGTGATTCATAGCTTTCAAAATAATATTCATTCAGATAATAAAGCATGTGCTAAACAAAGAAGGGTAGAAAACATGATTGAATAAATCAACATGTAGATGATGTGATCACAACAACTCAAATGCTTGCTAGAGACAGAAGGAAATGGGTTTACGGACTCAACATAAAAGTAAAAGATAGGCCCTTCGCATAGGGAAGCATTGACCACTCATGTGCTAGAGCTTTTATTTAAAAAAAACAGATGTATAAAATGCATGACACTCCTCCCATCCATCTTACACAAACCATGGCTAACCGAATCCTCGGATGCCTGCCAACAATCACAAACCATGGAGGAGTGTCTAAATTTTGAGAGGTGTATATTTATGTCAACGAATGGAAAACAGAAAATACAATACGTCACAAGCCAACTAGACTCACAAGAGCGGCTCCTGTGGAAGGACGCAACTGGTATAGAAGGTCATCCCTCTTTGTCTTTTGTTTACACAATTATGCTTTGACTGATAAATCAGGGGCAAAAAGAGTGAAGAGAATTTGTATTATTATTTTGGGGCTGGGCACCCCGCTGCCAGCTCTTCTAGCATTTGGATAAGCGGATGAAGCCACTCGTCCAGGTGTGTGAGTCCAATTAACAAGTGAGATAAAGATTCTCTATTTGCGTCCTCATGAGCTAAAACAGGAGCACTAAACAGGAGTAATTTGAAAGTTTTAAAGGTAGCACATGAGCAATTTACTTGGAGTGGCGGTGAAGTACCAGATGTAGGAAGGTATGGTGGACACAAATGGCAAGGTTTTGGGGGTTTAGGTTTGGATGCACGAGAAGCATTCCCTCTCAGTATAGGGTTTTTGGCTAGCAAGGCTGGGTAGCAAGCATAAGAGTTGAAGGAAAACAAACAAATATACATATGATGAAACCAATCATGAGATCTTCAATGAAAGCACAAACGATCTTAACTTGTGAATACTAAGTTTATGAGCTAAGGCAAATTCCTCTTTCTTATACTAGCAACTCAAATTATTATTTTCTGCTGACCCAAGCTAACTTTGCCAAAACCAACTATATTAACTTGATGATCTCTAGAGTGATACCAAATACTAATAGCAAGCTCAAACATATGACAGAAGTTGAAAACTGAAATAATGTGCATAGAAAGTAAATGATGAAACTTCTCATTAATATTTTAAACCGGCAACTCACACCAACGGATACAACGATAACCAACTAGGGAGAGACACTTCCATACTGCAAACCATCCTATATGATAACTTCTCTACTCATGATATGACTCTACTGAAAAGGTAAAAAAGATGAAAGATAGTGATGTGATACCGCGGGACTCACCCCAAGCTTGGAACAAACTAAGGGGATGCCAAAACCAATGACGAATCAATTCTTCGGTGGTGGTGGTCAATCCTTATCAATGAGTTTATCAATTGATTTCCTCAGATCTTCGATCACGAACATAAGCATACGCATCACCTCCATATTGCGATCAATACAGTTTGCATGCCTGTCAGACGATGCATTCCAGCCACCAAGATTTTTCCCCCACTCTTCCTTTCGTTGAGAACTTTCTTGATCTGCACGGTTAGAATGATTCATATCCCACATAGAGGGCAAATCCCTATTGGGCACCTTTTTTCACTGATAAACATGAATTAATGTGTGGAAGTAGTTCTTGACTCCCACAGCAGGTGTCTTCGAAGCTAGGGAGTGACGTGGAACCTTCCCTCCGGTGCTCATCCGCGTGTTTCTCTTGAGCTTCAAGGGGTTAGCAACCACCCTAATGCTTGCAACGGTGGCGCGTGGACGCACTCGTGGGTTTTCCTCGACATCTCCTTCAGCTCAACTCTCGATCTCCTCCTCCGGCTTCAGGTCTTGGACATCATCTTCCTTTGGTCCCTTCCCCTTGTTGTCGTTGGCGGAGGCCATGATGCTTCGAAAACAAAAAAAATAGATCCTGGCAGAAACAACTCGAAACAGAAACACGACGAGAAATCATATACGAACCTCGGGGGGGGGGGGGGGTCCAGGGGATTATATAGCAAAAACTTTCATAACGAAGGGAAATTCCAGGTCGAAAACGAGTCGGAGAGGGGCTCCGGGGCGCCCACACCATGGGCTGGCGCGGCCAGAGGTGGGCCCGCGCTACCCTATGGTGTGGAGCCTCCGGGCTCCGTCTCCCTCTCGTTTCCGGCTCATAATTTTTCATATTTTCTAAAAACAGTAAAAATATAAGTTGAAATATGTTTTGCGAACATTTTCTTACCAAAAGTGATACCTATTCGAAAACTGACTCTGCGGTTTCTGAAATATGCTTCTTAATGAATTCCTCTCGGATCATGGCTCGAATACAATCAACATTTTCATTATAAGGATCTCCAGAAATATAAAGCTTGAGTCTTTGGCCATTCACCACTTGTGAGGAGTTGTCTTCAAGGTAAACAATTTTAATTGCCCCTGAACGATATACCTTTTCGATAACAAAAGGTCCTTCCCATCTCGAGAGTAATTTTCTTGCAAAAAATCTGAGACGAGACCTATACAATAGAACTTTCTCACCAACATGAAATTCTCTTTTAATAATTCTCTCATCATGCCACCTTTTAACTTTCTCTTTAAAGAGCTTAGCATTTTCATATGCTTCACTCCTGCATTCATCTAAAGAACTAAAGCAGGTGACAGGCTTTTCCATAAACCATTTTATAAGGAGACATGCCCATGGGATTTTTGTAAGCAGTTCTATAAGCCCACAGAGCATCATTTAATTTCTTAGCCCAATTTTTTCTAGATTTGTTAACAGTCTTTTGCAAGATCGATTTGATATCTCTATTCGACAATTCTACTTGCCCACTAGTTTGAGGATAGAGTGAGGCAATTCTATGATTAACATCATATTTAGCAAGGGTCTTTCTAAAAACACCATGAATAAAATGAGAACCCCCATGAGTCATAAGTTATCTAGGTACACCAAACCTAGGGAAAATGATGTCTTTAAGCATTTTTATTGAGGTTTCACCATCAACAATTTTAGTAGGTATAGCTTCTACCCATTTAGTAACATAATCAAAAGCAACAAGACTATGAGTGTAGCCTTTTGAAGGAGGGAAAGGACCCATAAAGTCAAAACCCCAACAATCAAACGGTTCAATAACAAGAGAATAATTCATATGCATTTCATTACGTCTAGAAATATTTCCAACCCTTTGACATTGATCACAAGATAAAACAAATTTTCTAGCATCTTTAAAGAGAGTAGGCCTATAAAAACCTGATTGTAGAACTTTATGTGCAGTTATATCTCCAGCGTGATGTCCTCCATAAGCACTACTATGACATTTTCTCAATATCTCTTGTTGTTCATTTTCAGGAACACATCTTCTCATAATACCATCAACACCTTCTTTATATAAGTGTGGGTCATCCCAAAAATAATGCCTCAAATTATAGAAGAACTTTCTTCTTTTCTGAGATGTAAAGGTAGGAGATAAATACTTCGAAACAATAAAGTTAGCATAATCGGCATACCATGGACTCTCTTGAGAGCTCACTTTTATTGCAGCTAACTGTTCATTAGGAAAATTATCATTAACATGAATAGGGTCATCAGAGATATTTTCTAATCTAGACAAATTTTCATCAACACAGGATTTTCAGCACCCTTCCTATCCACAATATGTAAATCAAACTCTTGTAACAAAAGCACCCATCTAATAAGCCTAGGCTTAGCATCTTTCTTTTCCATAAGGTACTTAATAGCAGCATGATCAGTATGAATAGTAACTTTAGAATCAACAATATACTGCCTAAATTTATCACAAGCAAAAACTACAGCTAGTAATTCTTTCTCAGTGGTAGCATAATTCTTTTGAGCAGCATCAAGGGTTTTACTAGCATAATGAATAACATTTAACTTCTTATCTACCCGCTGTCCAAGAACAGCACCTACAGCATAATCACTAGCATCACACATAATTTCAAATGGTAAATTCCAATCAGGTGGTTGAACAATAGGGGCAGATATTAAAGCATTCTTTAAAATTTCAAAAGCTTATTTACAATCTTCATGAAAAACAAATGGTATATCTTTTTGAAGAAGATTAGTAAGAGGTTTTGATATTTTAGGGAAATCTTTAATAAACCTTCTAGAGAAACCAGCATGACCAAGAATACTTCGAATACCTTTAACATCCCTGGGACAGGGCATTTTCTCAATAACTTCAACTTTAGCTCTATCAACTTCAATACCTATTTCAGAGATTTTATGTCCAAGAACAATTCCTTCATTAACCATAAAATGACATTTCTCCCAATTAAGAACAAGATTAGTCTCCTCACATCTCTGCAAAACTTTATCAAGATTCTGCAAACAATTATCAAAAGAAGTTCCATAGACGGAGAAATCGTCCATGAAGACTTCCACAATTTCTTTACAAAAACCATGAAAGATAGCACACGTGCATCTTTGAAATGTAGCAGGAGCATTACATAAACCAAAAGGCATATGTCTATAAGCATAGGTTCCAAAAGGACAAGTGAAAGTTGTTTTCTCTTGAGCAGGCTTTCTAACAGCATTTTGAGAGAACCCAGAATAACCATCAAGAAAGCAGAAATGAGTTTTCTTAGACACCCTTTCTAACATTTGATCAATAAAAGGCAAAGGATAGTGATATTTCTTAGTAACTTTGTTAACCTTCCTAAAATCAATGCACATCCTATAACCAACCACTAATCTTTGAGGAATAAGTTCATTATTTTCATTGGGCACAACAGTCATCCCTCCTTTTTTAGGGACACAATGCACAGGACTAACCTATCTACTATCAGCAATAGGATAAATGATACCAGCGTCAAGGAGTTTCAATACCTCATTTCTTACCACATCCTTCATCTTAGGATTTAAACGGCGTTGATGCTCAAGAACTCCCTTTGCATCAGGTTCAATATTAATAGCATGCTGACATATAGCAGGAGAAATCCCCTTCAAATCATCAAGAGTATAACCAATAGCACCTCTATGTTTGTTTAATATTCCCAATAATCTCTCCTCTCTTCACCATAAAGTTTAACATGATATAATTTCTTATCATCAATATGAGCATATTTAAGACTGTCAGGAAAAGGCTTTAAATAAAAAACAACATCCTCCTTGGGTGGTAATGTGGTACCTGTTGGATATATACCGATTAGGGGTATATCAGATGGTGGTCTAAAGTGTCGGATTACCAGGGTGGCCTAAGTGGTAACGGGCTACGGTCCATTGGGCGGCCCAGTAAGCTGATGCACGGAAGCTGGATTCTAGAAGAACCCGGATCACGGCCCACGTGATCCGGCTTGGAGTAGAAGGCGGATTCCTTACTTTCGAAGTTAGCACGTACCGTAGTCTTCTAGGTTTGTTTCTCTGTATGCCCTAACCCGGCTATTATATAAAGCCGGACGGGAGATAAGATAGATAGACGAGAAGCTATAAGCTAATTCGACGAGAGGTGGATCCTTGTCGAATAGCTAAACCTAACCTCACATTGTACTCTGTATTTTCTAGGCTTTAGTCCTGAATAGTGAGATTGCAGGAGTAGGAACGCCGCAATACTGCGTCGTACCGAACCTGGGTAAAACCCTGTGTCATTGTTCATCATACGATCACGTCCCCCCACTTCTCTATCGGTAGTTCATGGCACCCCCGTCTATGAAATCTACCACGATGTCTCGACAGTTGGCGCACACCGTGGGGCCAGCGACGCCAGGCGTTATGTTCCGATCGGGGATACTTGGCGGAATCGACAGTACCATAACTGTCGGAAGCTTGGAATTCGACAACGACGTCGGGCGCTTCCTCGACAACGGATCGTACATGCCAGCGCGGAATCATCTGGTAAGTGCCTGCGTTCTACCGATTGGATCTGCAAACATCTTTATCAGATTGACTACAAAAGCAATGGGATTCTGTGGTGGGAGCAAATTTATCCCACCCGCCCTATACCCAGTCGAAGAAGACTATGACGCCGGATTTTGCTCAGATCGTCGATATACTGCTGAATCGCACTTTATCGGCATGGTGCAGTCCGAGATCGCCGAAAACACGGATGAAAGCAATCCCGTGCAAGAGGCAGAAAACAACAATCCCATATCAGAGGTGGAAGATCCGACATCCGTCAACATGACGACGAACTCGGAAGCTGACTCTGTGCTAGCCGCCATCAAGGCAAGATTAGAGTCAGAACCCGGATCGGATCACTTCGATACCGAAGACGAAGATGAAGACGCTTTCGAGAGAAAGGTCAAATCCTTCCAAGAGGGATTCCACGAAGTACTGATGGCAAAACCGGCTGAAAACACGGATGCTGACAGTCAGGAAAGCCCTAGAACGCCTCCGCCAGAGGAAGAGAGAGAAGAAGGAGAAACCTCTCCAAAATTCCCTGATGTCAAAGAATTTACAGAGGAAGAACCCTGTAAGAAACCTCCTTCTTCCAAGAAGAAACACAAAGCTACTGAAAAACTCCAGTATAAGCTACGGAAGAAGAAATCGGCTGATCCAGCCAATGAAAGCCCGGAAGTAGGAGATGCAAGCGAAGTGAAACCTGCGGAGAAGAAAACGAAGGAAATCCCTGTTCTGCCAATGACAGAACAGGACGAAAAGGAATTACTCCAAACACCAGTAGGACCACACGAGCCCCCTGAAGTGCTGGAAGCCCGGAGGCAAGCTCTCCAAAGGCAGTAGCAACATCTATTTCGAACTCGAGAACACCTTCAAAAAACCCAGGCTGACACAAGCTCATGCGGGAAGAAATCGAGGAATACGAGAGAAAGAATAGATCTAGCATTAAACCTACGCGGTTACCCGGAATCGCAAAACCGGAAGTACTGCCGCCAAAAGAAAGGTTCCACAACCCAACTTGGCAAAAGCAGGTAAATGGAAAAGATGCCAGAGGCGAGCCAATATACAAAACCGCAGCAGAAAATGCGGAAGCAGCGTTCGCCATCCTCAACAACGATATGTACTCCAATGGTGAAAAACTCTAAGGGGTGTATGCTTTCCTAGGAAAAGCATTGCAACAACAACAGCGAGCGCAAGAGTGATCAGGGAAGTTACATGACGACTCCGCCCTATGTAAGACAGCTACATGCGCCGCTGGAGCACCTGGACCGGAAGAACCTGGAGATTCAAACAATTCGAAAGAGAAGAAATCAGATCCGAGAAAGGACAGGAAGAAACCCGACAATAAGGATGAAGCGTCCAGAACCGGATCCCATCTCCCGAAAGATGGAAGTAATCCCTGTGATCGGGAAGAGAAAAACCGGAAGGATGGAAAATCAATGCCGCCTCCGAGACGCCCTGCAGAAAATGCTGGAAGACAGGATATACCTCACAGGTGTGAGAGATCCCGGACGCCCCCCAGGAATAAGGAAAGATACAGGAGTAGAACTCCACCTTATCCCAAAGGGCACGATCACGGAGGAAATAGAGATAATCCCGGAAAAGCGCGTCCGCGCCACAATGAAAAAGAAAGGAGTAGATCCCCTTCTGTCCATTCAGCCGGCAGATACTCCGCACACATGGACAGAGCGGAAAGAGATGATTTATACTTTGGACCCAAATGCTTCACTGATAGGATCCGAAGAATAACTATGCATTCTCTCTTTGCCAAAGTTGGTCCAACATACCAAAAATACACCGGTAGCACAAACCCGGATACCTGGCTCTCAGACTATTACACAGCCGTTCAGATTAACAATGGGACAGACCTGGAGGAAGTAAAATTCCTCCCCCTAATGTTACTGGATGGAGCCAGAGATTGGATCAATGGATTACCATCAATAACTCTTGACAGCTGGGATGATATGGCTAGAGTACTCAGCATTTTCGGGGAACCTACAAGCGCCCAAACAGCATCAACCAGCTAAACCGCTGCACCCAGTTTGAGGATGAACCATACGTGGATTTCATCTCAAGGTGGACGGCAATGAAGAATAGTTGCTCTGGAGTAACTAACGTCCAAGCAATGCATGCTTTCGTCAATGGCTTAAAACCAGGACTCGTACCGTTCATGATCAGTTCTAAAAAGCACAAAGATCTCGGATCTATGCTTACAACCGCCAATGAGCATGCAGCGGCCGAAGACGACATCAGAGCGAGAGGCGGCAATATCGACACTTTGATCCAAGCCAAAAAGACCCCTCGTACTGAGAAAAAAGCGACTCCCGAAGTAACGCAAAAGCCCAAAGAAGTTAACATAGCCTTTGGAAGAGAAAATGGGAGCAAGTGGAAAGGACGAAGCACAGAGCCGATAAATTACACCAAAGAAGAGTGGGAAAAAAAGAAAGTCGGAAAATTGTGTCCACCACTCGCAGTTTGGGAAACCCACCCATACTAACGCACAATGCCGGCTCAACAAGCATATGAAAGGCAGTGCAGGATCCGGAAACAAAGGGAAAAACTCCAAGAGGAAATTCTCCAAGCAAAAGCCAGAAGCTGAAAAAGAAGACAGTGAAACGGACACTGACGAAAAAATCCAGGAACAGCAGTGAAAAGGAAAACCTAAGTTTCCGAGAGTTGATGGAGAATGCAACCTAACTTTCCTGGCAACTCCCTCAGCAAAGGTGCCAAAGAGAACACTTCGAGAAATAAACGCGGTTGTCCCTGCAACCCCGAAATTCTTGAAGTACTCAAATACACCACTTACCTGGGATCAGTCTGATCATCCCGGAAATATCCCAGAACCCGGCACACAAGCTCTAATTGTAAGTCCTATTATTCAAAGCACTAGGCTAAAAAGAGTGCTGATGGATGGAGGATCCAGCATTAACATAATGTACCTGGATACACTGAAGCATCTGCGAATCTCCGAGACCGAGCTCAATCAAAGCAACATACGTTTTCACGGTATCGTCCCTGGCAGACAAACACGGTCCCTAGGAGAAATTTCCGTAGATGTAACCTTCGGAGAGAAAGATCACTTCCGTCAGGAAAAAGTATCCTTCGAGGTTGTGCCGTTCGAAAGCGTGTATCACGCAATACTCGGACGTCCAGCTTTCGCCAAGTTTATGGCAAGGTCATGTTATATTTATAACAAGCTGAAGATGCCAGGGCCAAAAGAAGGAGTAATCACCATAACAGGAGACTTCAAATTGGCAAACGAGCTGGAGAAAGAAAACGCCCTTTGCGCAGAAAAGGTGATAGCAAAGGAAGAACTGAAGGAGCTGGCCAAAGAAGTATCGCCGACAGAAATGCCGGCAGGAAAATAAAGCCAGAAGCCAGCAGATAGCTTCAAAGCTTCCGAGAATACAAGACAGGTAATCCTAGATCCTAAAGATCCGACAAAGTTTGTCGTAGTAGGAACTGGGATGACTGACAAATAGGTAAGCGAGCTCATCAAGTTCCTCCGTGAGAACTGGGACATTTTTGCATGGTGTCCAGCGGACATGCCAGGCGTACCCAGGGAACTTGCTGAGTATCAACTTAAGGTGATTCCAGGATCCAAACCCGTCAAACAAGGTCTCCGTCGATTTGATGGAAGAAGGCGGAAGGCTATTGGCAAAGAGATTATCCGGCTTTTGGCAGCAGATTTTATCCGGGAAGTTATACATATTGAATGGTCTGCAAACCCAATATTAGTCCCGAAGAAAGATAGCACCGTCCTTAGTATGTGTATAGATTATACTGGCTTGAACAAATTGTATGCAAAAGATAGATTTGCGTTACCACGAATCGATCAAATAATAGATGCCACTGCTGGCTCTGAGCTTTTATGCTTTTTGGATGCATATTACGGATATCATCAAATACGCATGAAGGAAGAAGATCAAATCAAAACTTCCTTCATAACCCCATATGGGACGTACTATTACATAACCATGCCATTTGGCCTGAAGAACGCAGGTGCAACCTACCAGCGTTGCATGAAACGATGTTTGCATAGTCAGATTGGCAAAAACGTCCATGTTTATGTGGACGACATTGCTGTCGTTTCCAAGAAAAAGGACACACTACTTGAAGATTTGCGAGAAACCTTCGAAAATTTGCGCACTTATAAGATGAAGTTGAATCCATTAAAGTGCGTATTCGGGGTTCCCTCAGGAAAACTTCTGGGTTTCATCGTTTCTCATAGAGGAATAGAAGTAAACCCGGAAAAGATCAAAGCAATTTTAAACATCTCCAAGCCCACGTGCGTAAAAGATGTACAAAGATTGACGGGTTCTGCAGCAGCCGTTAGTAGGTTCATTAGCCGGCTAGGGGACAAAGCTCTGCCACTACACAAATTGTTGAAGAAATCCGACAAGTTCGAGTGGACAGAAGAAGCGGATGCAGCATTAACCCAGTTGAAAGAAACTTTGATGAAAGCTCCGATTTTGGCGTCCCCAAAAGACGAAGAACCTATGTTATTGTACCTAACGGCTACAAACCGGGTTATCAGTGCAGTAATAGTTATGGAAAGGAAGAAAGACGAATAAAGCATACTGGATCAGCATTCGGTATATTATGTAAGTGAAGTTTTCTCCGAATCTAAACAAAGGTACCCACACTATCAAAAACTGACATATGGCGTGTTTTTCGCATCTCGGAAACTTTGTCATTACTTCCAAGGACATTCCATAACGGTGGTATGTAAAGCACCACTAGGGGATATAATAAACAATGTGGAAGCGACTGGCCGAGTAGCCAAATGGGGCATCGAGTTAGCAGCATTCGACATTAAGTACCAACCCAGGACGGCAATAAAATCCTAGGTGTTGGCAGATTTTGTCGCCGATTGGACAGAAGCAATGGAAAAGCACAAATGCCGGAGTCAGAATACTGGATCATGCACTTTGACGGATCCAAGATGAAGGAAGGCGCTGGAGCTAGTGTAGTCCTAAAATCCCCTAAAGGAGACACAATGGAGTATGTATTACAAATACACTTCAATGCCAGTAATAATGTGGCAGAATACGAGGCTCTGCTTCATGGCTTGCATATTGCAAAGGAAATAGGTGTTAAACGCATCTTATGCTATGGCAACTCAGATTTGGTACAGCACCAGCTCAACCAAACTTGGGACACCAAAAGTCCCATCATGGCCGAATATCGGAGAACGGTGGACGAGTTTGCAATTTGCTTCCTAGGATTTGAAGTGCTCCACATAAAAAGGGAAGAAAACTGGAACGCGGACGCATTAGCCCGCATGGGATCAGAAAGGGTGAAAACCCTACCACCAGGTGTGTTTGTCCAGCACTTGTACGAACCATCGATAAAAGGTGGAGATGTCGACTATCCTCTGGTTTCCGAGTCAATTGAAGTCATGCTCGTTAACCCGGAATGGACAATTCCATATTTAAACTTCTTAGTTGATCAGAAGTACCCGGACGGAGCAGACGAAGTCTTGCAAAGACAGATACAGCGTCGATGCAAAGGATACACGATAATCAACGGTTGCCTGTATAAACGTAGTACTATCGGAATTTTTCTGCGATGTATTTCGCAGAAGAGGGACGAGAAATCCTGCAAGAAATCCATGCCGGAGACTGCGGACATCATGCTCAGTCAAAAAGCATAGTCAAAAAAGCATTCCGCGCAGGGTTTTTCTGGCTAACAGCCAAGAAAGATGCCAAGCACATAGTGAACACATGTGCTGGATGTCAGTATTACGCCAAGCAGACAAATATGCCAGCCCAGACACTCAAAACTATCCCTATTACATGGCCGTTCGCGGTCTGGGGGCTAGATATGATGGGACCATTCAAAACTGCAAGAGGCAGACTTACACATCTACTCGTTGCAGTGGATAAATATACCAAGTGGGTGGAGGCTAAGCCCATCAAAAAACTTGACGGTGTAACTGCCAGAAATTTCATTATTGACGTAGTCATGAGATATGGCGTTCCACACAGCATAATAACTGACAAAAGGACAAATTTCTCTATTGGAGAGTTGGCAAAATACTGCCGACAAACGGGAATTTGCCTAGATCTTGCATCTGTGGCACACCCGCAATCCAATGGACAGGTTGAAAGAATGAATAGCTCAATCCTGCAAGGAATACGCCCAAGACTCGAATCTCCTCTTCATAGAGCAGCTGGAGCATGGGTGGAAGAGTTACCCTCCGTGCTTTGGAGTATTCGAACGACGCCAAATAGGTCAACAAGGAAAACCCCGTTTTTCCTAGTTTATGGTGCGGAAGCGATTCTCCCAATGGACATGATTCACGACAGCCCGAGAGTGCAGGATTTCGATGAATCAGATGCCAAAAGCGCACGGCAGGATGCCGTCGATCTCTTAGAAGAGGAACGAGAGCTTGTGCTTCAAAAATCCTCCATCTATCAGCAAGGTTTACGACGTTATCATAGTCAGAAAATCAGGCATCGTTCTTTTAAAGAAGGTGACCTAGTGCTAAGATTGGTACAGCAAAGAAAGCACAAATTGGCCCCAGTATGGGAAGGACCATTCGTCATTAGCAAAGCTATGAAAAATGGATCATACTATCTTGTAGACATTCAAGATACAGAAGATGATCCCGAGAAGCCAAATCACAAAAGAAAGAGAAAGATAGATGATGAACTAGGAGAGACAAAGAGGCCCTGGAGTATCCAGCAGTTACGTCCCTTCTATACTTAGTTCAATTTCTATGTAAACATCTTTGAGATCATGAAATAAAGTTGTCGGAATCCATACTTCTATGTTTTTACATGTTTATTATAGTATAAAGCATATCTTCCGCCTTTTCTATTTCCCAATGATCTTTCAAAATACTCAATGTTAACCCGAATTGTGCCTGCATGCTCGGCGTTAAAAAACTGAACGATTTTCAGCCTAAAAAGGCTTAAGGAAACCCAGATTGTGCCTGCGTTCCTGAGTTTCATACAAAAAATTCCTTAACTATTCTCTAAACTAGTAAGCAAAAATGCCTTTAGCATGATCCATGTTTCCCAGTTTTCGACTGATCGATCATACCCAGTCACTCGGGATGAAGATTAAAACGCTATCGAGCCATTTCAAGCACTAAGGACAGTTAAAGCATACAAAACCAGAGAATTTAGAAGATAAAGGAATGATAACCCAAAAAAAACTTGCAAAGTAGTTATATAACATTAAACTGCAAAAGGCGGAGTACTTGTTCATTCAAAAGAATAGAAGCGTTACAATAATGTTTACAACATAAGTTCAGTAATGCTCCTATTTTCTATCTACCCAGGACCCGGACTTCTACTTCAAGCATCCGAGTCATCTTCGCTGGAGGATTCTTCTGGAGTGTCCGGAATTGTCTCCTCCGGGTAGGAGGTCGCGACGTTGACCACGGAAGCAATCTTGGTTGCGTGACCTTTGATCTCGTCAAAGATGTTGGTCCGCTGGGCTTCCGTATATCCTTGCGGGATGTCGGATGCCACGCGCCAAGATTTCGTGGTGGGGTAATGCATACGCATGAGACCTAACGTCATGCGTGCACCACCCCGTGCCGTGGAGCGCAAGGTGGATTCCTTGGACTCCGCCACCTCCAAGATAGCCTCCGGAAGTTTCTCAACTTCCGAGAATTCCCTAGTCCTTGCGGGAAGGAATTTGTTGATCAGCTCCATACCCGCAGCCTTGAGCGCGGTGAAGACCTTCCTGAAGGCTCGGATTTTTTCAATTCGAGTAAGAGCTGGGTCATCTCCTGTTTTCAGACAAATAACCAAAGGGTTATGAAGAAAGCAGGGAAATATTGTAAAACGTTGAAAATCCGGTAAAAGTAGAAAACTTACCGAGGATCTTATCCATCTCGGAGCCTTCCTCCAGGCGAAGATTCAGAGCGTTCTCTAGGTCTCGGATAGTTGCTTTGTCCTTCTCAGCTTGTTTGGAAGCATTGGATTGAGCAATGCCTACAGCCAGTTGGCTGGCCTCCAGTTCTTTCTGAACCCTCATAAGGTCCTTATGAAGGTCCAGGTTCTCCCGGCGGAGGTTCTCGGCATTGCCGGCATCTTCAGCAATTTGTTTGGCTTTCGCCAAAGAAGCTGAAAATCAAGTAAAAATACTGAGTTAGAAAAACTCGGAAAAATACTTAGAGAAAAGGCATAAAAATTAAACCACGGGAAATAAAATACCTGTTGTTTCCTCCAGCTGATGCTGAGACGATGCCAGCTCCGCTTCCTTAACTTCAAGAATAGAAAGAAGGCTTCTAACCTCCTTATTCTTGACGGTCAGCTTGCCACAAACTTCCAGGTTTATACTTTCAGCGGTTTGCTGAAACATGGAAATGAAAACAAAATGCTTAAGTTAGCAGCAAGCATAATAAGGATGAAAGCATTAAGTTAAAAGCATGCATTTGACTTATTGCTTGGGGGCTAGAGATATTACCTGGCTCATCCGCTGTAAACCTGACAAAGTTTCGGTGAACTCTTTTGCAAAATCTGCAAACAAAGTCCCGGCAGCGCTAAGGCCCTTGTTGATATTCTTGAAATCTTTATCGAAGGTGGTAATGGGTTCCTCCTCAGTTGACCGAGAAGAACCTCCCACTTCCAGGACCGCCCTTTCCCTCGTGTCCGTTTCCGGCATAATAGGCTGGCTGGCCTGCAGGGTTTCGGCGTTGGGGGCGGCAGCATGCTCTTCTGTAACTACTACTGGGGTATCTGGAGCAGTAGCAGGAGAAGGGTGTGGACCTCTGTTAGCCACATATTTAACCCTTTTTAGCTTCTTAGGCTTCAGAGTTGTGGGGGCCAAGCTAAAAAAGAAGAATGCCGGAAAGTTAAACTTTCGAGAATACAGAAAACACTCTGATAAATCGAAAAAACCCAGATGAACAAACCTGGAAGTAGCGACGGGAACACCGTCAAGATCAATAATTTCCTGCGAGGAGGAAATCTTCTTGCGCTTGCGTCCGCAAGCAAAGTTGGCGCGCAACGTATCCAGCTCGGCGTCAGAAGCAAGATCTGACTCGGGAAGTTCAAAGATTTGTTAAAGAGGCAAAGGCCGTGTTAAAACAAAATCCGAGATAAATAGAAAGAATAAAAACTCAAGGGGCGAAAAGTGTACCTTGGGGGCCGGGTTAGATGCTGTATACATCGGCCGGCTTTCTTCATATTGATCGCGCGAGGCAACCAATTGGTTTACGCGCTTTCGCAAGTCTTTTGCCGACAAAGACTTGCTCATCGTCCTCATAGCGTCAGCTTCTCCCGTGTAATTACACAGAAGGCGAGGGCCGTGATCAGCCAAAGGCTGAATTCGCCTATTTAACCAGCATAGAACTGTTTCCATGCCTGTTAGAGGTGGATCGGAGGCGAGGAGTTTTGCGATGCGCCGCTTGATCTTGAGAAGATCTGGTGGCAGAGATTGCACCGCTTCTGTTCCCCAGTTTTCTTGGGGAGTGGCAGTGGTATTGGCGAAAAGTGGAACCCCGGTGGTTTTTCCGGGAAAGGGAACGTCGGGATGGTAGAAGAAGGAACCCGTCCAGAAATTGACGGATTCCGAGGTTTTAATATTGGGGAACCAATCCTCCCTGAGTCTTCGCAGGGTGAAGGATATGGTCCCACAAGTCGGGAGTGCGCCCTCGGTAGGGTTTCGCTTAACCCCAAAACAATACTGCCAGAAGTCTAACCTAGGAGCTAAACCTAGATACCCTTCGAAAAGAGCTTGAAATCCGGCTAAGTAGAGGATGGAGTTTGGAGGCAGGTTATGGGGTTGAATGTGGTAGTGGTCCAAGATTTGAAGAAAAAAGGCGGATGGCGGGAAACCCATACCTCTCGCGATGTGGGAGGTAAGGAGAACGCGATCCCCGTCTTTAGGCATTGGCTCGGACTCATCTTCCGAGCTCTACCATTTACCCTTCAGCAGCAGCCCCTCCTTCTCCATTGTCGGAAGGAGGGAATGAGGGATACTGCTCTGGCTCCAGTTGCCGGCAGTTTCTCCTTCGTCTTCCTCCCCGGCGCCGGCGGACGCCGCAGCCGCGAGTTCCTCTCCAACGAGGATTATCTTTTCCTACGTTGTCTCGGGTGCGAGTGGCGGAGATGGTGCGGAGGAGGACCCGGCCAGGTTGGTGGCAACGAGATGAGGTTCCTTGCTAGCTTGACCGCCGACAGTTTTTTCCGGCTCGTCGCCGGTGGCGCGGAGAGGCGAATCCACCATGGGATCCATGGTGTTGATGATTTCGTCTATCTCCGCCGCGACGGAGCGGGCCGGGGAAGACCTTGGAGATGCCATCTTTTGGGGGCGCGAAGAAAGATCTGTGCGCTCCGGCGAGGTTACGAACGGTGCTGGTTTGTGCGTGCGTTGGAAACTTGCTCTGCTCACGGTGCTTGGGCGCTGAGTGAGGCGTTGAGAACTGGGAGCGGAAGGTTTGCCGGAGAGGATGGAGACGGCTACTTATAGCCGGAAACCCGTCGCGATACGTGCTAACGGCTCTTTTGACCGTTGGATGATCAACGCGTGTCACTCGCCAGAAATTCCGGGAAATGAAACGACGGGTGATTATTGCTATCTCCTCGTTTCCTGCGAGAATCTGTCAGAGATATGTTTCAGGGTTTCCCGCTTGAAACCCAAACGTCCCTGGCGTCAGCAAGATTAAAGCGCTGACGTAGGAAGTTCCTTCTCCACGAAGGTTCGTGGAAGAAAAGCCGGACTTTCCGAAATCCGAGTTTTGCGTTATGGCATTATTTTGATAAAAGGAAGAATCAAGACAGAGAGCCAATATTTCTCGGAAAGAATGCACATTTGACGAAAGACGGCGAATCAGAGTCTTAATCCTTCTTGGGGGATACTGCCGGATATATACCGATTAGGGGTATATCAGATGGTGGTCTAAAGTGCCGGATTACCAGGGTGGCCTAAGTGGTAATGGGCTACGGTCCATTGGGCGGCCCAGTAAACTGACGCACGGAAGCTGGATTCTAGAAGAACCCGGATCACGGCCCACGTGATCTGGCTTCAAGTAGAAGGCGGATTCCTTACTTTCCAAGTTAGCACGTACCGTGGTCTTCAAGGTTTCTTTCTCTGTATGCCCTAACCCGGCTATTATATAAAGTAGGACGGGAGATAAGATATATAGACGAGAAGCTATAAGCTAATTCGACGAGAGGTGGATCCTTGTCGAATAGCTAAACCTAACCTCACATTGTACTCTGTATTTTCCAGGCTTTAGTCCTGAATAGTGAGATTGCAGGAGTAGGAACGCCGCAATTCTGCGTCGTACCGAACCTGGGTAAAACCCTGTGTCATTGTTCATCATACGATCACGTCCCCCCACTTCTCTATCGGTAGTTCATGGCACCCCCGTCTATGAAATCTACCACGATGTCTCGACAGTACCCAAGTCTTCCACTGGTAAATTATGTTTCAGCATTGCTGGCTGATGCAGGAAAATCTCATCAATTTCATTCCTTTCTTCCATAAAGACATCACTTTCGTGGTCTTCCATGTATTGCTGCAAATGATTGTTAGGATCAAGAGCAATAGCAGCCAATTGTTCAACTTTATAATTCTCATTAGGAAATTTAGCTTCATAAGGTGCTTTAGCGAATTTGGAGAAATTAAATTCATAAGACTCTCCATCAAACTTTGTAAGAATTTTCTCCTTTTTACAAGTGTTTAAGAAAGGTCTACCAAATATAATAGGACAAGTATCACTAGCAGAAGTGCCTAGTACTAGAAAATCAGCAGGATACTTAGTTTTACCACACAAGACCTCCACATCTCTAACAATACCAATTGGAGAAATAGTTTCCCTATTAGCAAGTTGAATAATCACATCAATGTCTTCAAGTTCACAAGAACCAATTTCATGCATTATTTCTTTATAAAGCTCATAAGGAATAGTACTAGAACTAGCACCAATATCACACAAACCATAATAGAAATGATCACCTATCCTAACAGATAGCACAGGAACACTAGGTTTCCTAGATTTACTAGGATGAGAGACAATATTAGAAGCATCTTCACAAAATATAATGTGTCCCTCTTCTACATTTTCAGAAACAAGGTCCTTTACGATTGCTACTGTAGGTTCTATAGTTATTTGTTCCTCGGGTTCTACAGGTTTCCTTGCACCTTTATTAACCACACTAGCTAACATAGAATGTTCTTTTACCTTAGCAGGGAAAGGCATATTCTCAATATAAGGTTCAGGCACAATAGAATCAACACTATGAACTTCTATATCTATAGCAGGAACACAATTAACAGTATCTTTATAAGGACATGGTACTTGTTCCATTCCTTTTTAGGAATATCAAAATAAGAAGCAAAATCCTTATATAAGTTTGCAACAACTTGAGAATCAAGACCATAAGCAATACTAACATTATGAAAATCATCGGATGACATAAAAGTTTCAATGCATTCATAATCATAATTTATACCTGACTTTCTACCTTTGTCATTCTCCCATCCTTCAGTGTTTTCTTGAATACGGTCAAGAAGATCCCATTTAGCTTCATCTTTCATACGTCTAAATGATCCAGAACAAGAAGCCTCCAATAAATCCTTATCATGAAGAGAAAGCGTTGCATAGAAATTATTAATAACAATATTACTGGGGAGCTCGTGAACAGGGCATTTGAGCATTAGTAACTTCAATCTCCCCATGCTTGGGCAATACTCTCTCCGTCATGAGGCCAAAAACTATATATATATTTCCGATCTCTATGAATATCACTGGGAGGATAGAATTTAGAATAAAAGAGAGGCACAATTTCCTCCCATCCAATAGTTTGGCTATTTTTCAGCAGTTTGAACCATTCAGAGGCTCGGCCTGTCAATGATAAAGAGAATAATTTCCTCTTCACTTGGCTCGTTGTAATACCTGCACACTTGAACAACTCGCATAATTCATGTAAAAAGAGCAAATGATCACCAGGATGGACAGTTCCATCACCTGAATATGAGTTATCCCTCACATGTTTAACAATCTTTATCGGTATTTTATAAGGATCCAAATCATCAGGCGGTGGGTCACTTACTACCTTAGCAATAGTAGCAGTGCCCACAAATAGGGACTCAAAAGGAGACCCAAACATAGTGTAATAAAGCAGTAGACAATAATAAAAACATCACTTACAGCAGAACCTTCCTTTATCAATTCCACTTCCCAATAGCGCTTCACTCACCGGCAACGGCGCCAGAAAATATTATTGATGGCCCACAAGTATAGGGGGTGTATCGTAGTACTTTCGATAAATAAGAGTGTCGAACCCAACGAGGAGCAGAAGGTGTTGACAAACAGTTTCGATGAAGGAATAACTGTAAACACTGGAAAAAAGATTTGTAGGGGTTTTTGATATTGCAGATAAATAAAGTACTAGTAAATAAAATGCAGTGGTAATAATTGCAGCAAGTGGCCCAATCCTTTCTTCAGCAAAGGACAAGCCGGTGAGTTTACTTATGATTAACAAACGTTCTCGAGGACACACGACAGGTTTCTGTCAAGTGCTTTTGTTGCATGCAGCTGAATAATGTTAGGTGTTTTGATAAGTGTTGTGTGGGTGAACCTATGCTAATGTACCGTCCCATCCAAGACTAATACATACTTGTGATTATACCCCTTGCAAGCATCCGCAACTACAAGAAAGTAATTAATAAATAAATCTAACCACAACTTTAAACTCCGAGATTCTATGCTCCCTCGTGTAATGGTTTCCTAACGGGGGTTTAGGTTTCTGTCACTCTGGCAACCCCACAATTAGTAAACAAATACACGATGCATCCCCCTAGGCCCATAAATGGTGAAGTGTCATGTAGTCTACGTTCACATGACACCACTAGGAGAATAACACCACAACTTAAATATCAAATATTAAATATTATTCAACATTACTTCACTACTAACAACTTGACTTCTCCCATGTCCTGAAGAACAACACAAAGTACTCACAAGTCATCATAAGGATCATAATCAGAGGTGATATAATGGATGATAACAATCTGGTCATAAAGTGAAAACACCGATAAATCTCACAAGCATCAACTACTAACAAGTAATCCACACCGGGAGAGAGATATAATGCAAAACAACGATAGAGGCCCCTAATTGTTACAGCGGGATGACGGTGGATGATGAGGGTGATGGTGCTGGTGGCGATGATGATGATGACGATCTTGATGATGCCTGGAGCGATGACGGTGACGATGGCGGTGATCTCCCCTCTCCGGAGAGGAATTTCCTTGGCAGATTTGTCCCTGCCAGAGAACTTTTCTCTCTCGGGTGTTTTCTGCCCCGCGGCGGCGGCGAAATAATTCTTCGAGGATGGAATGAGGCTTAGGGTTCCCTCGGGGCCAGGCACGCCAAAGATGACCCCCAGAGGTGGGCCAGGGTGGCTCCCCTCTGGTTCTCCTTCCGGCTGGGTTCCTCCTCTGAACTTTTAGGAACCCCCGGATGTCCCCTTTCTTCTTCTGATCTTCTGAAATATGGTATCTCGACGGTGCTTTTTCCATCAGATTTCTGGTCCCGGTGTTTATTCTCCAATAATTATAAAACATGCAAAGTAAGATAAAATAACATAAGAGATGCATCATAACATGAAATATATCGATGAATAATAGAAAATTATGATATAAAATAGTGATGCAAAATGGACGTATCAGGCTTACTTGGGCCTCTGTCTTTAGGGGCTCTGGGACAGATCGCTACGACTGCCTAGGGATTCGATCGCTTACGAGACGGGTGTGTCGTACCCAGGCGCCCGCACTCGTTCGACTTCGTCCTCAACTTCGATCGACGCATCCACTCCCTGCCCTACGTCGAAGAACGGTGGTTCCGAGCGCTCGTCACCGGCATCGCGCCTACAGCAGGGCCGATATTTCCTCGACGCGCTCAAGGCGGTGCCAGCCATGGCTGCATCGTTGCGTCCAGGGGGCCAGCCAGGGCCGCGGCAGTCCGTAGCGGCTAAGGTTGGGCGAGCTGCCGGGAGAGGAGGGGGCCATGCCTGGCATCGGCTCTTCTTCCGGTCCTCCCATGATCGTGCCGCTTAACCCTCCAGCGGCGACCCGAGCATCTACATTGGCCGCGGGTATGGTCGCCTCAGCGATGGCGGGACACATGTTGGCTTCCACGGCGGCTGCCGGTGGGGCTACCGTTGTCGTGCCGGCTACTACGGTGGCTGATGTTGGTGTTAACGTGGTCGTGTCAGGCTTTGCTATCGGTACGATGGTGACTGGGGGTGCGGCTGGTGCGGCTAAAAGAAAGAAGAAGAAGAAGAAGAAGAAGAAGAAGAAGAAGAAGGCTGCTCTGGTTGCGGTGGCAACTGCTATTGCTCAGGGTCCGTTACAGATTGGAGGGGGCTGCGGCATTGCCAGTGCAATCGATTGAGCAACCGGTGCAAACAACGGTTGTTCCCGGGAGCATTGAGGTTGTTGTGGCTCAACCTCTAGCCATCAAGAAGGTGAATATTAGGTGTTGGAAGTGTGAGGTAGATACACATGCAACAAGGGACTGCACGATTAATCACTACTGCTATGTGTGTGATAATGACAAGCACCCAACGAAGAAGTATCCAACGCTTAGACTTACGAAGCCGTCTGTATTCATTGCAGGGATTGGGAATAAAAACATTATGTTTTCTCAGTTCCCCTACAATCTATACAACGATTCTATGGCCTCTGCTGCTGGTCCGATTGCCTTGGTTATGGTGCAGGTAACAGCTGCGTCTGCTAAACAGGTTGAGACAACAATTGCCCGTATGTGCGTGGTGCCGAGGTGGAAGTGGGAAGCTTTGGCTAACGGTGTGAACTCTTTCAATGTGGCTTTCCCCTCTGCGGCGGAATTGGATCGGTTTGATGGTATCGATTTTGGCGTTCCGTCATAGTCTATTAGAATTTTATTCAGCAGATGGAAACCTGTGGAGATTAAGCTGAAACTGGAATTGCATCAGGCGTGGGTGCATGTGGAGGGCGGGCCGCATACCCTCAGACACTTCTTCGAGATCTGGGTTGTTGGCTCCTTGATTGGTACTACCTTAGATGTTGACCTTTTGGCTCTGCGTCGAAGAGGTATTATTCGTATCAGCATTGCTTTGTATGATGACGAGGTGTTTCAGAAGGTGGATTCGGTCGGGCCATACTTAACCACAGATGGAGTACTGAGGCTGCAGGGGTATGCATTTACGTTCCGCCCGGAAGCTAAGGGCTTTGTGCCAGAGCCGGATTTTATTCCGTTCATGTGGGATCACAAGGTACATGGGGATTCAGCTGATAAGAGCCTGGAAGACACCAATGTGGATCAGCTGGGTGTTTCTGACTTGGGAGATGGGTGGCAGTTGATCCCTCTCCGTCTACCAGTGGGGGACACGGAGGAGTGGCTTTGGAGATTTTGAGGAACTATGCTCTTATGCTGATTAATCCCTCTCCTCAAACTCCTCGAGGGAAGGAGATTCTGAGTCCGTTGACATCCTTGGGCGGTTTTGGTGCTTTGCTTTCGGCCCAAGAATGGTCGACATCGGCTTAGACGGGGAGGAGCTGCGAACTGGAATGGAGGTCTCCCCGGATTTACCTGTCCGCTGCGCTGTGCGACGTGCAGAAGGGTGGCGCTCTTACGGTGCATCCCGTGGCTCTCTTTCGAGACATGGGCCACGAGCAGCTGTGCCACCAGCGCGCGACAGGCGGAAGCCCAGGATGTGGTGGACGTTGGCCGGTTGGCTGCTGGGCCGGATGCAGGGCGGGGGCTCGGCGGTAACCTGCTATCTACCGCCCATGCGACGGAGGGGGCAGTGGTAGCGCTGGTGGTGTGGCCAGTTGGGTCTGCCGTTTCACCAAGGCAACCGTCGGTGGCGCCTGTCCTTTCTACCGCCTAGGCGAGGTCCATGGCGGAGAAACCGCTGGCAGGCCGGGGCGTTGGCAGTCCGGGCGTGGATGATGCTCTCATGTGCGAGGACAACACTGTGGTCGGGGGGCCTCTGCTTGACCATCGACCCCCTCCGCCGTGTTTCTGGCTCGTGAGAGGTGTGTGCAGCCTAAGGAGGTGCCTAGGCGCAGCACACGCCATCTCATAGCCGCGGATGGGGCATCGGCGACCGAAGAGGACGCCTTGTCCAAGGCTATGCGTCGGAAGGCGGCGATGTTCTCGCCTCCTCCTTTGGGTACGTCTTCCAAATCTTTTCTTTCTTTTTCAAATTCCAAGTTATCCTCTAGTTTAGGCGCCGTTGGCATTTGTTTAGGAAGAAACGAGGGAGAAGTTAATTTGTCAGCTAATGCATTGAAGCATGTGGAATATGATCGTTTAACGGTTAAACCATGTGCCTTTATGATGGAGTGTAGACACACGCTCGTTGGGATACCCCAAGCGCAAGGTGTAAAGAGTGCAGCAGCAAGTTTTCCCTCAGAAAAGAAACCAAAGTTGAATCAACCAGTAGGAGGAAGAAGCACTTCTGAAGGTTGATGCAGCTGAGATGGCAGCGTGCTGATACGTCATAAACGTATCCTTAGTTTCTGATGTTCCATGTTGTTTTTTTTATTGTTTCCCACATGTTTGATATACACTTTATGTCATTTTTATCGATTTTTTGGACTAACCTATTGACAAGATGCCACAGAGGCAGTTCCCTATTTTCTGTTATTCTTAGTTTCAGAAAAGTTGTTCTGGAAATATTCTCGAAATTGGAAAATTCGAAGCCCAGAAGTCTTAGAATTCCCGAAGGTTCCACGGAGTCCCGAAGAGACCCGGAGGGGGCCCTCAGGGGGCCCACACCATAGGGCGGCGCGCCCCTGGCCGCGCCATGGGGGTGGTGTGCCCCCCCGGCCTCCACCGCCTTTTCTCTTTCGCCTATTTATACCCCGCGAGACGTAAACCCTAAGGACATCCCACTTTTTTCCGAGAAACACCCGAGGCCCCATCATCGTCATCCCGAGAAACACCCGAGGGTTCTGGAACTCTCCCTGGCACCCTGTCGGGAGGGGAATTTATCACCGGAGGGGTCTACACCAGCATGCCCTCCTCCGAAGTGATGCGTGAGTAGTTCATCCCTTTACTACGGGTCCATAGCAGTAGCTAGATGGTTGTTCTCTCCACTTTGTACCTCATGTTTAGATCTTCTGAGGTGCCTAACATGATCAAGATCATCTTTATGTAATGCTACATGTTGTGTTTGATGGGATCTGATAAATTTTGAATGCTATGTCTTCTGATTATCAATGTATCATGTTATCTTCCTGCATATGTTATTTATGACATTGCATGCTCTCCGTTATTAGTAGATGGTCTAGCCAAGTAGATGCTAGTAACTCCAAGAGGGAGTATTTATGCTCGATAGTGGGTTCATGCCTCCTTTGCATCTATGCTCGAGTGACAGAAACGTGATGGATGGAGGATGTGTTGTTGCCATTAGGGAGAAAACAATGGTGTTTACTTAGTTTACATTGTTTACATTACACAATTTTCTTACGGCGATAATCTGTTGCTTGCAACTTAATACCCAACGTTTGTTCGGATGATATTCGGAGGGTGGATTATTAGACATAGATGCAGTTGGATGACTGTCTATGTATTTTGTTGTAATGCCCGCATGAATCACATAGTAATCTTTATGTCTTACATATACACTACGGTGCAGCCTTCATTTCTGTCAATTGCCTAACTGTAATTTGTTCACCACACATGTTATTTATCTTTCACGGAGAGACACCACTAGTGAACTGTGGACCCCGGTCCATTTTCCTCATCTGATAAAACACCTACTTCTTTCATACTGCTTTCATACTGCTGCTACTGCTTTCATACTGTTTTCCACACCATACGTTTAACCTCTTTGTGTTCAGCAAAATCAGTGAGATTGACAACCTCACTACTACGTTGGGGCAAAGTGATTTGATTGTGTTGTCTAGGTTCCACGTTGCTTCTGAACCAGTAGTGCGCCTTGCCATCTCAGCTGCTTCAACCTTCTGAAGTTACTCCTTCCTCCTACTGGTCGATTCAACCTTGGTTTCTTTTCTGAGGGAAAATTTGCCGATGCACTATTCATAACCTTCCACTTGGGGTTTACCAACGTTTGCATCAAGAGTTTTCTGGCGCTGTTGCCGGGGAGGAAGAGAATTTCTGCAAGGGGAGTCTCTCACTTCAAATCTCTTTTCTTTGTTTTTTGTTTTTCTTAGTTTATTTTATTTTGTCTCGTTTGCTTCTCTTTATCAAAAAAAAAATAGTTCTTATTCTAGTTGTAGTTTTATTCCTGTTTTTAATCTTGCTAAAATGAATGTTCCTAAGGTTGAAGTTTGTTCCTTTAAGCAATTAGGGGGGGGAGTTTGATAGATGCTTGGTATAGGATGAGTGATTCTCATCATAGATGCACTAAGAAATACTTCACCTTAATCCTTCTTAGAAATTTTTATGTTGGTATTACTAGATGGTATATGTATGTTCTAAAACACTCCTACAGGCGGCAATTTTCTGGTAACACCTGCTTTGGAAGCCTCTAATTTAATTAAAAGTTTAGTTGGAACACCACCTACTAAGGTTGCTAAAACTGAGATCACTTTAGATGATGTTATTAAAAAGCTAAACTATATGGAGAAAAATTTGCCAATGTTCCTTGATAATGCGAGCAAAGTTAATGAGTCAATACTAGGTATCAACAAAAAAAATACTGTTTTAGAAGCTAGCAATTTTTATGATAGTAAAAATATGAGGATTGGTAAATTAGAGGAGGCTATGGAAACTTTAAGCTCAACCTTTTCTGCTCTTTTTTACCTAATAATAATAATAATAATCTCTACCTAATAATAAAAGCATTAAGGTTTCTCCCAAAATTTTCGTCCAACGTAAATTTACCGATTAGCTATGCGAGGACCTCTCTGTGCACCTTTATTGCCGATGTACATTTCCAGAAAGGTATAGATGGGTGCCCCTAGCTCTAACCTCTACAGCAGATTCAGATTCACGTATTTGCTGTCATCCATTATTTGGTTGCTGATTGCTAAAGTTAAATTTCCGTGACGTGCACTGGCTGAAGTAAAACGAGTTTCAGCATTAATATATATGGATTTCTTTGAAGTAGACATTGCCTAATACTTCCTGTAACACCTTGAAACAATTTTTTAAACTGCTGATTCAACATAGTACAAACCTGGCTGTTATCTTTCTCAAGCATTACCGAGGCATTAGTCTCTGGTTTTATAAGTGTCTGATCCTGGTCCAAAGTGACTGAGAGTTGTGTCAGAATCAGGCGCATTCAATCTATGCTAAGTATTGGAGCTTTCTAAACTCGGCTTGATGTTGGTTCCGGCCTGAATCATAGTTGGTGACCTGTTATGAACTTATGATGCACACCAAGTAATGATCTACAGTATCACGTTTGAAAAGAGGATTATTTGCTCGCTTTCAATATTGTCAAACCATGCACACTTTCTGTGGATTCACTTGGAGAATTAAAGGGCCTTTTCACGATATTGGAAGAGAATGTTTGGCTGGAAGAAACTCATGATTATATTAGTCTGATGGCAGATGCCCTTTACACATTCAGATGTATGTCATGTTTAATCTGCTATTCTTCTATTTGTTATTCATTCGCACATTTTTTTTACTTTCTACCCTAACGGTTTATATTAGCTGCTAATAATATAAACACATTTTCCATTTAACTAAAGTAGACCAGATTCCAAGAACAAACCCATTCTGAACATTTGTGTTGTTAGTAGTAGCTGTTGAAGAGTCAAATATGAACACCTATTTATTATTCATCAAAGGCAAACTAAACTATTAGCTCGAGTGACCGGATTTGGGTGATGTTAAGTACATCATAGGGGTTGGTATATATGTACAGCAGAGACGGCCATTTTATTATATTTCTATATAAAAATCTACATCATCGCAGTAATCATGAACATATATTGTCAAATTGATCGAGATCTGCTCAAGTTATGGATTCCTTTGTTTCATGAAACTTGTGCCGTTTGATAAAAAAAATTATTTCTTCACTTTGGTCATGGATCTCTTACCAATTTGGTATGCCAATGTTACAAATTCTATCGATCGAAACTATTCCGATTTTATATATGAGACGTTCCTCTGCCACAATTGTTTTATTCTTTTTGGTATGATCAATAAGGAGAGGGATCTCACTAAGGAGATGTTTGCACATGAAATTATCAATGTTTGTAGTGACAAAGACCAGAACCAAACTCGGCACGTTGATGTTTTATGAGAGGATGGTTAAATGAATGAGACATCCGTGCGAATAATTTGTCCATGATGCATCACAGCTACCTGAAATTACACTTTTATATGTTCCATTGTTTTGTTTCCGTAGCAACGCACGGACAAATTTCCTAGTAATAATAAAGTCATTAAGGTTTCTGCTGAAATTTTCGGCCAACACAAATTTACTATTTTGCCCTCCCACCAAGTCACATAATACTGCCCAATTGCTACGTTACCGGTTCGTCGATGGAAATTACAAGAATTGCCACGCCTTTCCACCGCCGTCACCACATCTTATCTCGTTGAGGACAATGGGTTCTGCTCCACGCCACGTGGTGGCCGGGCAGAGGAATTCATTCTTTGGATATTCCCACGGACGCATCTTGGACAAAACGGTGAGGGCATGGCAGCAACCGTCGGGGTCCCCTGCACGCCGCCGCGGCCACCCGCTTCTGCACGTTCCATGACCGTTGTCGTCAGTACTCCGAGCTCCGGCGTGGGGCGTCACAGCCGCTGTACCGGGAGTCCCCGCGGCTGCCCCACCCTCCGACGCCATCCCTCGTCGCTCCATGCTTCACGGACCACAGCTGCTGCCTCTAATTCCGTTGATGCGCAGGACAACACCCCTCCCCCTCCTCTTTCACCTCCAGTGTGAGGCACGGGTTTTAATTTCCTGTCAACTGTAGACGCATGGAGATTCCATCAACGAGTGCTCGTCATCTTCGACCTCCTATTGGTCGCCGCCGGCGCAGGCGCAGGCCCATGGCATGGACGCAGAGCAGTGATGCGGCGCCCCAGCGGGGATGCAAATGCCGAGGGGATTGCAGCAGGATTCCAACAGCGGCTGGTGACCCATTCCTCATTTCCTCCTTACCCTAGATCTGGTCTTCTCTCTCCCGTCTTTAATTTTCCCATTTAATTTTATTCAAGTGGACATCACCAGTTCACCACAATGCTATTTTTTCTTTGATTCATTCCAGGTTTGTTGTTTCAAGCCCACAACACTGCCGAACACATAGGCAAGTCTGCAGCAACTCTCCAGGTGTTCTTCAGCTCTTCCAGTTCTTCATTACCGTGGTGCAGGTGTGCCAAATTGGGAGCGCAACACATTCATGTGGTAAAGAGATACAGTAGCTCTCATTATGATCACTTTATTTCTGTAGATTTTTCATAACTTTTTTCAGCGATTTTCTATCATTTGTTATATCAACTTCTTGTACTTTGGTGTTTGTACACAGAGTACTACCTTCTCTTTCGAATCTCTCATTATTTTCATTATTATTTTTGTTACCAAGAAAGATCCTCTTTTGCAGGTTGACCGATACAAAATGATGCTAATTTTTTATTTATGTTGTCCACATCAAACGTTTGAGAGGTTGTTCCCAGTAATAAAAATAGACTATCTTTTGTTCTTTGTATTTCAAGTTCTATATTTAAGTGTTTCTTATATCAGGTCGATAGACTGTTCTCTGTTAAAAAAAGAAATTAGCACCTAATACATAATAGAATATATTTTCTCTTGACATACTTTGTCCTTGTTGACAGTTCAAGGCTGCTTATGTAGAGGTTAAACTGTAGATTGTTAGGACGTGTACAAGGCAGGCTCTTAGATGAGCGTTAGGGAATAAAATCCCACCAGTTAGGCTAAATTCCTTGACAAATCTAGGATCGAGGCTAGCATCGCTCCATGTTGCATCCGACACTGATACTTTTTTTTCTTCCCAGGAGAGACCGATAAACCAGCGATCTGTAATCGGCAGCGACCAAAATTAGCTCTCAGCGTTGGGGTGTCGAACGCATAACTGATAATTAGGCTTTATAGTAATTATTTTGCTTTACTTAAGCGTCTACCTAAGCGGCTTGCAGTGTACAATCCCTTATAGGTTTTAGAATTACTTATGTTCCCGATAGTACATATTTGGCTCTTCTTGGTCTGAAGGTAATTCTTCATCAATCATCAGTACTATCTCTTTTTTAGACTGAATATCATGAGTACTATCCGTAGCACTATCTTTTTTATAGTACATAATTAGCTCCTCTGACGCTGGTGCGAGGATCGCCCATTGGTGGCCTTCCGCTGCTAGGAGCCCATGCCTTCACCGCACTGGTTGCATGCTCCGCAGTACGCATATTCCTCCCCGTCCCAGTCCCATCAGGTCTTCTTCTTCCCCTTCTGATTCTGCTCACGATGTGTTTTTTTTTCGAGAATGCCAGGGGGCGAGAGTTCCCACTGGTTGTTATATAAACTCGAAACACGACCACGAGGGGCCCACAGCAGGATAACTGTTTACAGAGCGCAGCAAGACCGGGGGGGGGGGGGGGGGGGGAAGAAATAAACTAAACCGAATGAGGCTCAAAACAGGCGAGCAAAAGGGAAAAACACAGAAAAAAATAGGAAGAAAAAGCTACTAAGAGCTACCCCTAACAAAAGCTTGAAGAGAGGCGAAGGCGTCGACGTAAGCCCTAAAGTAGCGTTTCCCCCAAAGAGCTAGCAATATCATCCGCACTCTGGCGAAGCACCTGAGACGAGGAAGTGTGGACACCGTTGAAGGTGGAGGCGTTGCGGGCCTTCCAGAGGTTCCATAAGACCGAGGCGACACCCACCTTCCAGACCTCCGAAGGTGGAGTGTGGCAGTAGGGGGACGGGATGTCCCAAATGGAGCACGGGACAGGGATGGAAGGAACTCCCAGGCGTCTCCAGGAATCCGTGGAGACAGGGCAATGGAAGAAGATGTGAGGGCAGGTCTCCACCTTGCCACATCTGGAACAGGAGTCCGTAGGGGCGCACCCCTTGAAGAAGAGGTTGGCGCGAGAGTTAGACGATGGATGTCGGCAAGCTGGCAGAAGATCTTGATTTTGGCGGGGAGACGGGTGGCCCAAGCAATGGACGAGGAGGCATCGACCTGCCCCCCGGTAGCGAGAGCGCGGTAAACCGCGCGGGACGTCACGGCACGCTCAGGGCCGAAGGTCATGGTCCTAGAGTCCTCGAGGGAGTCAAGGACGATGGTATCGATGATGGTCCGAGCCTCAGTCAGCTCCCGAGAAGCGGCGGTGGATAGGCGCGGATGAAGTGGGAGCCCCGGATGACAGACGTCAAACACCGAGATGTTCGGCCGGGTGCAATGGGAGAACAGCGCAGGGTACCGGAACCGGAGTTGGTCGCCATGGGACCAAGTGTCCAACTAGAAGGAGACACGACGGTCATCATGCACCTCGCAGCGGGTGAGAGCGCGGAACAGAGGAAGACAGTGAGTAACAATCTGATCAATGAAAGAGGGGTGGGAGGAGGAGTCACCGATGTCCCTGCCAGGGTGGCGGAAGAACCAGTCCTTCCATAAAAGACTCTCCCTTTGGTGCAGCTTGACGACGAAGTTCATGAGGAGCGCAGTGTTTAGTCGTTGGAGGTCCCTGATCCCGAAGCCACCTGCCTGCACAGAAAAACAAGCCTTGTCCCAGGCAATTAGACAGCAGGCACCGGAGCATTTCTCCTTACCCGTCCAGAAAAAGGCCCGTCTTCTCTTATCAATCGCTTCAATCACACCTTTCGGAAGCAAAAAAGAGCACATAAAATAGGTGGCAAGGTTGTTAAGAACAGCGTTGCAGAGAACCCGCCTCCCACCCGAGGAGAGTAGCATAGCGCTCCACCCAGAGAGACGACGATCAAAGGATGAAATAAGGGAAGTGTAGGCGGAAGGAGGTAGTTTTGTAGGAGATAGCGGCAGGCCAAGGTAGGGTTGCGGAAAGGAGGAAATGGGACACCCCAGGGTAGTTGCAATGGTGGCAGCGATAGCGGCAGGAGTGTGCATGGGGACGTAGCAGGATTTGTGGAAGTTAATCACCAAGCCCGTAGCATTGGAAAAATCGTCGAGGATTTGTTTTAGGCAGACCGCGTTGGCAGCATTGCCTTGACACAGGATCAACGTGTCGTCAGCGTACTGGAGCACCGCGGGAGGCCGAGAGGAATCCAGGGGGTGGGCCAAGTTCCCATCGAGGGCGGCTGCCCAGATCATTTTCTGAAGGACGTCCGCAACAATGATGAACAGATAGGGCGAAAGCACGTCACCCTGGCGGAGACCGTTTTTGCACGTAATCCAGGGCCCGGGGACCCCGTTCAGAATGACCGTAGTATGCCCCGTGTCCAGGATAGAGCGCATCCAGGTGCACCATTTTTCGCCGAAACCCCGAGCCCGAAGGATATCAATCATACTGTTCCAGTTAACAGAGTCGAAGGCTTTGCGAAAGTCGATCTTGAAAACTGTGGCCGGGGCCTTGCGAAGGTGGCAGCAGCGCACCAAATCAGCCGCGTAGACAATGTTTTCCGAGATGCGACGACCAGAGAGGAAACCAGTCTGGTCGGGGTCCACCAAGGCATGGATGGAGCGTTGCAGACGTGTCGCGAGGACTTTCGTGATGAGTTTCATGATGCAGTTTTGGAGGGAGATAGGCCTGAAGTTGGAGGGGCAGCGGGCGGCATCAGTTTTAGGAAGGAGAACCAGGAAGGCCCTGTTGATGCGAGTAAGGTCGATATTGTGGTCGAAGAAATTGCGGAAAACAAACTCCACGTCGATGGAAATGACAGGCCAGAACTTGGAGTAGAAACTAGGGCCGAACCCGTCCGGGGCGGGACTGGAGTTTGCGTTCATGGCGCCAAGGGCCGAGACGATCTCGGTTTTGGAGAAGGGTTCAGTAAGGCTACTGGGAAGAGCGGAGGCAGAGGCGTAGAGGTTGCTAAGGGAGAAGTTGAAGGAGCAGGGCGGGTAGAGCCGATAAGATCGCAGAAGAAGCCCGTAAGAATTTTTTCCTTGTTGGAATGCGAGGAGAAGGTAGTGGACTCGTGATCGAGGATCGGGATCGAGTTTTTCCGGCGCCGGCAGGAGGCAAGACCATGGAAGAATTTCGAGTTCTCATCGCCCTCGAGGACGTACCGGACTTTACCGCGGGTGTGCCAGTAAAGCCAGCGCTCGCGGATGGACAGATGGAGGACATCAATAGTGAGGGCCCGAAGTTTGGCCTCAAGAGGGAACATGGGGCGTTCCTCCTCCAACAAGTCGAGAAGAGTAATAACGATGCGAGCGTCCATTTCGCGCTGACCAAAGTGGGAACTGTTTTTAGTCCATTTTTTGCAGGCAATACGGCACACACACGAAGTCTGGACACAACCCTGGCCGTAGCATCAGTCCTATCAGAAGAAGACCACGCAGCCGTAATGGCTCGACAGAAAGCGGGGTGGATAGACCAGGAGGCGTCGTAGCGGAAGATGCTGGATTTAGGAATGGCAGTGGAAATGGTGGCAATGATGGGGACATGGTCACTAGTATCGCGAGAGTCCGACCGCAGGTTAGTTGTGGGAAAAAGGAAGTTCCATGCATTGTTAATGAACATGCGGTCAAGACGGATGAGAGTCGGGACTGCGCTCCCGTTTGTCCAGGTGAATTGGCGGTCGCGCAAGGGCAGGTCAACAAGGCAAAGGGAGTGGATATGCGCATTGAAAAGGTCGACCTCGTGTTGATTTAAGTTATTATTGTTTCGATCAGACACATCGCAGCAAAGGTTGAAATCTCCGCAGATGATCCAAGGAATTTGGTCACCGGGGTCGTGGGAGACAAGGCTGTCAAGGAAGGCCTCCTTATCTCCGGAACGACACGGGGCGTAGACGTTGGTGGCACGAAGGTGGACATTATTAGACGTGGAGATGAGATCAGTTGATAACGCGTGGTCCGTGGTAAAGGTGGCCGAGAGGGAGAAGTGGTTTGCATCCCAAGCGGAAAGAATGCCCCCCGAGGAGCCCGTGGACCCAACGAAGGAGTAGGAGCGCAGATTAGGGGGGAGGAACGAGTGGGCCTTAGCGGTGGAGGGGGTATGCAGCTTGGTCTCCTGGATAGCAACGAAGTGGAGATTGAGGGAGGAGATATCGGAGTGGACGATCTTACACTTGTCGGCATCCCCGAGTCCACGAAGATTCCAACTACCAAAACGGTACGAGAGAAGATTCATTCGTAACCACAGGCGACACCAGAAACATACCAAAAGCAGACTGCATTGAGATTCATAGCGGTGGGCCTAAGGCCAATACAGTGGGCTCCGATGAGCAAAGGGAAACAGCCTGTGAAGCAGGCAGGACTAAGGTTACACAGAGGAACGGCAAAAGCGTTGCAGTCAAGTTGCCTAACGCACAGGCAGCGGGCGGCTCCGAGTCTAGCCATTGGGGTGGCAGACGCACGGACGGGATCCTGATGGTGGGAGCTCATCATGGAGCACGGCGGGGCACCACCGCGGCGTCGACCAGAGCCGCGGCATCGACACTACAAGGAGCGGCAAGAGCCCTAAGCTCACGATGTTCAGCTGTAAACAACATTGAAATGGTAGTTCAGAAGAAATATGATAGTCGCGAGGTTTCGGTTGTTGCTGACTGGTACTTAGTAATTAACTGTAAACATGACTTTTTGTGTGGCTCATTTGCAGATGTAGTGCTGCAGTAGTAATGGAAATTTATGTGTGTGATGAGGTAGCTACTGTAGCACATAGTATGTCAATCTTTTGATCTGTTTGTCCTTGATTTCCAGTATGGGTCGATAAAATGGGATTAATATTGTATTCCTGAACATTTCATTATCTTTACTTGCCATACGCACTCGATTTGCAAGTCGTGTACTAGCATATATTTTTTTCCATTTGTTATAAAGCAGGAATAAGATGATGAACTACAGATATTTTCCACGCTGCTTCTACTGATCGAGCCATATGCCATGAGCTGCATTTTCCCCATGTTTCGATATCTTGTGGAGAGGACTTCATCCAATGATCAGGAGAAGAACTAATCATACGGGGCTGTAAGTCAATTTGGTTTTGAAATAGGGGTCGTGTTTTATGTAATTGGGTAGGGGCACGGTTTGTTCCCAACTAAACATTTGCCTAGATGAATTTTTTTTTCTGAATTTTAGACTACGTGGGCTTGCTGGTGAATCTTACAAGTGGGTCAGTTTGATATTCATGACGTTTCGAAACAAGATGAGTCGCTCCCAGCTAATGCAGCTCATCTAGACTCTAGAGGATCCACTTGCTCTTGCTGCTGCTGCTCTGGTTTATTTCAAAATGACCAATTGTATACATGCTTGCTTCGGGAAATCCCTACTAAGGATAAACTGAAAAGGCAGTGAGAAGCATGGATGGATGGCTATCTTATGGCTTCAGGCCGTATATATATTCTCCTCCTATAGGTAGGCCGATGAAGGCAATAATTTGTATAAAGGAAGATATGGTATAGCACAGGAATCCATCCACTTCTTCGCTGGATAATTGGATCCGTTGTGCTACTAAACTAGGCACAAACACATCATATTCATCAATATCGATCATGATAGGCAGCTCACGAGATCTAAACATGGAGGCATATGAGGAGAAGACAACCATCTAGCTACAGCTACGAACCCGTAGTCCAAGGATGAACTACTCACACATCACTCCAGAGGCAGGCATGGTGATATAGAAGCCTCGGTGATGATTTCCTCTCTGGCAGGGTGTCGGAAACAGCTTCAGAACCCCCCTGATCTAGGGTTGACGGTGACGGCGGCTGCGGAACTTTTCGGGAATTTTTTATCATGTGTTTAGGGTTTTCCATACAGGGGGATTAAATAGGCGAAAGGGCAAAGGTGGTGGAGCTCCAGGGGCCCCACATCCATAGTCCCCTGGTGCCCGTCTTCGACTCTCCTTCGGTCTTCTGGATGCTTTCAGGAAAATAGGCACTTCGGCCTTTGTGGGGTCCAATTCCGAGAATGTTTCCAGAACAACTTTTCTGAAACCAAAAACAGCAGAAAACAGGGAACTGGCACTTGGCATCTTGTTAATAGGTTAGTCCGAAAAACGTATAAAAATGCTATAAATAAGGGAGAAAACAAGTAGCAATAGACATAATATGATCATGGAGCATCAGAAATTATAGATACGTTGGAGACGTATCACCTACCATGCATACTACTCAAAAATCAACTAATGCATTTAGAAAATAATGGGTGGATGGTGAATAAATCACACTCTCTTCACAAAAGATCGTTGCTCTCCGTACCATCTATACAATAAAAGTAAACAACAATAAACAAGCAAATTACAAAAAAAATTATAACAATCAACAAACTTAACACAACAATTTATTTTACCAAAGGAATTATTGCGTTTGGGTTTAGTGTATAGCAAATGGCTAAGGATTGGTCAAGGATTTTTTTTAAGAGTTCAGACTTATTGATCAAAAGTTTCACTAAGGATTATCACCTTTACTCTAATATGCAAAAGGAAAACTTGTTATTTCAATACACAGATAGAAACTAAGCATTTATAGTTAATGTTTTCCATTTGTGACTAAGGGTTGGTCTTTGATCAAAAGATCACACAAAGGTCTTGGTCTAATCTATTTATGTCTTGGTTATCTTCAAGTCTTCTTTGCTTCCTTGAGTTGCTTGTGATGGCTAAGTCTTTTATGCATCTACTTCAATGGCTTGCTTATAGTCCTCCTTATTAATCCTAGGATGTAAGGACCTAGTCATATAGAAAGAGAAATAGATGGGATTTGCTAGATTTTCCTAAAAATGACTTGTAAATTCTTCCTCTTCTTATTCTTCATCTTCTGGGAGAATATTGAGTTGTCTTCTTGTTGAAGTTGTTCTTCTTGATGAAAGGCTTCTTGTTGAAGTCTTGGTCAAAATGTCTCATATCACTTAAGAAAACAAATTCTATGTCTTGGACCAAACAAACTTGACACTGATCATCTTGAAAACAAATTCCAAGTCTTGGAAAACAAATTCTAAGCTCCAAGCCTTCACATTGGTTGGTCTTCTTAAGGATCATCTTCAAGCTCTTTTGTAGCTCACTCCTTGGTGGTGACTTCATTGAAATTTCCAATAATTTATGGGTTTTTATACAAACTAGGGTTTGGTATCTATCTAACTTAGCCATAGCACAAGGTCTAAGGGAACAAAAAAGAAAGGGGAGAAAAACTTAGAGAAAGGGGTGTTGGTCTTCTTGAAGTTCCTCTTGATTTCTTACAGTACTTCCACTCCTTGAGTTTCTTATGATTTTGGTGAAGTCTATGTTCTTATCTAAATGCTTCAATAATCTCCCATGTATTGTTTCTTATTGAGTTGAAGAATATCATCTTGAGTGCCCTCTAGTACTTTAGGGACTTAGTCTTCTATAGGAGATAAGGAATTTTGAAGATGTAGATAGTTGATATGGATACTTGGGTTTAAGGTTCACTAGTTATTTTAGCATGTGAATGACACACACTAAGTACTTAGTTTTGAATCCAAAATGGCCACAACAACAATGGTAGAAAGATGGAAACAAATTCTAAGACATGATAAAATGGATGAATCACTATGTTGGGTTTCTGGCCAAAATTGCACGGTCATGGTTCAAGGGTGCCTAAATGGTTTAGGTATTGATGTCTCTGGTCCAAGGTTACCAAATGGAGCAATTTTTCTTAAGGAACCATTTTCAAATTATTTATGGAATTAAATCTATGTCAAAACTACTCAAATGGACAACTTAAATCTAAATTCAACTTTAATTTGTTCAAAAATTATTTTGGGACAGAGGATATGAAATTACACATCTTAAGGTTTCCAAATAAATTTTGTTTGCAAATTTTGGATTTGTAGAATTTGAATTATGCCAAAATTTATCAAAATAGTATATTTAAATTTGAACCAATTTAAGTTTGTCAAAATTAAATTTGGACAAAGCTAAAATATTCTACATGTCATGAGATTTTCAAAAAGTCCAAGTTTGCTAAATTTATCCTTATGGTTAAAAAGATATGAATGTTTTAAGTTCCAGAGACTTTTCTGCAAATCTGCCATTTAATTCTATTTGGGAGAAAAATCCAGAAAATGCTTGGCCACGTGGCATGCTCTGATTGGTTTCTGGTGCTGACTGTGTGTTGACGCAGCGCTGGCTCGACGTGCTGACCGGGCGCCACGCGGCGCGCTGGGATTGGCCGAAAACGGTTCGCTTAAGTCATGTGTTTTGAGCCGCTCGATCGAGATCCAAGGGCTAGGGAGAGTTTGGGTTAACTCACCGATGGGAGGTCACCGGAAAATATGGAGATGCGGCGGCAGCACCTCTGTCATCGATGGCGACAGATCTCTGGTGTCTTCTAGGGCCGGGAGAGGGGTCTACGACTTGCGGCTCACCGAGATAGAGGAGATGGTGACGACGACGTCCTCCTTTGCTCCCTGGAACGATGAGGCGGGGTGAACGGAGACGCGCGGGCGTAGGTGACCCTCGGGAAAAGACGGTGGTGCCGATTTTCTGCGTCAAAATCAAAGACAAAATAAGCAGGAGAAGCGTCGGGACAAGGGAAATCGAGCGTATGGGGGTCTCGGGCTCGGGTGCAAGCTCACCTGGCCGGAATCTTGCAAACACGGTGGCGGCTAGAAAATCTTCCGCGAGCAATTTCTCTGCAGGCTGGGGGCTATTCGAAAGGGAGAGGGAGGGGAAAGGAATAAGGGGCCAGGGGCTTTAAGGGGGAGGGCACGGAGGTATTAATCCGCGAAGGAAACACTCGCATTTGAGGGATTGAAATCGACCGTTTCTGATAATCGTTCGGTAGGCAGGGGGTTGAAGATGATGACGTCATCTTTTTTTTCATGTTTTCTCTTTTCTTTAATAACTTCTCTTTTAAAATTCCAATTAACCTCTTTTAAAATTCTAAAATCTTGTAATTTTAATACCTTTCAAAAAGTAACAATTATATGTTGTTTTCAACACATTCAAATTTTGAAAATTGAAATTATGAAATAACACTAATAGTACTTAAGGTCATTTTTTAAAGAAAATAACAAATAATTTAGTATTAGAGTTTTATAAAATTTCAGAGGCATTCTATAAGTCAAATAAAAAATTTGGAAGACATTTTAACTTATCTAGATATTTATATATTTTTAAAATATGAGTAGACTCTAATAGCAATTTTATGCCCTTTTAAAATAGAAAACATAATAATTATAAAAGTGGCTTAATAAAATTTAGAAAAATTCCACAATCCAAAATATTGTTTTCAAAGTCCCTTTTTATATCATTTTCAAAGCAAAGCATTTTATGCTCACCCCTTTATGTTTATAACTTGGAATAACAACTAATAAATAGTATAAATATCTTTTATTCTCATAAAACATTTTTGAGGTTTAGAACATTATTAAAGGTTATAAATCCTTGGTTTTTATTGCCATAAAATATTTTCAAAGTAATATTTGAATTGAAAACATTTTATGTAATAAGATTTCATAAGGAGAAAGTAATTTACTTTATGAAAGGGATATTCATTTTGAAAATACTTTAGGGTTTATGGAATGGAGGTATATTGGATTTTCAATTCCAATAACATTGGAATAACATGTTATATTTCTTGTGTGTTTTCATTTTCGTTGTTTTTGGTGACTTGCATTAACAAGGAAACAAAAGTTTCAAATTTTAGAGATTTTTTGAACTTTCCAAAAATCAGGGATGTTACAACAATCTGGATACGTGTTCGTCATGAACGGAGGGGCTGTGAGCTGGAAGAGTTCCAGGCAAGATAACGTGTATGGATCTATGACAGAGGCTGAGTATATTGCTGCCTCGGAGGCCCCAAAGGAAGTTGTTTGGATGAGGAACTTTCTGATGGATCTTGGTGTGGTTCAAGGCACGTACAATCCATTGGACGTATATTGTGACAACAATGATGCTATCGCGCAAGCCCAGGAACCTAGACACCATCAGAACAACAGACATATACTCATGCGTTACCACCTCATTCGCTAGTTTGTCGAACAAGGTGATATCAAGTTATGCAAAGTACACACGGATGCAAACCCATTGACAAAGGCGCTACCACAGCCAAAGCATGAGGCACACATGAGAGTTATGGGCATTCGATGCCTAGACATATGATGTTGAGATGATTGACTCTAGTGCAAGTGGGCGACTGTTGGGAATATTCCCTAGAGGCAATCATGTATGATGTAATTCCCAATATATTCATAAATTTATTAAGTTGTCCTTGTTTTGAACATTTGATATATATCATTGAATATGTTCGATTGTGGAACTATGTATTAATGTTGTTCATGCTAAATTGTCCTTAGTCATTGAGGTTGTGTGACTAATGTGAATGTTGGCTCATAACTCGGTTCCACTTGTCATGGGCATGGCGATGCCATTCCAACCTACACAGACTCTGCTAGAGAGTTTAGCAAGTCGGACTGGCCCATATTGAGATGCAACGAGTAAGTCGTCATTTGCATATCTCAATCAATGCAATCCTTAGACCTGAGGTTGTCGCACAATCCAAGTTGTGGATCACCGACTTAGGTTCTGTCAAACGTTGTTCTGTGACAAGGCAGTTATAAAGGCAGAGTTCGGGTCGAATGAGAAGCAAGCTGCGTGATGTGGATAATCAAGATGGATTTTGCCCCTCCGACTTGAGAGATATTTGATGGGCCCTCTCGGGTGATATGATTCCGGAAGCATGGCCATGCGTGACTCTGTTAAGTGTTAACCCGGTCGATTGACTAAGAGTTAGACGGATGAATCATATATCACGGATCGAGAAGAGAGTTGGGCTATTTAAGGGATGATGATAATTTGTCTATAGTTCGATAAGGTATATCGTGAGGCAAAAGAGACTCAGATGCAAGTCATATTGCAAGGTATGTCGTCATGACTCTATAGCACTTGGGAGTCGGAACGTTCTGCTAGGAGACGCTACCGGTTGATTGATTGTGAATCGGACTCCAATTGTGTCCAAGTCGCCATAAGACCGCGGGGTCACACATTAAGAGGGGGAACAAGTATATTGGTCAGGTTGGAGTCGAACCGTAAATTGACTGAATTGGTGAGTTGGACTCATGAGGTGAATGGGACACAAGCGTTGTGCATCCCACTCGCACTCGCTATATAAAGTGGGGCGCAGGTTGCTCAACAGGCACAAGTTTCCACTCCCATGCGTTGGGAACCCTATCCCCACTCAGTCCAGCCGTCGCACCGGTCCTAGCATTCCGCCATCGGAGCTTCTCCTCATACGTGTGGATACCAGCAGAGGTGTTGTACGTTCAGCACTTCGACGATCGCAGGATTGGATCGGCTGGATCGGATCGTGGGACTACACCGCATCGACGTGCTTCATCGATAATCCGCACCTGCGCGTCTAGTGGTAATCCTCGTGGCCTTCTACCTCGGCTAAATCTTGGGAGTTCCACATAGAAAAGTTTTGTCTATCTCTACGTGCTCCTACACCTACCATGTTTTAAACGATCAAAATAGATCTACCAAGAATTTTCTCTAGAGCACCTAGGGTTCAAGATTTAGAACCAAAAAGGGAATGAAAGAGGAAATACCAGAGGCCATTTGAGGAGATCAAGGTAGGGAAGGTCCCCACGGAGAAGATTAGGCCAGGGACGACATATTCTGGCGGTACCGAGGCAGCTGGCCGGAGGAGGGAGACAAGGAGCGGCGGTTTGGCGTTGTTTGCGCGGGTTGGGGAATAACCCTCCACCCCACACAACAGAGGATTATATGGCAAAACCTGCTCGTCTAGTAGTACCGGCTCCGAGCGGTAGTACTGGCCATGCAAGTTTTTGCAGATACAAAATTGTTTCCACTGTGCAGGCGGTAGTACCGGATAGCAACCGGTAGTACCAAGGCTCCCTTCTTTGTCTCAAGTTTCAAGAATGAACATGTGCTATAATTTCATATGTGTCTTTTGGGTAACGAAAGGCTTAGGTTTTAGACTTCCATACTGAGGATGGTACTTCACACCCATAATTGTAAGAAAAAAACACGGATAAAATCAAATTTGGGTGTGTTTTCCATAGAACAAAAGGATACTCAAATGAAACAAAAAAGAATCAACAAACACTAACTCATAAAGGAGAAGAGTCTGGTGGCCTAGGCCACCATTTAAGAGTGTATGGCATGACACTTCGAAGATGTATCTTGGGTGCATAACCAATACTCGTCATTTTAAGCTCACAAATCATGAAATGAAAATAGAGATATAAATGAAATTTTTACCATTGGCCTAATGGGGGTGGGGATAGCCAAATTAATTAGGACAACATTGAGCTGTAGTCCCAAGATGAACTACTCACGCATCTGTCTGGAGGCGGTCATGGCGATGAAGTGGCCTCCGGTGATGACCCCCCCTCTCCGGTAGGGTGCCAGAATAGGGCTCTAGAAGCCTTAGATTGGACTTTTGAGGTGATGGCGCCTCTCTGTATGTTTCATGGAAAATAACTCAGTCCCTGATGTATTTAGGGTTAAAGGCAATTTATAGGTGAAGAGGCGGCGTCAGGCGGTAGACAGGGTAGCCATGGGCCCACCAGGCGCGACCTAGGGTGAGGCCATGCCTTGCACCCCCTGGCCCCTCCCCGACTTTTCTTTGGACTCCGTCTTTGTTCCAGGTAAAAACTAATCTCCATGATTTTTTATCCCTTTTCGAGAATATTTCCTTCGAAACTTTTCTGAAATAGAAAAACAGCAAAAAACAGCAACTAGCCTAGGGCATCTTGTTAATAGGTTAGTCAATGAAAACATCCGAAAAAAAGGAAAACATGATAATAACATAAAGACATTGGATAGAGAACAAGCATGGATCATAAAAAATTATATATACGTTTGCAACGTATTAGTACCCATCTTCTAATGGGTCCTCCTTTGTTAGCAACAAGGGTCTTAGGAACCCTAATAGAACGAGCAATGGATCCTCCATGCGGACCAACATATTTTGCATGCACACGACCATAATAATCAACAAAAGAATATGATGTGGGCTAGAAATTTCCGCAAAGTCACTACAAGAGGTTTCTCCCCTCGTGGCATTACCACTCGCATAGACATTCTTCTTTCCTTGTGCGGGCTTGGCATTCTTCTTGTTCTTGTTATTTTTCTTGGAAACATAGCCAAGACCTTCTTTCCCATTGTGTGGTATTTGCATTTGCAAAATATCATCAATAGGACTCTTTCCCTTTTGCACTGATGGCCTTGGCAAGATCATACTTCAACCTAGCATTTTACTCAAGAAATTTTTGCATGATCACAAGAAGTAGAGGAACTAGGCATATCAACTTAATATAGTTGAATTTGAAGTTTTTCATGAGACTTGATGAGAGTAGAGTGATTAATCTCCAAATCCTTATGATCCTTGGTGAGCTTCTCTAGGTCCTCGTTTAGTTTAGCATGACCAACACCAAATTCAACCTTTTCCTTTTTAGCCAATTTAAATTTAGAAATAGAATGTTCAAGTTCCTTAATGATTTTATAAATTATATTATTATGTGACTCCTAAGTAGAATCAAGTTTTTCTTCAAGAGAAACTCGAAGCTCTTGCTCATCCTCAATAGTAACGGTAAGGGAAACAATTTGAAGAGCATATTCTCTTTGAATTCTTCCCTTTTCGTCAAGGAGGTTTTGTGCCTCACCACATTGACTCATTAGAGCCTCAAAGTATCTTTTGCTTTCACCTTGCGAGTTAGTCATGAAATGATCGAAAGAAAAAAATTCTTCATTTACTCTAAGACTAGCAAGATCATGCATTTCATATCTCGTATTAGGAGAGGGGGAAGATGATACCTCGGAGGCCTTGGCCATTAGACAACTTGCGGAGACATTCTCACTGGGGGATTCAAAGAGAGAAGGAGGTTTTGATGAAGCAATGGAGATGGCAGCCATCTCATTGTAGTTTCTTTTTCCTCCTCATCATCCATGGACGAATATTTGTCTTGACTTACCAACACAATCCTTGAAGATGGTTTACTGTTGGACTTCTTGAAGAAAGGCTTCTTGCAAGGGATCTTGATTTATCCTTGAGGACAAGCTTTCCTCCATGGTCTTCTCTAGTATCATAGGGACACTCGGCGACAAAGTGGAATCTATCTTGGCAATTGAATAAAGTCCTCATCTTTGAGACACCTTCCTTGTTACCACTTGATTTGTAGCTTTGCTCCATTTGAGATTTTTCTTTGGCGGGTTTCTTCCAAAAGGTCCATGCCGCAAAATCCATGTAGTCTCTATGAGTGGGATTGTACTCGTCAAGAGCCAATGGGGTCACATACCCTTCCCTTCCTTGATCTTCTTCTTGTTCAACAACCTTGGCCTTCAAAGCAAGGAGGCTCCTTTGTGCATCCCAATAGCTCGAGCACGAGCATTCTTGGTGGTCACCTTGAAGGCTTGCATCTCTCGCATAACCTCATTGGAGGTCATGAGGTGGTAATTGTGACTTCCTTGGAGACTCTTCAATTCGGTAGGTTCAAATGGCATGAGTGCACACACATATTTCATTTTGACCCAAGCATCATCCACATATGTGGCACCAAGATTTCCAAAGCCGGTGGCAATGGTCTTGAGTCTTTGATACATGTACTCATGGTCTTCACCTTCTTTCATAGAGAAACCTTAGTCTTGGTTTCTCAAAGCATCATATCTATTCCTCTTCATGATCTCATTTCCGATAAATACATCGGAGAGAGCATCCCAAGCTTCTTTGGTGGCGGTGGACTGATTAATGTGGGTCAAATATTTTTCTCCCACAGCTTGGCAGATCATGTGAAGAGTGGTGGCATTTAGTTGACTATCAACCACTTTCTTCTTTTCAAGTTGTTTGGATCCATGGGCTTGTATCCAACTTCAATGATTATACAAAGTTCAATGGAGGCACCGTTCACATGAGATCTCATAGAAAATTGCCAATTATAAAATAAAGATGCATTTAGCTTAGATGGATCTCCTCTATCATTAATAGGAGGATGAGATATTGGTGGGTTGGGAGTTTACTAATGAGGGACCTCATGGGACTCCCCCTTCCCATTCTATGTTTTAGGGGGGACATCAATTTTAGGTTGTTCATCTCCTCCTTTATCCTCTGCGATGGACTCCTCCGGAGTAGGAGAGGGCACGATGTCCTTAGATTTCATGAGTTGTGCTATCATTTCACGCATCTCATTCATTCGGGTTTCCATGGTGGAATTCAAGGATGTTTCCATGTTCTTGAGGTCCTCCAGGGTAGCCGAAGTCTAGACACATCAGCTGACTCCCCATCGGTACCCATAATGTCTTAGACGGTTAATCCCAAATAAAGAGATAAGGCTCTGATACCAATTGAAAGGGTCGTATGGGCACCTAGAGGGGGGGTGAATAGGTGCTACTCCAATTTTTTATATTTTTTAGATTTAGGCTTGACACAAAGGTAGATTTTCTAGATACACAACTAAGATGAATTTACCTATAGGACAATTTTAACACTAAGCAGGATACAAGATATAAAAGCTAAAGGATAGAAGTAACCAAAATGGAAGCACACAAAGACAAGGATGTATTCCCGAGTATCTCTTTTTGAGGGGAGTATTTCTCTTTGGAGGGGTGTGAGCTTTACCAAAACAGGCTTGCTCAATGCCACAAAGGCCTTGCCCTATTCTCTGATGAACCTCGCCACAAAAGGCTTGATTTACCTTCCACTATTGGAATCCTTCAAGGTGGAATCCGGAGCCTTTACAATGAGTTTGGGGCACGCACCCAAGAACTTAATTGGGGGATCCTAAGTCACCATGAATCTGTCACAAGAGACAACAAGTAAGAAATAAGAGGCCTCGATTCTCCACAAGTAAATCCTATGCACTAACCCCTCAAGTGAACAAGGGAGAAAAGTAAAACACTTTGGTAGGCTTGTAGATCTTGGCCTTCTCCTTCGATCCTTTAAGTATAATATTGATTAAGTGGGTGGAGTGGGAGAACGAAGGAATTTAAACTCTTGGTAAATGGTGAAGAGAGAGTTCTATTTGTGTTACCTTTCTCAAGCAAAGAGAAAGGTACCTCAACCAAATCTTCCCATTGGGGGGCATTTTCTGTGTAGCCGGTAGTACCAGACGACATCCGATAGTACCGGTTGGAGCTTCTTCCGGGAGGTCAACGCAGACATGTTCAACAAAAATACCACACTCGGTAGTACTGCATTGGCGCGGTAGTACTGAGCGAGGGTCTAAGTTTATTCGCTCTGTTCAGTATCGAGTTTGGAAATTCTAGTAGTGCCATGCTGGCACGGTAGTCCGAGCGAGCGGTACTACCGGCGCTGGCCAGTACTGCCGCCATTTTGCACGTCCCATCCAGTATCCTTTTCTTTAAACTTCGGAAGTACCGACATCTCCCGATACTTGATGGCAGGTACTATCGGACGGCACCCGGTAGTATCGGCTTTGATAGAGAACCCAGAAACAACTTGTTTCTTCAAGGTTGTTCTTATGGGATCAATCTTTGGGATCAAAAAATTTATAAAATTATGCTCATAATAGAATCCCTACATCACTTTGGCACACATTAGGATTCTAATTGTGTTGTCAACAAACATCAAAAAATTTTAGGGATAGAAATGCGCAATACATACTAGTGCATGTTTGAGGAAAACCTCACCAAGAAACTCTCTCACAACCAAAGATACCAAAATATGAGATATAAATCTCATTTAAGAAAATATGGAACTTGTTTGAGTCAACATGCACATAGGAACAAGATAATTTAGAATATCAATTCTAAGTGTCATTACCTCACATTTTCTAGGATCGTAATATGAACATAACTCATTACTCCCCCATAATGTCATAATCCATTTATTTTCAACAAGAGGAAAGTAAAAAAAACAACAAGAGATAATTAATGAACATTTTAGAATTTAAATTTCTCATGATAATGACATACCACATAGAGGCTAGATAATATTTTTTATAACAATACTAAGTGGTATTCCTCATGTTACACACATTTTTAGGATTTTTAGGTGCCAAAGCATATCACTCCCCAAAATGAGATAGTCCATTAATCTATCAAAAGAGTCAACTAAATAAACAAAAAAATTCAATAAAGGATCAACTAAAAAAGTACATGGAGTGCAAACCAACAAACACATACTAGATTATCCAAGATAGTTAATTAGTAAGCACACCATATACAAACAAGTGCTAGATACAAAATAACACATGTAAGGGTAAAGCAACTTTCAATGTATATAATGTAAATACAAGTTTCCGCAAGGAGACACATTGGATATGAGATAGATATATGATGATCCAAATGACTTGTCTTGAGTAAATATAATCGATGAAGATCCCTTAATTTTTAATGAGATAGCCAAGTATCCAATTCCCTCCAACAACACATATTGATCAAGTTGTAGCTTGTTGGTCCCCAAAAAAGTTGGGTCCTAAGAGGTTAGTCAAGATAGGCATGGAAACTAAAATGGTTCCTTTCTTGACACCACTTTGTGTGCCAACATATTTGGAAAACACATTTCCAACCTTATCTTTCTGAAGGGAATAAACATAATTAATTATGATAGGTTGAAGAAGCAAGGTGGCCCTTTTCATGGTATAATTAGCAACATTGGATTCCTCCTTTCTTTCTAGCTTGATTCTTCTTGGGAAGAGTCATTTCTTCAACTTGATGTTGAGAATGAGATTGAACTTATGGTTGCTTCCCTTGTTGCTTCTCATTAAGAGTCTTCTTCTTCAAAGAGAAAGACTTAACATGGTGCCCTTCAATACTGCACTTCAAGCAAACAATCTTGGCGGAATTATTGACTTGTTATTGGTCCTTGTTTTTGTTGATCTTGTGCTTCTTACTGATATTGGACTTCTTATTATTGGAGTTGAATCCAAGTCCACTCTTTTCATTGGGTAATATCTGCACGCTCAATCTGTTGTCAAGTGTGGACTTCCCTTCATGAAGCTTCTCCAAGTCTTTCATTAAATAAGAGACTTGGGCCTTGAGATCTTTTATTTACTCTACATGGTTAGTGACAACACAAGTACTATATGAAATAAATGATTCATTGTTAGAGCAAGAAGGCATGGAAATTAATTCATCACAAGATGTAGCAATATCGTGAGTGGATGAATTTCTAGTACCAGCACAAGAAAAAATAGCATTTTGAGTAGAGTATGTGCTAATGTACACATGAGGCTCACAACATGTCACCTTTCTAATAATATCCTCATGAACTAAATTTAGCATATCTTGTGAGACTAAAAGATCCTCATGAGAGCTTTTCATGATTTTATTCCAATTTCCCATAATTTCTTGTTAGAAACTCAAGTTTATCCCTTAGTTCAACATTCTCTTTCAATGTAGATGCTTCGTAAGAAATTGAGTTAGTAGCACAAGCATCATCATTAGTAGCAATAGGAGAAGGAAACTTGGCAAGATCTTTTCAATATGAATCTTTAAGTTCAGCATGTGCAACTTTTAGCTCATCATTTTTAGTTTTAAGACAATTAACCACCTCAAGATTTCTATCATGAGATTCCTTTAATTTTGATAACTCTAGCGTAAAAGACTCTTCAAGAGATTCACTGGTGATTTTTTTCTTCTACAAGAGCTTCCTCTAGTTTTGCAATCTCATTTGCATAATCACGCTCACGGCTATAACACTCATCAATGCATGCTTCCAAATCATTAATGGTAGTATTGCTCATAGAAAATGCCCTAATGATTTCTAGGAAATTGGCACAAGCATCTTTATCCTCATAAATAATATTGTGAATCATTCTACCTTTATCCATTAACGAATCATCATCATCATCATCATCACTAGATACACTGGTGTTCAAAGGAGGAGTTTCCTTTGAACCTTTAGCCATAAGGCAACAGTGAGATATAGTATATGATGATGAAATATTACTTGAATCACCACTTAAATCCACATCTTGTTCCATGGAATGTTGTGTTTCTTCTACATGGTTAGTAACACAAGACTAGAGGAAATACAAGCATTTTATTTATGGCAACAAGATGTATCAAGCATATCATCATAAGATTTAGTTAAGAAATTTCTACATGATATTAATGGACTATTAACACAAGCATGTAAATAATTTTTTGGTGCTATATGTGTTTAAATACATAGATGAAGCATTGCAATAAGATATAGATGAAGGATCATCAACAATAATCTCACGATAAAGATTGCAATATTTTCACTACTCAGCATATCATTATGTTTTGGCTTGCCACATGTTGGTGAAGTATAAGAAGTTGAGAACTCATCACACCCAGAGGTGGAGGGAGAATAATCATTCCCACAAATTTTGGACACATCATATTTATCTTGAAACTTAGTCCATATCTCATGAGTTTTCCAAAAAGGAAAGATTGACTCAAGAACTATGATACTCACATCTTTCATAAACACATTATTAGCTTGAGAATTGAGATATAAGTTTTTATCATCCTCTAAAGAAAATGGGTCATTTATCGAATTGCCCACAGCGGTCCACTACTACTTAGTTTTACCCCTAGCGCCGAATGGTGCTCAGTTTTGCCCCTAGTCCGTGCGCAACTACTATGGAGAGGCCGGAACGGTAAGTTTGGAGTCGAATCCGTTCCGCGAAGTGGGTCCGAGGAGTCAGACTCCGTTTCGCGAAGTGGGTCCGGGTGGGACTGCCAAGTTCGTTGAAACCGTCTGGAGCTTACAGGTGGGACCGCGCAGTTTGAATAGTCCACACCCAAGCTTCCCGCTGGGTTCAGCGACGCATGGGAAAACCGCGGGCCCCCGCGTCGGTCAAAGGCTGCCGGAGTAACGTCACGCACGGCGCAGCAAATGCCCCGCCAGGGCTACAAAATGCCCCTCGCCGCTCGCCGCTCTCCCCATTCTAGCCGTTCATGTCGCCCTCACCGCACTCACTCTCATCGCCGCATTTCACCTAGACACCCCGAGACGATGCCTCGCCGGCTCCGTGCAAACCGCAACTCGCCGTTGTACTGCCGCCCCGCGGCCGCGATGCGGGGCCACAGTGACGGAGATGGCGACAACGAGTTCTACTACGAGGAGAACGAGCAGCCGGCGCAGGAGGAGGCGGCGCCCGAGCAGCAGCCGGCGCAGGAGGAGGCGGCGCCCGAGCAGCAGCCGCCGCAGGAGGCGCAGCACAGGAGGAGGCACAGGAGGAGGCAGCCAATCTGGCCCGAGAAGCACGCGGCGTTCTACTCGTTCCAAACATGGCGGAACGAGGAGGCGTTCCACCAGGTGCGCGCTTGGCTCGAGGAGGCGGCGGCAGCGGCCGAGGATGCCGCTGTTCGTGCATCCCTGGAGACCCACCAGAGGGAGGAGGCGGAGCGCCAGGTCTACCGGCAGCTCACCGCAACCGCGGTGTCGGATGAGCAGCAGGCGCTCGTCGCGCTGTACGAGAGCGACCGGCGCAAGGTTGCCCTGCAGAGCGAAAGGAGGAACCGCCGCCATCCCTCCGAGCAGCCGCAGCTGCACCGGCTGCGGATCCAAGGCAGAGCGCAGCGGCGCTGGCTTGCTACGGTGGAGAACCCATCGCCCTTCGCCAAGAACGACCACGAGGCGGGGCCCTCCAACATGCTAGCCTACGACGACTGCGAGGAGGACGATGAGGAAGAGGACGACGTCTAAGAGGAGGGCGACGACCAGACCGGGTGATCGCGGCGAGCCTCGGCCTGCCGTAGTTTTTTTAAAGTTTTTTCTATGTTGTTAGTTAAATTATGCCGTCTATCTGTAAAAATATCGTCGAATCTATGAATTTGCGCCTATTTCAACGAGTTCGCCGTTTTTTAATTAATTTTGAGTATTTCTGAACAAAATCACGAGCCAGAACTAGATTAAAAGCGAAAAGAGGGAGTAGTTTGGATGATGTTTGAATAATGTTGCATGATGTTGAACCAAGTCATTCCAAAATTTTAGGCAAATGTGCTTCAAATGAGGTCTGAAGCTATGATCAAAATTATCACGAAAAATTCAAACTTGTCAAAATTATCCGATCCAAATAAATTTGAGGAGCAACTATATCACATATAACAGCATTGTTCGTTGGATTCATGTCATTTTGAATTTTTTTGAATCACTTATGCTCATTTGAAACCATCGCTCTATTCTCATGAGAAATGTGCTTCAAATGAGGTCTGAAGCTAGGGTAGACACCCCCGTTTGAAATTTCATGAAAAATTCGAACTTGTCAAAATTATCCGATCCAAATAAATTTGAGGAGCAACTATATCACATATAACAACATTGTTCGTTGGATCCATGTCATTTTGATTTTTTTTGAATTATTTATGCTCATTTGAAACCATCGCTCTATTCTCATGAGAAATGTGCTTCAAATAAGGTCTGAAGCTAGGGTAGACACCCCCGTTTGTAATTTCATGAAAAATTCGACCTTGCCAAAATTATCCAAATAAATATGAGGAGCAACTATATCACATATAACAACATTGTGCGTTGGATTCATGTCATTTTGATTTTTTTTGGAATTATTTATGCTCATTTGAAACCATCGCTCTATTCTCATGAGAAATGTGCTTCAAATGAGGTCTGAAGCTAGGGTAGACACCCCCGTTTGAAATTTTCATGAAAAAATCGACCTTGTCAAAATTATCCAAATAAATTTGAGGAGCAACTATATCACATATAACAACATTATGCTTTGGATTCATGTCATTTTGTTTTTTTTTTTGAATTATTTATGCTCATTTCAAACCATCGCTCTATTCTGCCCCATGAGAAATATGCTTCAAATGAGTTCTGAAGCTAGGGTATACACCCCCGTTTGAAATTTCATGAAAAATTCGACCTTGTCAAAATTATCCAAATAAATTTGAGGAGCAACTATATCACATATAACAACATTGTGCGTTGGATTCATGTCATTTTGATTTTTTTTGAATTATTTATGCTCATTTGAAACCATCGCTCTATTCTCATGAGAAATGTGCTTCAAATGAGGTCTGAAACTAGGGTAGACACCCCCGTTTGTAATTTCATGAAAAATTCGACCTTGCCAAAATTATCCAAATAAATTTGAGGAGCAACTATATCACATATAACAACATTGTGCGTTGGATTCATGTCATTTTGATTTTTTTTGAATTATTTATGCTCATTTGAAACCATCGCTCTATTCTCATGAGAAATGTGCTTCAAATGAGGTCTGAAACTAGGGTAGACACCCCCGTTTGTAATTTCATGAAAAATTCGACCTTGCCAAAATTATCCAAATAAATTTGAGGAGCAACTATATCACATATAACAACATTGTGCGTTGGATTCATGTCATTTTGATTTTTTTGGAATTATTTATGCTCATTTGAAACCATCGCTCTATTCTCATGAGAAATGTGCTTCAAATGAGGTCTGAAGCTAGGGTAGACACCCCCGTTTGAAATTTTCATGAAAAATTCGACCTTGTCAAAATTATCCAAATAAATTTGAGGAGCAACTATATCACATATAACAACATTATGCTTTGGATTCATGTCATTTTGTTTTTTTTGAATTATTTATGCTCATTTCAAACCATCGCTCTATTATGCCCCATGAGAAATATGCTTCAAATGAGGTCTGAAGCTAGGGTAGACACCCCCGTTTGAAATTTCATGAAAAATTCGACCTTGTCAAAATTATCCAAATAAATTTGAGGAGCAACTATATCACATATAACAACATTGTGCGTTGGATTCATGTCATTTTGAATTTTTTTTTTGAATTATTTATGCTCATTTGAAACCATCGCTCTATTCTCATGAGAAATGTGCTTCAAATGAGGTCTGAAGCTAGGGTAGACACCCCCGTTTGAAATCTCATGAAAATTTCGACCTTGTCAAAATTATCCAAACAAATTTGAGAAGCAACTATATCACATATAACAACATTGTGTGTTGGATTAATGTCATTTTGATTTTTTTTGAATTATTTATTCTCATTTGAAACCATCGCTCTATTCTCATGAGAAATGTGTTTGAAATGAGGTCCGAAGCTAAGGTAAACACCCCCATTTGTGCTTCAACTTTTTTTGGCATCTTGTCTACATCAGCCAAATTAATTTCTTAGACATCTATTCTACATATATAGTGTAAATCTGAAGTTTCATTAAGTTTTGAATAATTCTTCTTTTTTGCTTTTTTTATTTAAATAACATGGTTTAATAGAAAAATCATATGTAAACAGATAAAAATCATCGCTGTAGTAAATCTGAAGTTTCATTGTGTTTTGTATCACTCTTCTATTTTTTATATTTTTATTTAAATAACATGGTTTAATACCATTTTTTTAAACCAACATGGTTTAATACTTAATACTCCCTCCGTATCGAAAAGAAATCATATGTAGAACAGATAGAAACCATCAATCCCTGTAGCCAACGGACCAACCAATCCTAGCACATAACAAGCGTCTCGCGGATCGCTGTGGCTGCGAGCGCATCCGTCCGATGCAAGATTCCTTCTAGAAGGCGTCGATCCAACAGCCCAGGTCGAATCTCTGGGCGTCCTTCTAGAAGCTTTTCGGTTGGGTCAAACGGAGAGTTGACCAAGCTTGAAATGAGCATAAATAATTCAAAAAAAATCGAAAAAATATAAAGCCGACGCACATAGTAGTGTTATATCATATAGTAACGAGAAAAAAAATATAAACCTGTCTTATAAAGAATGGAACGAAAAAGCCTTGTCTAATATGTGATATCTTGAACAGACTAGTAGAGAGTTCAAGAAAATGAGATGAGTTTCAAACCTTTGGGGACAAAATAAGGTCAAAATCTCACCAAAGCTTCATTTTGGTGTGACTAAGAAAGATCCAAAGTTCTTTTTTCATTTTGATGTTTTAAACTTGTTTTATTTACGATTTTCGATTAAAACCATTATTATTCAAAAGAAAATAAATAATACGAATATTCATCCAATAAATTTTCAGGCTTCGGAATTACATTATATAGGTCGAATACAAGTCTAGGAAAAATATAAATAGGATTTATAAACATTTAGATACGCATCAATGCATATGCAGCGAGGCAGGATTTGGCGTGAGACTTTGGACTTTCTTCTCTTCACCTCTTTAATACACGCATGCAACGTCGAATCACTTGACTACCTAATGCACACGCGCTCGTACTCCGTATCACGAGCTATCCTACGCCTACGCCTACGCCTGTTCTACACCGCTTTGACCATGCATCGACTCTTCTACACTGCATCCAACGTTTTCACACTGTTTGCTTCATCTACCCCAATTAATTCACGTCTAATCGTGTCTTTAAATAGACTGTTTCACTCGTCCTCCATCTTCTCATCCCTCTCCAGCCCTTTGCCCTTCTCTCCCTAGCTTCAAGCCCGAACAATGTCTTCCTACTCTCTACCATCTAGCCCTGAGTCGTTCTCCGACGAGGACAACCGCCCCAAAGATCGGCCTTGGTACGAGGTCGATTATACGTCGGAGGACGTCGAATCTCCCAAACGGGAGAGATCGCCGTCGCCGCCCTTCGTCCACAACCCCGAGCCCGCCCCCAAGACGATCCGCCGCCTCAAGGAACTGGAGCGGCTGGAGAAAAAGGAGTTGAAGGCCGAGGAGAAGAAGCAGGCGAAGGAGGACGTGAAGGCAATCCGGGCCAGCATCAAGCGGGTCCGTGAGAGAGAGGAGGAGAGGATGCGGGCGGAGAACCGCCGCGCCCGCGTCAACAAGGAGATGGAGGACAGGGCGGCGGAGTGGAGGAAGTAGGGCGCCGGAGGGCGGCAAGGGCTTCCGCATGCAGAGCGGGAGCAGTTAGGGCTTTTTTAAAAAAATTAGATGTAATGTCCCTCGGGCCCCACTGATTATATGTAAAGTGGGGCCAGTTATCCTTTCTAAGTATGTTTAATTATATATAAAGTTATGATCTTATATTTGTCCAAATATGTACCCACTGTTTAGAAGTTTTATCCTTTCTAATTATCGCTTTTTTTATAAATATTTCTAATTATCGCTTTAAAATATGCACATTGTAAACAAAATTTATATATAAGAGATGTGATGCATTATGTTTTATAAGATAATATACAAATTTCAGTTGATCACAGTATATATTTTATATTATTAATACGAATAATTTGATGGTTTAATAAATGGATAATGTGTAGTCTGCATGTAGTGATTAATCTTTACCTAATAATAAAGAGAGGAAGGTTTCTTCCGGTCCGTCACCAAAATTACCCGTTTACCCTTAAACTTGAAAATATTTACCCATCCTGCCACGAGTAAGTTACGTACCGCTTCGTTTCGTGCCTATTTTTTCCCATCCGGTCCACTTGCCTCCTTGGGCCACAGACCCTCGCCTCCTCTTCGCCGGCGCCGCAACACACCGGCCCTATCCGCAATGTGGTGGAGGGGTCGAGCACAGACGAGGGCAGAGGAGGATCTTCGGTCGGAGCTGCTCATGGAAGTGGAGCAGATGAGGGAGCTCGCCGGCGTCAGTGTAGAAGGAGGCCGAGGCGCTCGGGACGGCGGCCCGCCGGATCTTGCCGAGCCAAGGCCATGAGCAGAGGCCTGAAGGCGTTGCGGCGTAGACCTCGAGAACACGATGTCGTATATTCGCGAGGTGACTTGGGGGAGTTGCTGTATCCATGGCCGAAGAAGGTGGAGAAGCGGGGAGGATGCTGGCTGGAGAGGCAGTTCTTCTATCTCGAGGTTTTCTCCCATGCCTGAAACCACCGATTCCAAGCTCGAGGTTGGGGCTGGCTCGGCTAGGCCGGTGTTGACCCCTTCCTCTCTTGATTTCCCTGTACCTCCTGCTCGAGATCCTTCCCCACCGAGCAAAGGCATGGGAAGAGGCCGGATCTAGCCAGAATCATGGTGACGGCGGTGTACTTTCGTTCGTGGAGCGGAGGGACCTCTCTCCATCCACCTCTCCTCGACGAGCTACAGTGAGATCGCCATCCTCCACGTCCTACGCTGTTGGAGAAGAGGGAGTGACGCCCACCACTCCGCCATGGCTTCTTCCATCGATACAGCAACCCCCCAAGGTGGTGGTTGGGATGCCGGTCAAGATGTGGTGCACGCCCAGGTCTTGCGCGACATGGACATGGCCTTCTTCGATTGGGGCTGGAGGAAGTGGAGGAGCAGTCTGATTTCTACGGTACTAATTTTAACGGTATTTAGATGATACAACGACACATGCTCTTATTTATTTTCCCTCTTCCAATTCCCCGATGTATCAGTGCTTCAGTATGTTGCTTTTGATTGCTGACTGAAAATTTGTAGCAATAGAAAATTTGTATCAGTGCTTCAGTATTAGTGCTCTTGGTAATTGGTGGTTTGAGTATATCACACTAGGAAGCCCTGCAGTTTCTTCAATAGACAAATATGACTAAGAAACTGCTTTTATTTTGCAGTATGATGCAGACCACAGTGACTGGGTCCAGCGCCGTGATCTCCACCATCAAGAGCACTATCAAAGAAGTGAAAGAAGAGACCACCATACCGTTCCGATGATCATGGCTTATTGGCTATGGCTAAATCTTGATGCTGAAAGGTAGACTGTCCAGATTTCTGTAATGCACTTGTGCATTTAGTTACATTGATTCTAGCATTGCAAGTTATAAATTGAGTGCTAGCTATTTATGTTGAAATTAATTCATCTTCTGTTCAACAATCTTAAAGGTGATGCCCGCAAATGCTGAATTTAGTCATGGAAAATAGCACTCCATGTATATGTACAAACGGTAGATGCATCTCTTATTTGAGAACTTCACTGTAGGAATCTATTACTGCTTCATGGATTAAATGAGATTGGTTGTTACAATATTTACATAGCAGTTGTCTTTGGCCATTTTGGCCTATATATGGGGAGGAACATTGTTTTCAAGTGTAAGCTATGAATACAGATGACAAGAAAGTCACGATGCTCCGATTGTACTCTTCAGGTAGACACATCTCTAATTAAGTATGTAAAAGCATGGCTATATTTTACAAATGAACTTTGAAATAAAGGGTAAATTTTGATTCAGGCTGAGTACTTTGAGGAACTATACCAACATATATGACCGAGAAGGTGATCCTTAACTATGGTCAACAAGTCATATAAAACTAATTTCCCTGATAGACCCGATAAGAACTTTTTTTTATACTTAATAGGCCTGGAAGCTTTGTGATCCTCAAGTTAAAAATGTATTTGAAGCTTTAAGAGAGGCTGGTGTTAAGTTGTTGTTGTCTCCAATTTTGATACGCCTCAAGGACCAGTTCTACAGGCCGTGAAAAGCGATCACAGGTTTGATATGGTTGCATGTACGCCGAGGTGAGTTGACTAATATTATCACTTCAACTTGCAATATCGCTGATGTAAGTCGACTGATATTGTCACTCCGACCTGCCACCGAGTTAGGGCTTAGAAGTTAAGGTGCAATGCTCTTTCAGTCACTGTACAACTGCAAGTTAGCATGTTCGTATGCAGTACATCATTATGTGATGCATTTTATTGGTGTAAATTTTGTTAAAATGATGTCCGTGCAGAATCAATACAGAATTTGTTTCCAATATCATCTACCTTTCCTTCTTAGCACTGCAAGTTGGCAATACAATGTTACACTACATCTATCTGTTTTTAATGCCTAAGTGGATATTATATTTTTTTTAACTGCAAATCTCAGTGAGGTATTTGAGGGTAAGCCTTATGATCTCAACAAAGCTTATCCAATTCTTTTTTGATGAGCAAATCGCTCTCTGATGTGCATTTATACACCTCTGAAATGTTCATTACCATTTCACTTTCCATGGAATATCTTGGCTGAGATTAAACAAATACAAATGCCGGATCATGAGAGATTGTAGATTCTCGGCCATTTCCATTTATCATTTACGGATATCCTAGAGTAGAAAAAGTGCTCTTGACAATGATGTTTAGATATTTCCAGGTTTCGTGCATAGATCAGGCGGATCAGGTTTGTTGCTTTACGATTTTCTTGCATATACTTTTTAGTTACATGGCACGCTCATGCATATTTTCCAACTCTTACACGGGATTGGTTAGTGATGCAACTAAAAGAAGCAGCAACGCTGGGGTCACCTTTATAAAACGACGTGTGTACTGGAAGGTTCACAACGAGGTACCATACCATCTGATATTGTGTTTGCAGTCAAAGCAAACAGAGCTTGGTGCATTGCCATGTTTATCCAACCACCTGCTTGCACAATTACATCGCCACATCTGGCAGCTATAGCAACTGGTCACACAAGGCATTCCTGCTATGCATGGACAATAAGTCTGAGAGCGATGAGGACTATGAATAAATTCTTACAATGATTTTCCAAGACAAGAACTAGACTGTATAGCTTTGTTCCTGATAAAATTGTCTCGATCTTCTAAATTCAAGAGAACTATTTTATGCTCTGAGAAACTATCAGTGGTAATAGCCTCAACGAAGATTGTGTTTGTATCTACAAGCTGACCAGAGTCGACTGGTGTCAAGGTGTACGCTTGATGGAAATTTGAATATATGGTGTAAATTTTCATTGTCGAAATTGCTTGGGAAGTTTAATGAAAGAAAATGGCTCACCAGGTTGTAGTATCCAGCAGGAACGGGCTATTATTTTGTAGTTCTCCGGAATATTGATTGATTATTATTAATAAATCTTACATTCTCAAATACACACAAATTCTTCTGAATTTGTATAGTTGTTACCGGGTTTTTTGGGCTTCTCTAAATAATTTTTATGTGTACTTACTTTCCTATGGTCTTGCGAGTTGTACCCACTATTGGCCGGGAGTAGTCTGAATTATTAACTGAGAGGCATGATTATTATTAGGTGGCAGTCGTGCGGACTTACTGTTTCTCCTCTAAGTCGGAATCGCACTCCATCCCAGACGAGAATCATGCTACGACTCAGTGTTGCTCGGTCTCTTTGAGAGTCACGCTCGGTTTCACTCGAGAATCGTGCTCTAACTCGGTATCGTGCTCGGTCTCGGACAGGAGTTGTTTCAGAATCAATGAGACATTCTCGCGGCAGGAGGTACCACCTAGATGCGTGGATCATCATTTCTGCTACATTGGAGGTAGTCGAAGGTAACTCTCTGTCACTTGGAACTCGGTGGTGATCCTTGTGTTGTGCTGGTGCATAATTGTTTTTCCTTCTACTTTAGCCAGGAAATCGAGCTATTTTTAATTTTGTGTCAACTTGATGCTTATCTAGGTAGACATTTTTTATTCTATGTGGGTCAATCTACTCGGTGGTTAAATTTGGGTTCTACTTACTCCGTCCCATTGCAACGCATGGGCATTTTTACTAGTAAATATAAAAGGATAATGTGTAGTCTGCATGTTGACATTGGGCCTCATTTGACATTGGGCCGCAAGCAACGGTCAACAACTGGGGCCCACATGCAGCGCCAGCCGTCAACAGTTGGGGCACACAAGCCGCGCCAACGCTCAACAGCTGGGGCCCACATGCCGCGCCAACGGTTCTATGATGGGTCCCACAGGTCAGCATCCTAACGGGGGAAGAAAGTTACGGTGGGAGCAGCGAAACGAATCCTTGCAGACAGACTAGGGGCAAAACTGAGGTCGATTCGGCGCTAGGGGTAAAACTGAGGTCGTGGTGCCAACTGAGGGCACCCTGTTAAATAACCCAAAGAAAATCTAGGCCCTTTAGAGAACAAAAACCCATATCTAAAATTTTCTCTATATTTGGACCCTTGTCTTTAGAATATTAAGCATACTAATTTTTCCAATCATCATAATTTGTGCCTTCAAATATAAAAGTGTCATTATGCACTAACCCCTTAGCCGAGATCTTTAATCTCTAGGTTGTTAACCTTATAAAGAGAGAACCCTCTTTGATACCAACTGAAAGAACATGAATGTCGCCTAGAGGGGGGTGAATAGGAATTTTAAAATAATAATGGTTAAGGCTTGAATAAATGCGGAATAAAACTAGCGTTTAATTTATCAAGCCAAAACTTAAACAAGATAGGTTCACCTATGTGCACCAACAACTTATGATAAACAATATAAGCAACTATGTGATATAAAGATGTGTAACTTCAAGCTCGATGGCTATGCATAAGTAAGGAGATCGAGTATAGAAATAACCGAGACACATGAAAACAATGATTTATCCCGAAGTTCACTTCCCAATGGAAGATAATCTCCGTTGGAGAGGTGAGGAGTCACAATGACTCCAAACACCCAATGGGTCACCTTATTCTCCTCGTGCCTCCACCAATGCAGAGTGCGATGATCCACTATGGGACCTTTGTGGACATTCACCGATCCCGTACAAGGTTGGGACAATCTCCACAACTCAAATGGAGGCTTCCAACAATATCCCACGAGCTACCAAAGCTCCAAGATAGCAACAAGGCCTCGAGAGATTCCAAAAATCCTAGACAACAAAAACCGTCGAGGACACTCCAAGTACCCAAGAGGACAACCTCTAGGGCACTTCAAGAACCCAAGAGTAACAAACTTCTCAACTTCAACTCCATTGAATCCTCGTAGAGAACTCAAATTTATGCAACCTATGCAATGGAAAGAACACAGGAAGTGCTCAAATCCTTCACTCTCAAATCCTCACATAACAACAAATGCTATGATGGGAGAAGAGAGGAAGAACAAGGAATAACTCAAGAAATGAATCCACAAGATCTAGATCCAAAGACTTCCGCTCATCAAGAGGAGAGATGGATTGCTGGAATAATATATTTAGACCTCCTCTCTTTTCCCTCCAATTTGAGGCAATAATCATGGAGGAATAGAGATAAAACAACCTCCAAAAGATCAACAAAAATGGGGGAAAACTTGCTTAAGAAGTGGGGAACCAATGGAGAAGAAGACCCCTTAAATAGCCCCCCCCCCCAAATCTGCCCGTTGGGGCATTCTGTGCGTCCTGGCCTAGAGTACGTCCTAGGAACCTGGCCTCTCAGCGCGTAGGACGGCCACCCACCAGAGCCGGGCGACCTAGGGGGCGCCGAGGCCGGCCTCCGAGTTTTTAGAAAAGCGTCAATACCGAAAACACGATATGTTTTGCATATGAACTCCATTTTCAATGGTCTTGGGCTCACTAAAATCACAATAAAGAGCAAAATATTATGCAAAAAACAACATAATTAAAAAAGGTATTATAAAACTAAATGACGAAATGTTTGGCCTATCTAAAAAGGAGCAACCTGTAAAATCGCGAACATAAAAAACACAATAATTTTTTCATATGAAATCAGTTTTTGATGAACTTGAGCTTATCACGAAGTTCGGGACAAGTTATAAAACCTCACATGAAGAAAACACAAAAAATAACTAAGAAATATGATGCCAAGTATGCAAAGGTTTGAGCTCCCTCCAAATGATATGATCAAGTTACTAATATGAGAGCCCCTCTTGATAGTACGATTATCTAGCTTATAATCTGGTCACCGAACTAATGCTATGTGACCGGTAAAGTAGAAAAACTATCAAGACCATATCTTTTCCTTGAGCATTTCACTTGAGCTAGATGATAAAGATCTTGACCTCCTCAAGATGAAACACCTCTCTTGATTTTGCTTTGCTTGGTGAATACACATGGATTGCTCCCCCATACGTCACTATGGGAGAGGATCTCTTAAGTCCATATTCACTTGGCCATTTTCTCCAAAATGGTGGCAAGCTCCAATCATGTGATCTCTTCGAGATGCTCCTCTTGGACTTGCACTTCTCGACTTTGATGACGATCACCACTTGACGTCATACACCATGGGCTATGTGAAATCTTCTTTTTGATGCAAGCCCATAGAAAGATACCTAACCCCACATAAATATACCACACACATATATCATGGGTTAGTTCATAAAGCTAATTGCACAATTACTTACCATACCATGAACCCACATGGTACATCTTCTAGCTTTGTGAGTTGATCAACTTTAATCATCTCTTAGCACTTTTCCTTTATCAACCTTGTATCTATTCTTCTCTGTTCATTATAATGATGTCTTGAAAGTAAACATGAATGTTCACACAATATTCTTCTTCAAGACATACTTGTAATATTCTCAACTATCACATGACCATTCTTCGGATATTTCCATGAATAACACCTTGGTCATGACTTGATCATCTTGAATCCAACAAATGGACATCAAGCATTACCTATGGGAAAACTCTACAAGTGTAACTCAATGCTACCATTAGTCCATAGTGATCGTCACTAATTACCAAAACCACACATGGAGGCAACGTGCTCTTTCACCATGTAATTAAGATATATCAATAAAACATGATGTACAATGGGTTATATATTAGTCTTATTTCTATTATCAGATATCCCAACATTTGTGGTGAGACAAATTGTTCTAAGAGAGATAAGACAAACCTGATTTTTCATTCTCTTTCCTCCACCTCGTCAATTATGCGATATGATAAGGCTAAGATATAACCATTGTACATGCCCTAAACCTTCGGAAACACCAACAAACGCAATCGCCAAGGATGGAAGCATCCCAAATATAACTAAATCCCCATAAACTCTTGTGGTAGGGTGTAACACCTGGGGTGTTACCTTTGGTAGAAAGTGTTTGTTTCCTTTTGCTTTGCATCACATGCATCACATGAGCATTGCATTCTGTTTTTCAAAACAAATCAAAATTCAAAACAATTTAAACTTTCACCCCTTGCTCAAAAAATTTCCAATTTCAAACTTGCAAACTAAATCACTCATTTGTTTTTTTTTCAATAATCTGAAGTTGTTTTAATCCAATTGCTTGTTAATAAAATTTTCCCTGTTATCAAAACCCTAATGGCAAATTACATTTCAAATCATTTTCAATCATAATGGGCATGATCCAATTGTGGTTCAAACACTAAAATTTTGCAAACAATTAAAATTCAATAATTGTTTTCTTAAGTGTTGAGTTCATTGAATAAAACTTGATTGAAAATCAACTCCTTATGATTACTAATGGAAATTCAAATCCCAATTCAAAAGTCCCATTAATAATTCAAAGTTTGAACAACAATGCTAACATTTGTTTTTAATTATTGTTTGCAACTTAATAAAATTATTTATCAATTAAATACCCCAAGCTCTAGGGGAAAAATTCACTTAACAAACTTTAAATCAAATTAAATTTTCAAATTGTGAAATAATGTTAACTTTGCTCTAATTGCTGTTTTGGAAAATTATCACAAATAAGTCCTAAAAGAAAACCCTAACCCTTCTCTATCTCTCTCTTTTATTCTTTACAAAAAAAATCAACTAATAGAAAAAATAAAAATAAAAATAAAAGCAAAGGAGAGGGGCAGCCCATCCCCTTTTCCCTTTACTTCCTCTCAGCCCAACCCCATCCTCTTTTCTCCCCAGCCCACCAAATCTTCTAGCCCAATACCCCATCCTTTCTGTCGTCTTCCACCTCGACGTCAGCACATGTACGATCATCATCAGAACCGCAGGATCCTTCTCCCCAACTCCGATGGCCTGCCGTACCCTTGCTCCTCCCCCTTAAAACATCCCCCTCCCCCCTCTGCTAAACCTAGCCACCCTAGACCCCTTCCTCCTGCGCCGCCGTCCTCTCTTCTCCCCCCCGATTTTCTTTCTTCTGTATCTGAAAACTCCACACCTCCTGTCCCTCCTCTGAACTTCCATGGCCGGAGAAGAAGGCGTTCGTCGCCGGGGGGCTGAGCACTGCCACGGGCCGCTGACGGCGGGAATGGAACCGCGGCTATCTCCTCTGCCGCCGCGCCCCTTCGCCGTTGCTGGGAGGCGTTGTGGTGGCCGCGCCGTCGCCGGCCACCGTCGCCAACCTCTCCGTCGACAGCGCCTCGTCGACAAGGATCGAGGTGAGCCTCTGCTCCTCCCTTCCCCTCTCTCCCTGTCCGCCTCCGCACCGCACACCCCCCGCGCAACCCCGCACCGCAGCCGTCCTGCCACCGGCCGGCGATCGCCGTTTCACTGCTCCGCGTCGTCAGGTTCAGAAGGAACTGTCGAAAACTTTCAGTTAAACGTCCGTTGTCACCTTATCCTCTGTCAGACGCGGATACTTTCAGAAACCACGAACCAGCCCAGTGGTTCGCATCCCTTGCTCGACCGCGCTGGTCGCGTGTTCGATTCCCCCGGCCGCGGCCTATTCTTCCTTTTTAACCGCGCGCGCAGGGGCGGGCCCCGCTGGTCAGTGACCGCGGTGGCTGCGTGGCGGACACCCGCGCCTCGTCAGCACCCGCGTGGCGCTAGGGCCCGCAGGTCAGCCGCTGTGGCTGGCCCTGCCCTCGGTGAAAACTGTCCCAGATCCAGATCTGGATCTGGAATTTGCACCGAGGCCCCTGTCCTTCCGCTGTTTTAGCACAAAGCCCCTGTTCCAATATTTCTCTCACATTCTAGCCCCTGCCTTTTTCAATTTGAACCCTAAAAATCAAACAACTATAACTTTTAATCTACAAATCCAAATAATACAAATTTTATATGTATCCCAACCAAAATTCCATGAACTTTTCAAATATCACATTTGTTTTCTGTTTTGAATTTTCAAAATGCAATTCAAATTTGAATTCAAATAATTCAATTGTAATTTGCAACAATTCATAAATAATTCATACTAATTCCAAATAAGGCAAATAAAATATGTTTTCCATACCATTTTGAATAACTTTTTCAAATATAAATTTTGTTTCATGGTTTGAATAATTTAAATTGCCTAAATAAATTAATATTTGTTTAATTCATTTAAATTTGATAAAATCATACCTTGCTCAATATAAAATATTTTTGAACATGCAAAATATGTTTTCAAACCATCAAAGTGTGAACTTTTCAAATGTGAGTTTGAAATTATGTTTTGAATAAATAAAATTCAAATAATATTCAAACTTGTTTTAAATTCAATTAAAACTTGTTTAATATTGATTAATTCATAATTAAATTATCCTAATTCCAATTTCAATATTTGAAACATGTAATCCACCCAAAATCTTGTGTTCTTTTCAAATATAAACTTTGTTATCTATTTTGAACAATTTCAATTGGTGAAAACAACAAATGCTTGTGTAACACCTTTAAGTAACCAAAATTCCATAACTTAATAAATGAATTTCTAAACTTGGTAAACCTTATTTCTATTTGATTCTATTGTTGTTATTTTGTTGTTTTCCTCATCCATGCATCATACTAAACCACTTTCACCTGATGATTAGTTGGAAAACAAATAATCTAACCAAAATTCATGGGCTTTTCATATGCAACTCAAATTGCATATGGGTCCATTTAAATTTGTTTATCTTGTCAACTAGTTTTACCTTGATGCATCTTTAAACTTGTCATGCATCCATATCTAGATCATGCTGGATCTTTTGCCGTAGTAGTAATTGTTGCATCCGGTGTTTGTTCGAGGTTCGTTGCTTCTTCCCGGATAGGACGTTGAGATGATGTGAGCAACGACAAGTTCTGCTACCTTGCGGGATCTCAGGCAAGTATCCTCACTTGCTGCCAAATGGCTGCCTTTCATCACTTGTTACCGATTCTTTCCGTTGTTCTTTTCTGCTAACCTTAGTAGTAGTTGTTTCTGTTACGAACCTATCACATGAATCCTTTACCCCTGATATTGCCTCACCTCCACACCTATAACCATTGCTTGTGCCCGTGTCTTACTAGCATGCTTAGGGTGTTTTGCTCGAGTCTGTTACCCGTTACTTTCTGTTATTACTTCTTTATGTTCTGGGGGCTCGATGTTTAATCAATCAATCATGCTAATGTTATTGTTAAATAATAATTTGATGATAAGGCACCGGTAGGAGGCCCTTTGTGGTTTTGAGGCCTGCTAGTGTCGACCCTAATAGGAAAAGGGTCTTGTCTACTGATCCATGATGAGCGCACTACCCGCATGTGGGAAGCGAGTATGGGCGCCCCCCTCAATTTGATTCGATTCGCATCTCGTCCAAATCGCCTCATTTAGTTCGGGTTTTCCATTTGCTGCATGCATGATCTTGCGAGCCCTTGGATCCCGGGTGGAACTTTCATAGTCGGCATATAGGAGGACACGTTCTTAGAGTGCTATGAGGGTCCATTTTCTTCTGGGCTCGATTAGCCGTGCGCCAAGGTGCTTTGGGCTTGATGCGAAGAAGAGTTGAGTTGTGTAGAGTACCTCGCTTGGTGGGTTAGCTCCCCATCTGGCGGGTTATTCTTACGTGTACGGCCAAATTGGTGCAACCCTGCAGGGATAATCTTCTCGAGAAGCCGTGTTTTCCGCGGTTATGGATTACTTGGTGAAAGTACTGGCTAACAAGTACTCAGGACAACTTAAATCTAATGTTTAACAATCTTACACCCAATGATTAACAACTTGACTAGTAATAGGCTTATTGACACAATAATCTGAACCATCATTAATCCAACTGGGTGAGTTATCCTCGGATTGCTTCTTCGGATAAGGGGCGAGATCCAGGATGGGTTTGTTTGAAGTTATCTCTCAGTTGGTTACCATACTCGATCTTATCTTCTTTCTGTTAGCCGGAAGTTGTAGTATCTCTCTGTAGTTGGTTAGTGCAGCCCGCTGTCGCTTATTTGCAATAACCCCTTCCTTTCCGTTGACCCCAAAGTATTTGTATCTTGTGATGACTGGCTACGCCGGTATCTTGTGAGTATGGTTTATCCACTTGCCAGTACTTAACCGTACTGACCCACGAATCTTTTTCGTGGCTGCATATTCAATATTGCAGTCAACAGGTTTGAAGTCTGACGACGTTAGCTTGGGAATCCCTCCGGCTTGGCCTGGGCAGGGATTGGACGCTCTCGGTTATCTTCAGGACTCTTAGTCCAATTTGTATCTTGTCTGTAGCCGGACGCTATGTTGTTTCTTCCGCTGTTATTTGGATCTTTGTATTGTATCAGTTGTATCCTTGGCTCGTTTGAGTCATCTTGTATCTATCTGTTTCTGTTGTAATTGTGGAATATTCGTGAACTATTGTAAAGTTATCACAAGTGGCAACCTGGAATCGGTTATTATGTGGATTTTGGCGGGAATGCTGAAATCTGCATAGTGCCCGATCTCGGGGCGTCACAAATGGTATCAGAGCCAGGTTCCGATTCCCGAGATTGTTTCGATACGAATAGTTATCGAAGCAACGGGTCCGCAAAGCCTGTAGGATAACCTCGCTAACGGTCGTTGTTTCTAGAGTGTAAAAAACTATTTCTGCTAAACTATTTTGGAAAGACATCTCGATAGGATTCTTGTTTTCTCCTTATCCCTATTCTATTTCCCCTCCCATCCTATTTGTTTTGGAGTCACCCCCTTGTCTAGCTTTCAAAAGTGTTAGGATCCTACGTGGGTGGACGTTTTCTGAGCCCTTAACCTAATAGGTTCGATCATCGGAAGATTCCTGGTGGAAGAACATCGTCGTCAGCCCGAGCAAGAATCTCTTGTTAGTGGTGTCGAGGATATCAACTGGAAGCATGAAGAATCGATAGTCGAACTTCTTTCCCCTTCCGGGTTAGCAGGTGGATTGCGAGGGCGCAATCCCTTGTTAGTGGTGTCGTCTGTAACACCTGGGGTGTTACCTTTGGTAGAAAGTGTTTGTTTCCTTTTGCTTTGCATCACATGCATCACATGAGCATTGCATTCTGTTTTTCAAAACAAATCAAAATTCAAAACAATTTAAACTTTCACCCCTTGCTCAAAAAATTTCCAATTTCAAACTTGCAAACTAAATCACTCATTTGTTTTTTTTCAATAATCTGAAGTTGTTTTAATCCAATTGCTTGTTAATAAAATTTTCCCTGTTATCAAAACCCTAATGGCAAATTACATTTCAAATCATTTTCAATCATAATGGGCATGATCCAATTGTGGTTCAAACACTAAAATTTTGCAAACAATTAAAATTCAATAATTGTTTTCTTAAGTGTTGAGTTCATTGAATAAAAATTTATTGAAAATCAACTCCTTATGATTACTAATGGAAATTCAAATCCCAATTCAAAAGTCCCATTAATAATTCAAAGTTTGAACAACAATGCTAACATTTGTTTTTAATTATTGTTTGCAACTTAATAAAATTATTTATCAATTAAATACCCCAAGCTCTAGGGGAAAAATTCACTTGACAAACTTTAAATCAAATTAAATTTTCAAATTGTGAAATAATGTTAACTTTGCTCTAATTGCTGTTTTGGAAAATTATCACAAATAAGTCCTAAAAGAAAACCCTAACCCTTCTCAATCTCTCTCTTTTATTCTTTACAAAAAAAATCAACTAATAGAAAAAATAAAAATAAAAGCAAAGGAGAGGGGCAGCCCATCCCCTTTTCCCTTTACTTCCTCTTAGCCCAACCCCATCCTCTTTTCTCCCCAGCCCACCAAATCTTCTAGCCCAATACCCCATCCTTTCTGTCGTCTTCCACCTCGACGTCAGCACATGTACGATCATCATCAGAACCGCAGGATCCTTCTCCCCAACTCCGATGGCCTGCCGCACCCTTGCTCCTCCCCCTTAAAACATCCCCCTCCCCCTCTGCTAAACCTAGCCACCCTAGACCCCTTCCTCCTGCGTCGCCGTCCTCTCTTCTCCCCCCCCGATTTTCTTTCTTCTGTATCTGAAAACTCCGCACCTCCTGTCCCTCCTCTGAACTTCCATGGCCGGAGAAGAAGGCGTTCGTCGCCGGGGGGCTGAGCACTGCCACGGGCCGCTGACGGCGGGAATGGAACCGCGGCTATCTCCTCTGCCGCCGCGCCCCTTCGCCGTTGCTGGGAGGCGTTGTGGTGGCCGCGCCGTCGCCGGCCACCGTCGCCAACCTCTCCGTCGACAGCGCCTCGTCGACAAGGATCGAGGTGAGCCTCTGCTCCTCCCTTCCCCTCTCTCCCTGTCCGCCTCCGCACCGCACACCCCCCGCGCAACCCCGCACCGCAGCCGTCCTGCCGCCGGCCGGCGATCGCCGTTTCACTGCTCCGCGTCGTCAGGTTCAGAAGGAACTGTCGAAAACTTTCAGTTAAACGTCCGTTGTCACCTTATCCTCTGTCAGACGCGGATACTTTCAGAAACCACGAACCAGCCCAGTGGTTCGCATCCCTTGCTCGACCGCGCTGGTCGCGTGTTCGATTCCCCCGGCCGCGGCCTTTTCTTCCTTTTTAACCGCGCGCGCAGGGGCGGGCCCCGCTGGTCAGTGACCGCGGTGGCTGCGTGGCGGACACCCGCGCCTCGTCAGCACCCGCGTGGCACTAGGGCCCGCAGGTCAGCCGCTGTGGCTGGCCCTGCCCTCGGTGAAAACTGTCCCAGATCCAGATCTGGATCTGGAATTTGCACCGAGGCCCCTGTCCTTCCGCTGTTTTAGCACAAAGCCCCTGTTCCAATATTTCTCTCACATTCTAGCCCCTGCCTTTTTCAATTTGAACCCTAAAAATCAAACAACTATAACTTTTAATCTACAAATCCAAATAATACAAATTTTATATGTATCCCAACCAAAATTCCATGAACTTTTCAAATATCACATTTGTTTTCTGTTTTGAATTTTCAAAATGCAATTCAAATTTGAATTCAAATAATTCAATTGTAATTTGCAACAATTCATAAATAATTCATACCAATTCTAAATAAGGCAAATAAAATATGTTTTCCATACCATTTTGAATAAACTTTTCAAATATAAATTTTGTTTCATGGTTTGAATAATTTAAATTGCCTAAATAATTTAATATTTGTTTAATTCATTTAAATTTGATAAAATCATACCTTGCTCAATATAAAATATTTTTGAACATGCAAAATATGTTTTCAAACCATCAAAGTGTGAACTTTTCAAATGTGAGTTTGAAATTATGTTTTGAATAAATAAAATTCAAATAATATTCAAACTTGTTTTAAATTCAATTAAAACTTGTTTAATATTGTTTAATTCATAATTAAATTATCCTAATTCCAATTTCAATATTTGAAACATGTAATCCACCCAAAATCTTGTGTTCTTTTAAAATATAAACTTTGTTATCTATTTTGAACAATTTCAATTGGTGAAAACAACAAATGCTTGTGTAACACCTTTAAGTAACCAAAATTCCATAACTTAATAAATGAATTTCTAAACTTGGTAAACCTTATTTCTATTTGATTCTATTGTTGTTATTTTGTTGTTTTCCTCATCCATGCATCATACTAAACCACTTTCACCTGATGATTAGTTGGAAAACAAATAATCTAACCAAAATTCATGGGCTTTTCATATGCAACTCAAATTGCATATGGGTCCATTTAAATTTGTTTATCTTGTCAACTAGTTTTACCTTGATGCATCTTTAAACTTGTCATGCATCCATATCTAGATCATGCTGGATCTTTTGCCGTAGTAGTAATTGTTGCATCCGGTGTTTGTTCGAGGTTCGTTGCTTCTTCCCGGATAGGACGTTGAGATGATGTGAGCAACGACAAGTTCTGCTACCTTGCGGGATCTCAGGCAAGTATACTCACTTGCTGCCAAATGGCTGCCTTTCATCACTTGTTACCGATTCTTTCCGTTGTTCTTTTCTGCTAACCTTAGTAGTAGTTGTTTCTGTTACGAACCTATCACATGAATCCTTTACCCCTGATATTGCCTCACCTCCACACCTATAACCATTGCTTGTGCCCGTGTCTTACTAGCATGCTTAGGGTGTTTTGCTCGAGTCTGTTACCCGTTACTTTCTGTTATTACTTCTTTATGTTCTGGGGGCTCGATGTTTAATCAATCAATCATGCTAATGTTATTGTTAAATAATAATTTGATGATAAGGCACCGGCAGGAGGCCCTTTGTGGTTTTGAGGCCTGCTAGTGTCGACCCTAATAGGAAAAGGGTCTTGTCTACTGATCCATGATGAGCGCACTACCCGCATGTGGGAAGCGAGTATGGGCGCCCCCCTCAATTTGATTCGATTCGCATCTCGTCCAAATCGCCTCATTTAGTTCGGGTTTTCCATTTGCTGCATGCATGATCTTGCGAGCCCTTGGATCCCGGGTGGAACTTTCATAGTCGGCATATAGGAGGACACGTTCTTAGAGTGCTATGAGGGTCCATTTTCTTCTGGGCTCGATTAGCCGTGCGCCAAGGTGCTTTGGGCTTGATGCGAAGAAGAGTTGAGTTGTGTAGAGTACCTCGCTTGGTGGGTTAGCTCCCCATCTGGCGGGTTATTCTTACGTGTACGGCCAAATTGGTGCAACCCTGCAGGGATAATCTTCTCGAGAAGCCGTGTTTTCCGCAGTTATGGATTACTTGGTGAAAGTACTGGCTAACAAGTACTCAGGACAACTTAAATCTAATGATTAACAATCTTACACCCAATGATTAACAACTTGACTAGTAATAGGCTTATTGACACAATAATCTGAACCATCATTAATCCAACTGGGTGAGTTATCCTCGGATTGCTTCTTCGGATAAGGGGCGAGATCCAGGATGGGTTTGTTTGAAGTTATCTCTCAGTTGGTTGCCATACTCGATCTTATCTTCTTTCTGTTAGCCGGAAGTTGTAGTATCTCTCTGTAGTTGGTTAGTGCAGCCCGCTGTCGCTTATTTGCAATAAACCCTTCCTTTCCGTTGACCCCAAAGTATTTGTATCTTGTGATGACTGGATACGCCGGTATCTTGTGAGTATGGTTTATCCACTTGCCAGTACTTAACCGTACTGACCCACGAATCTTTTTCGTGGCTGCATATTCAATATTGCAGTCAACAGGTTTGAAGTCTGACGATGTTAGCTTGGGAATCCCTCCGGCTTGGCCTGGGCATGGATTGGACGCTCTCGGTTATCTTCAGGACTCTTAGTCCAATTTGTATCTTGTCCGTAGCCGGACGCTATGTTGTTTCTTCCGCTGTTATTTGGATCTTTGTATTGTATCAGTTGTATCCTTGGCTCGTTTGAGTCATCTTGTATCTATCTGTTTCTGTTGTAATTGTGGAATATTCGTGAACTATTGTAAAGTTATCACAAGTGGCAACCTGGAATCGGTTATTATGTGGATTTTGGCGGGAATGCTGAAATCTGCATAGTGCCCGATCTCGGGGCGTCACATAGGGATCACTTTGCAAAGAGGAAATGTTAATACGATTTGTAAAAGATTGATGTACTTTGTAAGAGGAAATACTATTAGGCACGATCATTTTCCACAATGGACATCAAAGTCAAACAAAAAGAGGGCCCTCCCTATCAGAGATGTTGTAAAATACTCCTAAGTTTTTCATTTAATCACTCTCTCTCTCTCTAAGATATGGTGGCACAAATATAGAAATGAAAGATAAAGTAAATTTAGATGCAACAATTATGTAAATGCATTATAGTGTTTCGTTCTAACATAGGTTGACGCACCACAACTTTCTAATACTCCCTAAGAAAGTGGGTTGTTCTCATGCTCAGAATTTAGTTTAAACATAGAGTATTGATTTAGGCAAAGTGACATGATGTTGGAGGATCCCATGCATTTTCCTTGAGTTAACAACCGCTACCTTTGTTGTTACTAGGTAAACTAAATGACACTGCACCCATTTATCCCTATTGAGATAGATGTGGAAAGGTAAATAGTAGTTCCTACACTTTTTATCACTATTGTGTTGCTACTACCCATATACTCCCCTAGCATATTTGTTTGATCGGAACAAACATACAACAACATAATTGTAATATACATCTACTATACAACATAGCAAGAAATGAGAACTACATCTCATAACTCGCCCCATAATCAAAATATCCGCCAATATAATAATACAAAATTGACCATAATCATGTAAAGCAACTCATATGGTTCTACAACGTGAGAGTTATACATGACATAAATTTGTTATTTATATGACGCTACACAAAAAATACACATATTTATGTTGTTTTCATGAATTTTATGCTCATATTTTTAAATTTTGTATGCCGGGTTTTCTCCTACGGGTCAATATGAAAATAAAATATTTACACACGTAACATAATGTAACATTAAAAAAAATTTGTGGGTGCAAAATAATTTTACGTGCCAAGGGTGATAAATAGCGTGTCATGAAGCTACTGCCACACATCCATAGCCCGGAATAGACTACTCCATTCTCACCATGAAGGCGAAGGCGGCAACGTTGGAGAGGCCGGAGAGGCAACCAGAGTTGATTCTGGCAGCGTTTCACCCTCCAAATTTCGTTGGTGGTGACCTTTTTGTTTCTCCCGTTTCAATGTTTTCTCTGGTTGCTGCCACCTCCTCTAGGAATTCACAAAGACATGATTTATATAGATGGTTTTAGGTCAAAATAAAGGCAACGGTTACTTAATCATGTAATCATGTTCACGAGGATAACGGGTTTATTTGAGTTATAGGTGCAACTAAAAAGACAAAAATCTCTGGTCCGTCGCAAGACGTATTTTTTTAATATTTTTTTTGCAACAAATGCTACAAAGTGTGGTGTTACTACATCTGTTACGTAAAAGAAAACGGGTAAATTTTGTCAAAAGTCAAACACCATGTGAACTTGGACCAAACTTTAAGATAAAACTATACAACATCAAATCAATCTTATCAGATGCATCAATAAAAGTATTTTGATAGTATATCTTAGAATATTATAGTTTTTGATAGTAGTTTTTTCAACAAACTTTGTCAAAGTTCACATTGTTTGACTACAAAAAAGAGAAAAATTCATCAACAGTACATGAACTTGTCACGTTGTGTCACGTTGGTTGCTTGACTTCAGTCTACCCAAAATACGGTACCAGAACTTGGCGCATACTGTCAGTTCAGTCACCCCGCAGTATTTGCTACTGTATGTAGCTTGTGTGGCATACGTATAGCGACAAGTGGCTGGCCATGTGTGGGACAGCGTGGCAGCGCGGCGCCTAAGTGTCTGTACAGTCATGTTTGGAGGGGTTTTTTGCAAATCTGGCAGAGCCGTATATGGAGCGATTCGCTCGGACCAAGTTCTCTCCCTCCCCGACCAAAATCCCCTCCCCTCCCGACCAAAGCCCTAGGTTCGCTCGCCCATCTACCCTCGCATCGCCGTCGCCGCCTCGCATCGCCGCCGCCGTGGAATGCGGTTGCGTTGAGGAATGTCGACCACGAGCTCCGTCCGTTCTTCCATCCGTCGCAGATCAGTTCCAGTCCCCATCATCGAGTGCCCAGACTGCGGCTCGCCGGTGAAACAGTGGGTGTCGAACACCGACGACCACGACGGATGGGTGTTCTACTCCTGTCGCAATCATGGGGTAAGTAATGTTTGGCATTTGAGCTGCGAAAGTTTTCGTTTTGACTGTCAGATGAAGCATGCTTGGTAATTTCAGTATGAAATTGTTGTTTCGTTTTGACTGTCAGATTAAGCATTGTGCCCTGTTTGTTACTAATTTCACTATGAAATTTTTGATTCGTAGACCACGTGTGACTTTTGGAAGTGGGATCTCGAGTATGTTGAGTACCTGATTGACCAGCGCATTCTTGTTGGTGATGATGCTCCTGAAGCATTATGTGCAGCAGATGAGAAGAGGGAACAACTCAAGAAGATAAGGGAGGCCAAGACAAAATTTGGAACCAATGAAGATAGGAGAGGCAAAATCATCAAGAGGAATGGGCCTGCACTGACTGCAAGTGGAGATTCTTTGACCATCACCAAGCTCCAAGCAGCTGCAATGCTTGCAGTAGGTAGGGAAATAGTCCTGATGATGAAGTTTATCATGGCCAGTGTGTTGGTGCTGTGTGTGTTGTGTCTTGCACTGATTATGAGGAAGTGATGCACTGGTGCAAGAGATATGGTACTGTTAGCTATGTAATGGTGCAAGATAAAATGCTATGTAAGCTCTGGTTGTAGTGTTGTTGTCTATGAACTAATGGTTGTAGTGTTTCTTATGTATGGTATGTACTGAAGAACCATATTGTCTATGTTAGCTCTGGTTGTGCTATGTATGCAATAAAGCTTTGTTGTTATCAGGCAAATAAGTGCAAACTGACTGATACTTGGTACAAAATGACTGATACTTGATACAAAATGACTGATACTTGATACAAAATGACTGATACTTGATACAAAATGAGTGCAAACAGAAGACAAAATAGAATTCAAACAGAAGTAAATTTAACTGATACTTGATACAAAATGACAGATACAAAATGAGTGCACTGATACATAGTTTCAGGCTCTTCATGAATTGATTTACCTTTGCCCTCATCTACATATCTCTCATATAAATCATCATCTCCTTCATCAATTGCAAAGTCAGAGTCATCCAATTCTGGTGTGTAATCACTGTCAACATCAGAGTCACTATGTTCTTCACCTGCATCTTCATCTACATCTGCTGTATCCATGTCCAATGCTCTGATTGATCTCCTCCCTTTAGATAAGTAATAATCAATTGGATAGTCAAACTCTCCTGCTCGAGGTGGCTCTGGTATGCTCTGTGGACTCTGATTGATCTCCTCCACAGACTCTGCATCTTCTTCATGTGATGAACTCTGTGGATCTGGAAAAATTGTTTGTAATGGCCTAATGGGACTGATTACTGCAGGCAATGAGGCAACTGGAAAGTTCACTACATCATCATAATCTATCTTCACAGGTGCATACTTAACAATTGGTAGGTCTTCATCATCAGAGTGTACTTGGACAGGTGAACAGAATGAGAGAAGGCTATTATCATGATCAAGGTAGAGCTGCTGGAAATTCTCTCCTCTTCTAACACATGCAACCATGTTGGTAGGCATTGTTTCATCACCCAACTTTATCTCTCTTAGTCCATTTCTCCAAATTGGAATGCCAGGAACACACCAATAAACTCTAATTCTGCCCCCACACTCATAACCAATCTCCTCAACCAGGTTTTCAATCATAGTTGTTGTCCATTTCTCTGTGTCAAAATAGTCATACCAATGCGCCTGTCCCTTCACATACTGTCTGTATTGACCAGTCCCAAGAAAATAACCACCATGATTTACCTCCACAGAAAAATGGTCACTTCCAGTAGCTACATTGCAAACAAAAGCAGATGCAAACATTCAGCACAATGCACAGCTTCAACTTGTACTAAAGAAGACACCAAAATACAGCAAAATCCAGTAAAAATCACAGTACAACACAATACATGCTTTATTTTTTCGACAAAGAGTTCATAGCTCATGCTCTAACAATACACCACAATACAGCACAATCCAGTAAAAATCTTTATCAGCACAATATACATGCACAAGGTAAAAATCTGAGATACAGGGCAACCTTATTTTCAACATTCTCAACCTAAAATCTGATCTTTCAACACAATACGCTATGAATGACCTAACATTACTTCTCTAACCCTACCCAATCGACCAATTTCACCAAAAAATATGAATTATTGACGGTTCATATCTCTTAAACCTTACCAAACCCACCAATTTCACCGAGGCCAAAAAAACCCCAAAACATGGTGGCACCCTCAATCAAACCGATTGCTGACCTACAACAAGGAAAATCGACTGCGACAGAGGGGGAATCAACAAGAAAACTACCATACAGGGGCGGCGAGGCTTCCTCGCGCCGCCGCACCGCAGTCCAGTTCCGGCCGCGAAGCCCTGTACCAACCTCCCTCGACAGTGGCGCCGCCGACCAGGGTGAGGACGAAGCAGAAACGCCGAGTCTTGAGCGAGGAAGTGCACTATCTGCGCCCTGTGATGCCCGCCGCCGCGCCGCCCCATCCGGCGGTGGGGAATCGCTCGTCCCTCCCCCATCCGGCGCAGAAGGTGACGCAGAAGGTGGCGGTTGTCCATGTGACGAAGAGGCCATCGCTCGCCGCCGGTTGATCGACGACGAGGTGGGCACCTCGGCTCCTCCGCTGCTACGTGATCGCTCCGCCTCTGCTTCGACCAAGGTGAGAGAGAGATTTGGGGTTTCTGTCCGATAGGAGGATCCCCCTGCATAATAACCATGCCGCCCCGTCTTCCGCCACGTTGTCCGAAAGGCCCACAGACCAGTGCCACGCTGTCCCACACATGGCCAGCCACTTGTCGCTATACGTATGCCACACAAGCTACATATAGTAGCAAATACTGCAGGGTGACTGAACTGACCCTATGCGCCAAGTTCTAGTACCGTATTTTGGGTAGACTGAAGTCAAGCAACCAACGTGACACAACGTGACAAGTTCATGTACTGTTGATGAATTTTTCTCTACAAAAAATTACACATTATTTCGAGAAAAGGGGCACCAGATGCAATTTCCTCATCCCAATTCCCAAGTCGTCACTTGCGAAAAGTTCAAATTTCAAAAGGGCAAAGCTACTCTGCCAGATTCTCCAAACTCTGAAAAATTTCACATCTCAATTCCCAGTCATCACTTGCGAAAAGTTCAGTAATTCTTTGAAAACAGAGCGAAGCGGCTTTTGCGGGCCCAAGCTTCCAGGTTCCATCCACCAAACTGAGGGCGTGTTTGGCAACGTCCTGGCTTCCAGATTCACATCGGAGCAGGTCGGAGCTTCGCCGAACATGTCGACTTCGCGAAGCCAGATCCTGGAAGCTGGGCGGAATCGCTGTGTAATTGGCGGAGCAGCTAATTCGTCGATCCGTGGATCGGCCAAATGCGGAGCAGCCCAAAATTACGATGGAATGCCACCGCGCAAGTGAAAGGATACCTGTTCGCTGCCTCTGGCATCTCCCGAGCGAGGCGAGGCGAGGCGAACGAATCCTCTCCTCTCCCCGAGCCAGTCGCTCGTCCCGTGACCTAGCCGCCAGACACCCGCCGCCGGCACTCCCGACTCTGCCGGCCGCTGGAGCTCGCTGGCCGCAGTTGAAGGAGCCGCCGCCGCCGTCGCCCCACTGCTCGGCCCACGAATCCTCTCCTCTCCCCGAGCCAATTTCTCAGGCAGCGCCGGCCAGGTCCACTCCGCCACCGTCCCCCATTCGTCAGCTTCTCTCTCCTCGCCTAAATCTCACGCGCTCCAAACTCTCCATGGAGGGGGACTCGCTCACGCCGAGCCAAGCTGGAGCCACGCCCAACCGCCTAAAGCGCAAGGCCCCCAACCCTTCCGACGCCACCACCACCTCCTCCACCTCCGCAGGAGATGACCAGGCAGCGGAGGAGGAGGAGGTAGAGGAGTTGGAGAGGGAGGTGGCCGATCTGGGTCGCCGCATACTCGAGCACCGTCGTAATGCTGCCACCCGCTTCCTCGACGCCGCGGTATCGCACATCACCGCCCTCCGGCCGCCCCCCTGTCCTGGTACGACGCGCTTTCGCCCTTGCTCTAGTGCTAGGGTTTCCGGTTAGTTCGTTCCCCTGTGCTAGGATTTCCTGGTACGGCGCGCTTTCGGCCTTGCTCTAGTTAGGCCTACGCATAGAAAAATTCCCTATTTTATGGCTTACTGCTAGTCAGGGCTCAGGAGTTAGGGATACATGGGTAGAAACCAGATTTTTTGGATCTAAGTTGACAATTTGAGCGACCTAGAGAGAGAAAAGGACCAGATTTTTTGGATCTCGGCTTAAATTCGAGTTCTTTTCAGCTTAAGCTTATTTTCACAGTTAAGCTGCCAAGAAGCCCCAAAAGAATAGCCAAAATACCACTACTCGAAACCGAAAGTACCAAATTACCACTAGTAAAAACGAAAGTGCCAAAATACCAACCAGTTTCGGTTTTTCATGCCAAAATACCACTAGTGACTAACTGAGACTAACATCCTTCAAGAAAGACACAAATGACCTTGCTCTTGACATGAAGATGGAGGCGGAGAATACTGAACTAGCAACTTCAACAGAGAAAAGCAGCGGGGCAGGTGTGGCCTTGTCTCTGTTCCTTCCAGCACTGGGCAGAGGAGTCGCTCGTGTGGCTGGGTCAGGTCGTGGGCGCAGTTACCTGTGATGCGGGGGGCGCGGAGGCGCCTGACCAGAGGGAGGTTTCGGCGCTGGAGGAGCAGCGCCAGGCTGCCCCGCCGGTGGGGGTGAGCAGCGGCGGCCGCAGAGTTGGGGGTGAGCTGCGGGATGTTTTTTTTCTTTTCTCTTAGATGAAGTCAGGGGGCATTTTTGGTACGGAATTAAAATCTGACAGTTTTGGCTGTGTTGACTAACAGGATCTGTTTGACAATTGATGGTAGTGCTATTTTGGCATCTGGAAACTGTAATTGAGTGGTATTTTGGCGCTTTTTCGGTTTTTACTAGTGGTATTTTGGGGATCTGTTTGACAATTGATGGTAGTGCTATTTTGGCATCTCGAAACTGTAATTGAGTGGTATTTTGACGCTTTGGGTTTTTCCTAGTGGTATTTTGGCGCTTTTGGTTTTTACTAGTGGTATTTTGGCTATTCTCTCCCAAAAGAACTGGGCTTAAAAGTAGCTGCGGAAAAAGGCAAAAACTAATTAGGAAAACATGATGTGCTGTGTTTGCTCCAAGCGAAAGGGAATTATTTAAAGCTTGACATGTTATATGTAAGAGAACATGCTGCATGACTATTTGTGAGATAGTACAAGATAGCATAGTGAATTCTATCCTGATCCGCTGTGTTGTAGTTTCAACCAAGTTTTTTATTTCGTTACAAATTGCTTAAGAGTTGTTTGCTTTAGTGCTTAACTGTAAGCCAGAATAATCTGCCCTTTCAAACGCCAAACCAAAAAATGGACCACTCTTTTTTTCCTGGTTTTCTCTGCAATCAATACTTGCGTTACTTAATCACAAGTTAGCCCCCTACTGACTTCACTGCCATTTGTTTGATAGTTCTCAACCTGCTACCTTGCAACCATGATAGATTAAATCTCACTTGGCATGGGATGGATCAGCGGCAGAACTAAATGACACAATGAGTAACCTACTCCCTCCGTCCCAAACTAGGTGTCGTGGATTTATCAAAATGTGGATGTATATATACACTAAAATACGTCTAGATGCATCCATATTTTGACAAATATATGACAACAAATTTGGGACAGAGGGAGTACAATTTTTTGCTAGTTCAACATACACTGACACCAGTGTTGGATATTGCAGAAGTTCCAAGTGAACAACAGTCTGTTGCTGGAACGGCACATGCTGAAGCCGAAGAAGAAATGCTTGAAAAGCTCAAGGTCTTCAAAACCAGAACTGAGGATTGTGTTGCAGCTGTGCCCAAGGTGCTCGCGAAAGTGAACGAATGTGTTGCCCAGATGGAGAAGCTGGAGCAACTGAATGTGACTATCCATCCTGTTTTCCGAAGAAACGGTAGCAGTTAGCAGTGATACTTCTGTTTTATGCATTTTTTTATGAGGCTGCATGTTAGCTCGGCAAGTGTACCACCTGTAACAAATAGCCTGATTCAGTAGTGTTTAGCAGGAGACCGGTCACTGACAAAGCATCCATCGTTGCAGTTTGGATGTAACATGGTGCCCCGGCTGTATTTAATCAGAAAACACTCTATGTAGCTGTTTTCATCATTACGTTACCATGTTGTGCTCTTGCTTACCAAGTTTCTGAATTTCGTGGAAGTGAAAGGCTGCCTCTACAGTTGACACGCCACGAAGTTGCTGGCAGTTCTAGTTTGTCACACTATATTCGAGTGCAGCCAAGGGAAAACATGAGATGTCAGTTTGTAGTTTAGTCACTACTATTCCTGGAGCACAAGAATTGTGGATATATTTCACTTTCTCCCATCAGCCCAAAAGGCTTCTGAATTAAGAAAAGAACACTTGATGGAAGTTGGCACATTATCTCACGGTGACACTCCTGTTTCAGATACAAGGCACAGTTGTCTGGTATTCATGTGCTGCTTTGTTAGAAGCAAATTATTTTGTGAACATATGCAGAGGAAGACCTCAAAGCGAATCAACATGTAAGTAAAACAGCAAATTTCCAGCTTTAAGTTACACTTCTATACATAATCTCGCTGCTGTCACACCTGATGCGACCCTTTCAGGTTAATACACATAATATGCTGCATTTTGGCTAAACGTGTTACACGTAGATGTAGTATAGAAAAAAAAAGGTACAGGTGTCTTCTGCACCTCTCAAAGCTTTGGCCTTGGGGGTTCTCCAGGTGTCTTGGCCCTCCTAATCAGCGCCTCTTGGGTCAGTGACACGACGAGCTGACAATTCAGAGAAGAGAAATCGTAACCATTTGGATGACAAAAAGAGTTACTAGCGTCAGTCAAATCTTTTAAACCACGAATGCAAGTACCTCTCCTTGCCGGTTGAACATACGTCCAGTAACGAATCCCCTACCACCGTGTGCAGATGGGCTGTCAATCTGTGTTTATCAAGGGAAGATAATGTGGTGATAAGAGCCTCTTGAAAAAAGATGGTTTTTCTATCAGTGTCAACTGGAAGATTCGAACAAATAGCTTACCACGTATAACAACCAGTCGTCAGCTTTCACATGCTTGTGAAACCACATCCTGTGGAAAAATAGCAAAAGACCATTTACTGGTGGGATGAATGTGGTAAATTAAAATCTCGATGCTGAGTGTAGATTATTGAAACATACGAATGGTCAAGACTAAGACAGTATGTCTTCAAACCCCTCTCCCGGTGCGGATTTAGGCTGACGCCTGAAAATAGTAGATCCGAGGCATACGCTACAACACATCTGTAATTCCATAGAATAATTTCATTGACATACCAATCTATGTTAAACATGAACAATGTACAGTGATAAAATGGCAAACCTATGCAGAGCTGGATCATCAGAAAGTTTTCCTCTAGCTCTAAACCAGTAATATAAGCTGAAAAGAATCGGATGCGTTACTGAATCAGACAAAGATATAGTATGCAATACGATCTATCTGTATCAAAATTATGATTCTGGTGGTTGTATAATGAAGCTTAGAATTTCTATCTAAAAAGACTGGTGAGCTTTTGCAGTGGATGTAAGGATTAGTGAATCTTACGGCCACAAAGAAATTTCATGGTGAACTTACCTTGGTTCATGTTGAGATGTTTCGCAGAACCTCATTTCAATGGGCCAAGGAACAAACTTCTTCTTGGCAGCCGAGTTCCTATAGTGCCTGAATATTACTTAACTGTCAGTACTGCCAGCATGTGATACAGAGATGAACAAACATTCAAACCAGTGTGATAAATGAAGCTTAAATGGTATTACTATTTAACATTCTAAATGTGCTGCCCAACTAGTGGCACTACCAGAATGGTAGATCCACTTGAAAACTAATACACATAAAAAATCATGCTTTTCTAACAGGATAGAAGATGTTGCTTCTGAAGGTGAATATTTTGAAGTTAAAATGAATTATTCGAGAACAATTGATGCAGGCAATTATCAAAGCATATCCTTAGAAGCCAAGAATTTACATTGGAAACCGTGGATCAGTGAGTCTTCTTTCTCGTATCTCTTCCATATTCAGGAGCTGCATTTGATTACTTATTAGTTACAGTACTTTCATCACACGGGCATCAGAGGGAAGTGATAAAAAATCCTAGCCTGTTCTGGAGGAGGAACAACGGGTATGATTGCAGCCTGATGCTCAAACCCTAGTTCTTCTTTCTGCAACAGAACATAAGTTAGACCACATTTCTTCTTTCTGTTAGATTGATGCCGTGAGGCTGATCCCCCCATATATATCGACCTAGTTGTATCACTTTGGGTAGTTGTACCATAGGACAAATTTATTCCCTGGGCTATGATATATGTGCTAAAAGCTAATTGATGTTTGGGACAAAGAATGACATTGATCTGTTGATAACGATGAGCAAAATAACTCTAGATTAACTTAAAGAACTTAAAACTTTGTAAGTATAACTAGGCATGTTTGATTTGATTAGCATGGGAAGCTCTTAGAATCATCAGACCTATTATTTAGACAATGCACAAAATTCTCTGCTAAGTCTAGCACACTCTTCTTTTTTTCATTTCATGCACAAGAGTTTGGAAAGTTGCTATAGTTTAGGGGGTTAGAAATTAAAATAAACAAAAGGAAAAACAATTTGACACAACATTTTGGAAGCTACAAGGGTACAAAATGGTCATTTGAGCTACTATAATATATCCTCAACAGGAAGAAGACACATGCTTTCCCTGGTTATGTCATTGGCTTAAAAAAAAATTAAAACGATTCGGTTATAACTGTTTAAAAAGGCTATAAAGGATAATCACCTGGAAAGAAACAATTAAAGTGAATATAACAAGGCCTTTCTGTTTCGCCTCCACTTTTCTTGTCGCAAAGCTGGTTCCATCACGCTCCCGATGTACTTGATATATTATTGGCACTACAACAGAGGACATAGCAATGACAGATGTCACAAGCTAAATAAGACAATTAGTGAAACTGGACTTTAGTTTCTGCTAGACCACCTAGCTATGGACAGAATGAGAAAAAAGGGTTAGCTATTCTTACTATTATTGTCCCCAGAAATAAGAAAAGTTGCATGCAAACTATGCACAAGTTTCAGGCAATCAACAGTCTTGGATGCTGCTGCTAGTGCCTGCACGAAGGTTAGGACATAGTGTAAACCATTTGAAATGATGCATGCATCTTTTATTCTAACTATTTTAGTAAATGGTTTCCCTGCATTTGGGAGGTGTAGGGGATTGAGTTATGATGATCACTGACCAAACAGTGCATAAGCACATATGATCGGACCGGAATAAGATCGATATATAATGTTTTAGAAGTATGTTTGGGCAACAAAACCTTTTAAATAAACTTTGTCTTGGCGCATTCACATCCATGCCAACATGACATCACAAAACTGACAAATTTCCTTCTTATCTTTTGAGTGAACATCATTTCAATAAAAGGGAGGCCAAGACTACCAAGTATTGTATTCAAATAAATCTATAGTGAACAACAACCATGACAAAGCTGCTTTCAAATTGATCTTGTATTCTTGTTACAAGAATTCCTATAAAACCTACACTCACCAGTAAGAGAGTTCCCATAGATGAATTTGAATTCACATGGATCTTGATTTAAATTCAAATAACTTCTTACAGGCATTAAAAGGAAGGCTAAGTAGCAAAGGGGAAGATAACTGGGATGTCTCCCTTCGTTGAACACGTCATGAAAAATTATACCAAAAGGATAAACATCACCAACACTAATACAACATAGCAGGTCATGAAGAAAACTGAATACATTATTCAAATGTAAGATGCATATTTGTTACTGAATTGCTGGTTATGGAGATATTTTAACATGTGAACTATATGTTATCCAAAAGTTGAGGGAATTCAGAAGCATGCTTAAGAAGTTTCATTTTTAGCATCGAATCAATGATTGACATTTCTACTTGTAGACAGGACCTTGGGTATCCCTTCAGAGCATATAAATGAAGTGGTCAAATGCACGCAGTTGGCAGATGAAGATGATAGAAACTAAGAGAGAGTGGTTGAAACATACCTGCCCAATCAACTGTCCTCCAAAAACTTGCCTAAAAGTTGGAGCTTCTGGCAAAGTAAATCCACGGAGGATATCAACCTACAAAATAGACAAGAATAACGAAAAGCATGATCAGCCATTTAACTACAAATTATAATAGCATGTTTGTCTCTTTAACATGTAAATTACGGCATGCAACTGCAAAACTGCCAAATCTTCTGTTGTATTTCTTTCCTTTCGGAAATATAAATAAAATCACATGGCCAACATGATATTAATGAAATTTTGGCCTGAAATTGGCAATCATCTAGGTCCTATTTTGTGGCAAAAACTACAAAACTAGAAGACATAGCATAATGTTACAACATTTGTGGAGTAAATATTTCTTATCATTATTCCTCCAGTGCAGTGAACAAATTGCAACACAATACATTCCTCCTTAGCAAAATAAAAACATAGACACCAACGTACATCTAGACTTACCTCTAATTTCTCTAAGTGCAAAATTTGTTCCATCAAAGAATGGCTTTCAGGTGTCTCCTCTGCATTCCAAATTGTCTTTGTTTGCAGCAGATGTCCATGTTGACTTGGCAATACAAAGCAGGTCAGCTGCAATAAATGACTAACAGTAAGCTAAAAACAACTGTTGGATTTCGAAAAGCCAATCCTTCAGCTTATATCATTGCAACAGGTATTCCTACAGCTAATAAAATGTCAAGTTGAAAAAATTGTCTATCTAAAAACGCTAATATAATGTCAAGTTAGGAAATAGAAATATTCAAAATTATACCTTTGTTACTGCAATAACATTTACTTGATGGACAGAACTATTGGTGCCTACAAAGGATGCAAAACATTTGGAGTTACGAACTGTCTTGTCTTTTAATGCAAAATATGGACATAATTTCTGAAACTAGAAACAACCGGCAAAAGACTAAAAACATGAATAGAGATTTCTTACCATAACCAAAGTAGTCATACTTATTTAACACATAGTCTGGGCGGTTTGCTTCTTCTGAAGGAGCAGAAACTTCAGCCTGCAAGATAATGAGAATGTCTTTCAGTTAACAGAGAAGTTTTAGAACTACGAATACAGTTGGCCTCAGATTGTGAGTATACTTGACATAACAATACTTTGTTGGTGTACATATAACAAAAGACAAAAGTAACAGAGGATGAAGTATGACAATGTAAGTAAACCAACATGGCAGTTAAGTAGTTGGCATATATATCCAACAGACAGTTGTAGCAGGAGATAGGTACAGAATAACAAACCACACTTTTACTCTGAAGGCCTGAAACTAAGAAACTCGGATTGAGTCTTTCACCCAGAACATGAATGCAAGATATAAATTGACAAACGGTATTTTCTTCATATAATTTCCAAGCAGCTTAGGAAAAAAAAAATCCTAACAAAGTCATATATCTTTTTGAAAAAACGCCGAAGCTTTGCATCTCGGTGCATTGATCTATAAGTAGGCCAATTAGTGATCTTCTGTCTGCAAGTCCCAAAATAATGCACTCCACCCATTTAAAATGAGTACTGATATAGTATTACCTTTTCAGGTGGTAATCAGGACCTCTGAAAGTGAATGACAGCCTTATAATAAACTAAGAGAAAAGCATCTCTATGAAAAAATGAAGCAAGAACTAGCATGGTTTATACCTGTCCATCCAATATGATGCAAAGGCCATCTACAGGTTCACCTTCACGAGCAACGTAATCACCAGATTCTGCAAAATACCAAACAAAAGCATAAATCATCTTGATTCTACACCTTTCTAGATAAGCGCATACACTGAAGAGTCAGTCAAGGGCTAAACAACGTGAAGAAAATGGACTCTGTTAGCTCAGCATCGAAAAGTTCCATGGGAAAATATGGAAGTGGAAGCTGGCGACCCTTAATTCGAAAAAACTAATACAGAGTACTAGGTAAAAGGCAGTGCCGGACTTTTCGCTGTACACGTGCATTTGCTGCTTATATTTACATCTATAGTAATGGCGCATGTATGATATTCTATTGATCCTGTTGCTTTAGAAAAGCACTCAAACATGAATGGATAAAATGTCTTCTGTTGACTACGACAGCTGCAGTGCACACTAGTAAATCGCACATAGTCAGCGAGCTGACACAAAATCATGTAAGCACACAATATGAGAATAGAACGAATTACAAATCCAGTGATTCGGGGACTAACATAGGGAGGATCCCCTCAATAAGCTAACAGTGAGCTGACAAAATCATGTATGCAAATCCACGAACACAGTGAATTACAAATATGGAGAGGCGATGACTAACATAGTGCATCCTTCAGTAAGCTAACAGTACGCAGTACTCTATAACTAATCCGAGAGATTTAGGATGTGCTCGCCAACCCGGTCGATCGATCGATCTAGGGGTGGTAAAATGAGGCGCTACTCACCGTAGTGCTTGACCTGGACGGCCTCGGCGATCCTGCGGATTGAGGAGCCGGGGAGGCACTGCAGGAGGGGCACCTGTCCCAGGAACTCCGTCACTGCACACCAAGCGCAATCATGCCCCAAATTAGCCAGAGTCGCTCCCAAATTCGGCAGGCTCTGCGCTGCTTTACCTTCCTCCCGATCCATTGGCGGCGTCGGCGGGGGCGTGGGGCTGTCGATCGGCGGCGCGCGGTGGGGCTGGGAGCTCCGGGACGGCACAGCGAGGTAGCTGCGCTTCAGAAGGCGGACGAATAAAATCTCGAATTTAAAAGCGAAAGAGATTGGCAGGTCCGTGGGGAAGAAGAGACCAGAAAAATACAAATACCTACCCGAGTTATCATTATTATTAAATGTTTACGCATGTGACAGGTGTGAACGGACCAGGCAGCGGGTCTGCGTCCCACAACGCGTGGGGCCGAGGTTGTTAACCGCGCGGATATTTCTTGACTTCCCAGTCAAGGCTACTACTTTGCGCAAAAAAATTATCCCTTCCACATAAATTTTAAAATTTCACAAATAATATAGAATAAAAAATGAAAACATTTATATAACCAAATCAATATGCATAGATCCACTATAGAATATATTTTGTTGTATGCTTATTAAATACTATTCCCTAAATTCCAAAATACACGACTTCTAGACAAATATAAATATATGTAGACATATTTTAGTGTTTATAAATGAAAGTTTTAAAACGAAGTGAGTAAAAGGGCAAGACGGGCTTTGCCACGCCCACTTGATATTAGAGTTTAACATGAATAAGGAAATATGTGCCTTATCCGTGTTGTCTATTCTCTACCATTGTTGAAAAAAATGAGAGAACACTCAGTTCAGAGAGTCGGAGGGTATAGTTTAGAACCTTGCATCTTTACGTTTCATGCATTGGTGTTTTTAGATCGTTTTCGCGATTTTGTGCAAAGTGTGACAGAGAGATCACTTCTCGACTTTGTCGTAGGATTGAGAGACCTTCCGCACACATTTAGTCGAGCGGGTTGGTTTCACCTTTGTTTTTGAGTTGTTTTAATTCAAGCCTAGCTTAGAATTTGATATTATACTCCCTCCATCTCAAATTAACTGTCACAAAGTTTAACAAAAGTGGGTGTATCTAACACTAAATTATGTCTAGATACATCCACTTTTTTCAAACTTTGTGACAATTAATTTGAGACGGAGGGAGTACAATAGAGGTTTATTTCTTTACTTATCTTGTCCAAACCAGAACCTGAGTGTTTAAGAATTTGGAATTTGAAAATTAAATTTTAAATTTGACTTCTTTAAAAATCATTCTTCATAGACTATAAATAATTCAAATAGACATTTAAAAATACACAAGGAAGAGGATGGAATTAGATTCAAACAAACCTTTATACTATTTTTGATATTCTGATACAAAGTAGTATTACAACGAAATAAAAATTGCTAAAAAATAAAAAATTGGCGTTCCTATTCTAAACCTATTCTATGTTTTAAGACTTGGAGAAGATCTTTAGAACCCGCACACAAGCAAAGACAGAGAAGTATGTCATCCTTCGCTATTTTATGACACTTGGACGCCGATGAGCTCGAGCTGGACATGGTCTCGGAGGACTGCCGGCAGGAGCCAGCCATCGTCGCTTCCCCTAGTCGCCTCTACCACTGCCGCATGTTTCTCTGCTTGCTGACGCTCTCTCGCGCGGTAATACCGGCGGTAGCTACCATCTTCGCCTCTACCCCTGAAAGGACATTTTATTCCTAATCTTATTTTGGTGTTTGATCACAACATATGGACGATCTAATCTTTTTCCTAAGCGTGTTTAGCTTTGCAAATGAAAAGCTAGAACCTTTTTATCATGGAGAAATGCAAACACAAGCTCCCTAGGACATCCATTTGATTGACAAATCAGTATTAAAGATAGTGCAAAAAGGGAGAAAAGAAAATGGAAGAAAACATGGAAAACAGGGCAGCCGGCCTACCTGGCCGGGCTGGCCGGGTGGCTCGGGCTGTGTCCCGGCCGGATCCTTCCCCACGTCGGCCCCAGGCCGGGCTCTTCGGCGCTGCCCCGGCCTTAATCCGCTTCCACGCTGGCCCTAGGCCGGGGTGGGACGCGCCGGCCCCAAGCTGGGTCCAGCTGGCCTCGCGGCGCTTCCAGGCCGAGGTGGGATGGGTCGTCGGCCCCAGGCCGGGTTCCAACCAGCCTCAAGGGAGATGCATGCCGAGGTGGGCTGGGTACGGGCTTCCCGACCCTCCTGGTCGGCCTGGCCGGCCTCCTAGGCCGGGGGCTCCGTAGTGAAGGGGATACCCCCCCCCCCCAACGGCCACTTTTACACTCGGAGTATAAATAGCACTCATCCTACCTTTAGAAGGTGTCAATTAAGCTTTCTCTCTCCACCATTGTTGACCACGTCCAAGCTCAAGCTTCTCCCCAAATACCCAACCAAAACTCTTGATTCTTTGGGATTTGGAGGAGACACCCTAGATCTACAATTTCACAAATAATATAGAATAAAAAAATGAAAACATTTATATAACCAAATCAATATGCATAGATCCACTATAGAATATATTTTGTTGTATGCTTATTAAATACTATTCCCTAAATTCCAAAATACACGACTTCTAGACAAATATAAATGTATGTAGACATATTTTAGTGTTTATAAATGAAAGTTTTAGAACGAAGTGAGTAAAAGGGCAAGACGGGCTTTGCCACGCCCACTTGATATTAGAGTTTAACATGAATAAGGAAATATGTGCCTTATCCGTGTTGTCTATTCCCTACCATTATTGAAAAAAATGAGAGAACACTCAGTTCAGAGAGTCGGAGGGTATAGTTTAGAACCTTGCATCTTTATGTTTCATGCATTGGTATTTTTAGATCTTTTTCGCGATTTTGTGCAAAGTGTGACGGAGAGTTCTCGACTTTGTCGTAGGATTGAGAGACCTTCCGCACACATTTAGTCGAGCGGGTTGGTATCACCTTTGTTTTTGAGTTGTTTTAATTCAAGCCTAGCTTAGAATTTGATATTATACTCCCTCCATCTCAAATTAACTGTCACAAAGTTTAACAAAAGTGGGTGTATCTAACACTAAATTATGTCTAGATACATCCACTTTTTTCAAACTTTGTGACAATTAATTTGAGACGGAGGGAGTACAATAGAAGTTTATTTCTTTACTTATCTTGTCTAAACCAGAACCTGAGTGTTTAAGAATTTGGAATTTGAAATTTAAAATTTGAATTTGACTTCTTTAAAAATCATTCTTCATAGACTATAAATAATTCAAATAGACATTTAAAAATACACAAGGAAGAGGATGGAATTAGATTCAAACAAACCTTTATACTATTTTTGATATTCTGATACAAAGTAGTATTACAATGAAATAAAAATTGCTAAAAAATAAAAAAATTGGTGTTCCTATTCTAAACCTATTCTATGTTTTAAGACTTGGAGAAGATCTTTAGAACCCGCACACAAGCAAAGACAGAGAAGTTTGTCATCCTTCGCTATTTTATGACACTTGGACGCCGATGAGCTCGAGCTGGACATGGTCTCGGAGGACAGCCGGCAGGAGCCAGCCATCGTCGCTTCCCCTAGTCGCCTCTACCACTGCCGCATGTTTCTCTGCTTGCTGACGCTCTCTCTCGCGCGGTAATACCGGCGGTAGCTACCATCTTCGCCTCTACCCCTGAAAGGACATTTTATTCCTAATCTTATTTTGGTGTTTGATCACAACATATGGACGATCTAATCTTTTCCCTAAGCGTGTTTAGCTTTGCAAATGAAAAGCTAGAACCTTTTTATCAGAAATGCAAACACAAGCTCCCTAGGACATCCATTTGATTGACAAATCAGTATTAAAGATAGTGCAAAAAGGGAGAAAAGAAAATGGAAGAAAACATGGAAAACAGGGCAGCCGGCCTACCTGGCCGGGCTCCGAGGCTGGGTGGCTCGGGCTGTGTCCCGGCCGGATCCTTCCCCATGCCGGCCCCAGGCCGGGCTCTTCGGGCGCTGCCCCGGCCTTAATCCGCTTCCACGCCAGCCCTAGGCCGGGGTGGGACGCGCCGGCCCCAAGCTGGGTCCAGCTGGCCTCGCGGCGCTTCCAGGCCGAGGTGGGATGGGTCGTCGGCCCCAGGCCGGGTTCCAACCATCCTCAAGGGAGATGCATGCCGAGGTGGGCTGGGTACGGGCTTCCCGACCCTCCTGGTCGGCCTGGCCGGCCTCCTAGGCCGGGGGCTCCGTAGTGAAGTGGATACCCCCCCAACGGCCACTTTTACACTCGGAGTATAAATAGCACTCATCCTACCTTTAGAAGGTGTCAATTAAGCTTTCTCTCTCCACCATTGTTGACCACGTCCAAGCTCAAGCTTCTCCCCAAATACCCAACCAAAGCTCTTGATTCTTTGGGATTTGGAGGAGACACCCTAGATCTACAACTTCACCAAGCCGATTCGAAATCACCCCACTCATCCTTTAGGGATCTTGTTGTTCTTAGTTCATCGGAGCCAAGAGCCTTGTTGCTCTTAGCTCATCGGAGCTTGGAGCCTTGTTGGTATTCCCAAAGCTCTTGTTCTCGTGGATCTTGTTTCCCGGAGCCTTGGTGGCTCTCGAGATTTGGTCAGGACCCTCCAAAGTTGTGGAGTGTGCCTTATCCTTGTAAAGTTTCTAGTTGTGAACCTCAACGGCAACATAGTGATTCGAGCCTATCCACATCGGTGGAAGGACTCGAAGGAGATACAGTGTGCCATTTGAGGGCTACTCGGTGTTCCACTTCGGTGGCACCGCACCGCTCCAACGGAGATTAGATTCCATTGGTGAACGGACAACGACGTCGCCTAGAGGGGGGGGGGGTGAATAGGCGATTAAAACTTTTCCGGTTAATGCTTGCTAAATGCGGAAATAAACTAGGTGTTCAAATTAACAAGCATACAACCTAAATATTCTAGGATAAACTAGATGCACCAACAACTTATGCTAAGCAAGACAAGTAACAAGGTGATAGCAAGATATATAACTTCAAGCTCGAAGGCTATCACAATGTAAATTGCATAAGTAAAAAGCTCGGGTATAGAAATAACTGAGGCACACGGAGACGAAGATGTATGCCCGAGTTCCTCCCACAAAGGGGAGTACGTCTCGTTGGAGGGGTGTGAGCTCACCACGAAGGCCTACTCAACGCCACAAAGGCCTCACCCTATTCTCCGATGAACTTCCGCCACAAAGGCCTAGTTCACCTTCCACTATTGGCAACCTTCAAATCCGAGGCACGCATCCACAACTCAATTGGAGGCTCTCGGTGTCACCACAATCTTGGGGCACGCATCCACAACTCAATTGGAGGCTCCCAAGAACACCACAAGTCCTCTAGGGTCCAAGACCCAAGAGTAACAAGCTCACAAACTTTCAACTTCCACGAATCCTCGTGGAGAGAGCAAACCGATGCAACCGATGCAAATGGCAAGAGCACAAGTGCTCAAATCCTTCACTCTCAAATTCCAACAAAGCAACAAATGCTTATGGGGGAATAAGAGAGGAAGAACAATGGAGGAGAAACACCAAGAACTCCAAGATCAAGATCTACTAAGTTTCCCTCACTAAGAAGGAAGATGATTGGTGGAAATGTAGATCTAGATCTCCTCTACCTTCTCCCTCAAAGATATGCAAGAATCATAGGAGGGATTGGGAGAGGGGCAAGCTTTCCAAGGTCAACAATGGTGGGAGAGAAGGGGAAAAACGTGCTTGGAAGACTTGGGGACCAATGGGGAAGAAAGCCCCCTTAAATAGGTCCCCACAAGAACTAGCCGTTGTGCAGGAATTTGGGACCGGAATATCCGGTCCGAAGTGAATAATCCGGTTCAAATAATCCGGTTCACTCCAGTGCGAAAACTGGTCTGAAATCCGTCGAAACCGGAATATCCGGTATGCCCCGAAAAATCCGGTTTCCAATAATCCGGTTCATGTCAGTACCGAAAAATGGCTCAACTAGAAACTTCATAACTTTTGCGTCCGGACTCCGTTTTTGATGATCTTTGGCTCGTTGAGTTCGTAATGAAAAACTCTACAAGATCATGCAGAGAAACATCACTGCCCAACAATGGAAACTAAAACCAAATATAGAAAGGTTTAACCTCTCTAAAAGGAACAACCGGTAAAACTTCCAACACGAAAACTCACATAACTTTTGCGAATGAATTCCGAATTAGGTGAGTCCAAATGCATTGGAAAAAAACAACAAGGAGTATCCAAATAAAAGGTGAAAATATTGATACCTCAAAGTATGGAGAAGTTACCACAATGGAAGGTGTGGGAACATTCTCAAAGACGAACGGAATATTTTCACCACCGAAAACGCAACAAAGTTTTCTTACGAAATCCGTTTTCGAGAAACCAAGGCTTGTCATGAAGATCACGACAAGCACTAAAACCCAAAGGAGACAAAAGCCAAATAAGAACCAAGAAAGATGATATGCAAAGTATGCAAAGGTTTGATCTCTCCATAACGATTCGATCGAGTTACTCACTTGAGAGCCCCTCTTGATAGTACGACTATCTATCCTATAACCCGGTCTCCCAAAGACACGAGACCGGTAAAATAGAAAACCTATCAAGATTATACCTTTGCCTTGAGCATTCCACTTGAGCTAGATGATGATGATCTTGACTCTCTCAAGTTGGATCTTCTTTCTTGATTGCGCTTGCTAGCACAAACTCCGCTTGATGAAGACTTGCAAGTTTCTCCCCCAAACACCATTATGGGAGAGACTAGCTCCCCCATACACCATTATGGGAGAGACCCTTTGGAAAATCTTCACAAGGCCACAATCTCCAAAAGGGTGGCAAGCATCAAGCATAGGATATCTTCTAGATGCTTCACTTGAGCTTCCACGTCAAGCTAGATGACAAACACCGCTTGACGACGACATAGACCATGGGCTATATGAAATCTTCCTTTTGGTTCATGCCCATGGAAAGATACCTAACCACACATAGAGATGCGACACACACATATCATGGGTTAGTTCACAATGCTAACTTGACAATTGCTTACCATACCATGAGATACACAATCCCACTTGGTACAACTTGTAGCTTTGTGTGTTGATCGCTTTCTTGATCAACCTTGTATCTTTGCTTCTCACTTCTAAAGATGATGTCTTGAAGATGATAATGAAAGATCACCTAATCCTTTTCTTCAAGACATACTAGCAATAAGTTCAACTCAAACCATGACCATTCTTCATATAAATCCTTGAAAGAAACAATGGCCATTAAGGAAGCTAATAGAGTTCAACACATGAACTCCATTATTTCCTATGGACAAGATCTACAAAGATAACTCAATGCAAACATTAGTCCATAAGGATTGTCATTAATTACCAAAACCACATATGGGGGAACCATGTGCTTTCAATCTCCCCCATTTTGGTAATTGATGACAATCCCTTTTTACGAGGGTTTATATGATGAATAAAGCAAACATGCTAAACTAGAGCAAGGATGCAATAGCATGGAAAGGCAAATGCTTAAGAACGAAACTAAAGCATAAACCAAATTCCCTTAAACCCTCTAAACTTCTCCCCCATTGGCATCCATTGCCGAAATGGGAAAAAAGATTAGAAGGCCAATATAGTAAGAGCTCCCCCATAGTGTATGCATTCCTCATGATATGAGTGAAATCAAGTGCATATCTCCAACTATGAATAGATGGAGGGAGATCAAACTATATTGAGGATCCAAAGATTTACAAGAAAAGTCAAATTGAAGGATACTTTCACAAAGAAGCAACCAACCAAAGGATCCAAAAAACCGATTGACCAACATCAATATTTTGATAGGATCAACCAAGTGTTCTAGAAAATCAAGAGGGAACTCCCCAAGGTACATGCACAGTGTTAGATTTGAATTACTATATAATGTGCACAACATGGAATCATCACTCCCTTCTATATAATTTTGAACACAAACAAGAGCAAGAGACTAGATTGGAAATGAAGCAAAGCAACTTGCAAACAAACAAAAGTTGAGCAATGAAGATCAAGAAGTGACAAATAAAGACTTACTCAACCGAAATAGATGCGTGTGACAAGGAAAACATTTTTAGGAGACTAATAGGATGATAGAATCATCAACATAGTCTTTCAATATAGGAGGCACATAGTGCATATCATGTCGTTCCCATACACACAAACCATCAAATGATAAAACACATAGGCCCACAAGCTTATTAAGATGCAAAAGGAATACCAAAACAAAAGCAAATCTTGTTCCTTTAGGAACCACCAAGGAATATAAAGCAATAAAAAGTGGTCACTAAAGAGATAGAATATCAATAAAAGATGTAACTATTATCGTGTGTATAAGTTTCTAAGTGAACAACAATCACAAAGATATATATCCACAAAGAAACATGCACACACAAAATAGGTACAAAGGTGAAGAACATGATATCCAAGAGAGGTTCATTAATATACCAATAAGATTTTTGCTTGAAAGCAAAGCAATAAGCTTAGTTTAATCTTAAGGGGATATAGATGAACACACAAAACTCATCAAAGCATCACAAGTATCACAAGGGAAAAGTGATAGTTGGAATGCTTCGAGAAAGGTAACGCATATCACAAAAGGTTCAAATGGTTTTTGAGAATTCATCAATATTGCATATGAGAGACTTCAAGTAGAAGTTGCTAGATTAATATACTCGGGATTGGTGAATCATGAAAATGACTATAAATATCCCCATAGTATGTAATCATCCCGGCTTACTCATAGTTGCAATTAAGATGCTTTTGATAAGACATTTGCAATAACCAAATGAAATGCAACAAAGGGAAATCATGCCAAGAAGCAACCTACACAAGGTTGAAAGCTAGAAATGTATGCATGAGATAGATACTTGTTACCGAGACGACATTGGTGATGAAGAGGATGCGAGTTTGATAATCATCGAAGCTTGACTCCTATAATACCATGGTGAGAACACCTTCCTTATGAATGGAGCAAGCAACCAAAGTATCTCCATTGTACCTAAAAACAAAATTCAAGTACAAAATGGTACCCAAACTCATTGGGTCCGAAGTAGTTAGAACAACTACAATACATAGGACAAACTCCAAATAAATATGTGCATATTAATATGAATTTGAATTTCATGCACATCTTAGCCTTTTAGGATTTGATGGAGTTTATCCTATGTATTGGATCAACGAAAGTAAGCACGCCAAACGATATACATAGTAAATATGCATGCACAAAACTTTCAAGAACCAAAACAAGATACAAATTGGACAAAGAACTAATTAAACCAAGAAGCCACTCACAAGAGTGAAAACAAAGAGAATTGTCCAAAATATATCAAGACCCAAATCAACACATGATTGAGGAAACCAACATAGAGAGGATACCAAAAAACATAAAAGAGTGAACAAACCCTCTACACTTTTCATGATAGCACACAAAGTACCAATACGAAAAGTGTTTGTCTTCCAAAGAGACAAGTCATTGGGATAAAACACAAATTTAAAGACAACAAGTGTTCAAACGCATATAGGATAGTTCTTCCAATAATAGTGCATTATTTATGATCTTGCATTTGAATACAAAATGCACACAATGGAATCATTACTCTCCATATATATTATTCAAACACTAGTCATGTTTAAATAAAATCAATTATATGCAATACCAATTTAAAGAATGGTGATGTACTCGATGTAGGATAGCTTCCCCAAGAATAGTGCAACCCAAAGAAGTATGACTTTGACACAAGTGCACAAGTATGGGATCATTGCTTTTCCTAACTCAAGAAAGCATAAAACAAATTTTGAGTAGACCAAGGAAGACACAAAGGAGTTTGAACCAAACAAAACCTTGGCAAGAAATAAGGCAAATTTTAGAGCAAAGGCCAAAGTAAATATGATCAATAAACTTACCACAAATTATTATAACTTGTCAAAGACAAGAGATGTATGGAGATATTTCTCGGTGGTAGATGGTTCACAATCATATTCACAAAACATAAGCATGTGGTAAAAGATAGGAATGAGAAGACATGCTTAGATAGAGATTCTTGAAGGATTCAAATAAAACCCGAAAAGCAAGGCAACAAGAACTCTCTAACAAACAAGATACCAAAGAAGAGAGACACAAGATATTATAAGCAAATATGGAACTTGTTAGAGCAACATGCCACATAGGAACAAGATAAATAATAATATCAACTCTAGGTGGCAATACCTCACATGTTCACATTTTCTAGGATTGTAATATGCACATAGCTTATTACTCCCCCATAATGTGATAATCCATTGAAAAAAACAAGAGGCAAAAATAAAACCAACTAGAGAAAGTTAATGGACATTTAGAAATGAATTTCTCATGAGAATGACATACCACATAGAGAATAGATAATATTGATATATAAACACTAAGTGGTATTCCTCATGTACACACATTTTAGGATAGTAAAGTGCAAATCATATTACTCTCCCAAAATGGAATAGTCCATTAATCTCCCAAAGAGCCAACTAAGATAAGCAATGAAGGCAATGAAGGCTCAACACAAAGAACACAAGTACATGGAGTGTAAACCAACAAACATAACTAGATTACTCAAGATAGGTAAGTAGGAAGCACAACATATACAAACACATGCTAGAAACAAAACTAACATATGCAAGGGAGCAAGCAACTTTCAATGTATATAGAATTAAATACAAGTTACCGCTTGGAGGAACATTGGGTAAGAGATATATATATAATCCAAGTGACTTGGCTTGAGGAAATATAATTGATGAAGATCCCTTAATTCTTCATGAAATAGCCAAGTCTCCAATGCCCTCCAACTCCACCTATTGATCAAGTTTGAGCTTGTTGGTCCCCAACAAAGTTGGGTCCTAAGAGGTTAGTCACAATAGGTTTGGCAACCCAAATGGTTCTTTTCTTGACACCACTTGGAGTACCAACATACTTGGCAAACACATTGCCCACATTATCCTTCCTAATAGAATAAACATCATCAACAAGGATAGGGTTGGATAATGTACCATTAGTGCATGAAGAAGCAAAATGTCCCTTCTTGCGACAAAGGTAGCAACATCGACTCTTTTCTCTCTTCTCAATAGGCTTCTCAACAAGAGGAGCATTGGCTTGATTCTTGTTAGGAGGTGGCCGTTGTTCAACTCGTGGTTGAGCATGAGATTGAACAAGAGGCCGCTTCCCTAGTTGCTTCTCACTAAGAGGCTTCTTCTTCAAAGGGCAAGATCTAACATGGTGCCCTTCAATCTTGCACTTGAAGCAAATAATCTTGGCCGAATCTTTTTCTTGTTCTTGGCCCTTCTTCTTGTCAATAATGGACTTGTTCTTGAGATTGGAGTTGAATCCAAGTCCACTCTTGTCATTGGGAAGTCTTCGCACTCTCAACATCTTGTCAAGTGTGGAACTCCCTTCATGACACTTTTCCAAGTCTTTCTTCAAAGAAGTGACTTGGGCCTTGAGGTCTTTAATTTCCTCTACATGGTTAGAATCAACACAAGAGCTAGAGGAAGTAGATGCTTCATTGTTAGAGCAACAAGGCAAGGAAAGCAACTCATCACAAGATGTAGAAACATTATGAGAGGATGAGTTACTAATACTAGCACAAGTCAATATAGCATTATTAGAAGATATTGTGCTAGTAACCATATGATGCTCACAAGATGTTACCTTAGTAGTGATAGCCTCAAGAGCTAATTTTAGCTTGGTATGGGATTCTAGAAGATCCTCATGAGAGCTAGATAGCTTTTCATGACTTTCTTCCAATTTCCCATACTTGCTAGTCATTAGCTCAAGTTGATCCCTTAGCTCAACATTCTCCTTCAAAATAGATGCTTCACAAGATGTCGAGTTAGTAGCACAAGCATCATTAGAAATAGAAGAAGATAACTTGGCAAGCTCATTATTTAACCTAGAGTTTTCCTCAATTAGATTAGCATTGCCAACAACAAATTCAACCTTTTCATTTTTAAGCACTTTATATTTAGCATTGGTATGGTCACGTGCTTTAGTGAGATAGGCTATTTGTTCATTATAGAGCTCCTCAATAGATTCAAGTTTCTCCTCAAGAGCAACTCGGAGCTCATACTCTTCCTCAAGAGACATAGTGAGGGATGCCTTTTCATCGGCATCACTTCTTTCAATCTCACCTTTCTTTTCAATGATTTTAGCGCTATAAATAGAAAAAGCCAATATTTCACTAAAAGGAGTGATAGCTTTACTACCTTTAGGGAGATCAAGAAGAACCAACTCACCCTTTTCCATTAAGGAGGCTTCGTCCTCAAACTCTCCATAAAATATATCCTCATCCTCATCATCACAAGATGTAGTGGGTTCCAAAGGTGGAGATACCTTTGAATCCCTAGCCATAAGGCACATATGAGAAATGGATGGCGATGATGAAGATATACTAGAAGAGCCATTAAGGTCCATGTCTTGTTCCACAAAAAAGTGGGATTCCTCTACATTGTTAGCCACACAAGTACTAGAGGAAATGGAAGCATTATTTTCATGAAAACAAGACATAGGAAGCATATCATCATGAGATTTAGTTAAACAACTATTACATGATATGCAAGGACTATCAACACTAGCATGTATGGAATTTTGAGTGCTAGAAGATATTAAGTCCAAAGATAGATCATTGCAATGGGATAGAGATGAAGTATAGTCAATAGCAAATTCACTATCCACAATGCAATTTCTATCACCACTCACCATATCATTACCTTGTGAAAAATCACATGTTGGTGGAGTGGAGAAAGATGTGAACTCATCACGGCCGGAAGTGGATGGAGAACAATCATCCTCAATAATATTGGACACATCATATATATCTTGAAGTTTTGTCCATAGCTCATGAGCGTTCCGAAAAGGCATGATTGATTTAATAACTACATCGCTCAAAATTCACAAGAGACCATTAGATACAAGAGTATCGAGATAAGAGTTTTCCTCATCCTCTAAAGATAAATCTTGAGAATCCTTTGGAGGAGGAAAATCCATATCTACAATTCTCTTAACATACTTTGGACCCATGTCCTCAAGAAAATTAAGAATGCGAATTTTCCAAACATCAAAGTTTCTACCATAGAATATAAAAGCGGGACCATGTTCTATTTCTCTAAACGACATCGTACTCTCTAGGATGTAAAGCCTAATACAGAGAGACGAGGCTCTGATACCAATTGAACGGACAACGGCGTCGCCTAGAGGGGGGGGGGGGTGAATAGGCGATTAAAACTTTTCCGGTTAATGCTTGCTAAATGCGGAAATAAACTAGGTGTTTAAATTAACAAGCATACAACCTAAATATTCTAGGATAAACTAGATGCACCAACAACTTATGCTAAGCAAGACAAGTAACAAGGTGATAGCAAGATATATAACTTCAAGCTCGAAGGCTATCACAATGTAAATTGCATAAGTAAAAAGCTCGGGTATAGAAATAACCGAGGCACACGGAGACGAAGATGTATTCCCGAGTTCCTCCCACAAAGGGGAGTACGTCTCGTTGGAGGGGTGTGAGCTCACCACGAAGGCCTACTCAACGCCACAAAGGCCTCACCCTATTCTCCGACGAACTTCCGCCACAAAGGCCTAGTTCACCTTCCACTATTGGCAACCTTCAAATCCGAGGCACGCATCCACAACTCAATTGGAGGCTCTCGGTGTCACCACAATCTTGGGGCACGCATCCACAACTCAATTGGAGGCTCCCAAGAACACCACAAGTCGTCTAGGGTCCAAGACCCAAGAGTAACAAGCTCACAAACTTTCAACTTCCACGAATCCTCGTGGAGAGAGCAAACCGATGCAACCGATGCAAATGGCAAGAGCACAAGTGCTCAAATCCTTCACTCTCAAATTCCAACAAAGCAACAAATGCTTATGGGGGAATAAGAGAGGAAGAACAATGGAGGAGAAACACCAAGAACTCCAAGATCAAGATCTACTAAGTTTCCCTCACTAAGAAGGAAGATGGATTGGTGGAAATGTAGATCTAGATCTCCTCTACCTTCTCCCTCAAAGATATGCAAGAATCATAGGAGGGATTGGGAGAGGGGCAAGCTTTCCAAGGTCAACAATGGTGGGAGAGAAGGGGGAAAACATGCTTGGAAGACTTGGGGACCAACGGGGAAGAAAGCCCCCTTAAATAGGTCCCCACAAGAACTAGCCGTTGTGCAGGAATTTGGGACCGAAATATCCGGTCCGAAGTGAATATATCCGGTTCAAATAATCCGGTTCACTCCAGTGCAAAAACTGGTCTGAAATCCGTCGAAACCGGAATATCCGGTATGCCCCGAAAAATCCGGTTTCCAATAATCCGGTTCATGTCAGTACCGAAAAATGGCTCAACTAGAAACTTCATAACTTTTGCGTCCGGACTCCGTTTTTGATGATCTTTGGCTCGTTGAGTTCGTAATGAAAAACTCTACAAGATCATGCAGAGAAACATCACTGCCCAACAATGGAAACTAAAACCAAATGTAGAAAGATTTAACCTCTCTAAAAGGAACAACCGGTAAAACTTCCAACACGAAAACTCACATAACTTTTGCGAATGAATTCCGAATTAGGTGAGTCCAAATGCATTGGAAAGATAACAACAAGGAGTATCCAAATAAAAGGTGAAAATATTGATACCTCAAAGTATGGATAAGTTACCACAATGGAAGGTGTGGGAACATTCTCAAAGACGAACGAAATATTTTCACCACCGAAAACGCAACAAAGTTTTCTTACGAAATCCGTTTTCGAGAAACCAAGGCTTGTCATGAAGATCACGACAAGCACTAAAACCCAAAGGAGACAAAAGCCAAATAAGAACCAAGAAAGATGATATGCAAAGTATGCAAAGGTTTGAGCTCTCCATAACGATTCGATCGAGTTACTCACTTGAGAGCCCCTCTTGATAGTACGACTATCTATCCTATAACCCGGTCTCCCAAAGACACGAGACCGGTAAAATAGAAAACCTATCAAGATTATACCTTTGCCTTGAGCATTCCACTTGAGCTAGATGATGACGATCTTGACTCTCTCAAGTTGGATCTTCTTTCTTGATTGCGCTTGCTAGCACAAACTCCGCTTGATGAAGACTTGCAAGTTGCTCCCCCAAACACCATTATGGGAGAGACTAGCTCCCCCATACACCATTATGGGAGAGACCCTTCGGCAAATCTTCACAAGGCCACAATCTCCAAAAGGGTGGCAAGCATCAAGCATAGGATATCTTCTAGATGCTTCACTTGAGCTTCCACGTCAAGCTAGATGACAAACACCACTTGACGACGACATAGACCATGGGCTATATGAAATCTTCCTTTTGGTTCATGCCCATGGAAAGATACCTAACCACACATAGAGATGCGACACACACATATCATGGGTTAGTTCACAATGCTAACTTGACAATTGCTTACCATACCATGAGATACACAATCCCACTTGGTACAACTTGTAGCTTTGTGTGTTGATCGCTTTCTTGATCAACCTTGTATCTTTGCTTCTCACTTCTAAAGATGATGTCTTGAAGATGATAATGAAAAATCACCTAATCCTTTTCTTCAAGACATACTAGCAATAAGCTCAACTCAAACCATGACCATTCTTCATATAAATCCTTGAAAGAAACAATGGACATTAAGGAAGCTAATAGAGTTCAACACATGAACTCCATTATTTCCTATGGACAAGATCTACAAAGATAACTCAATGCAAACATTAGTCCATAAGGATTGTCATTAATTACCAAAACCACATATGGGGGAACCATGTGCTTTCAATTGGGAAGTGAACTTCGGGATACATCTCCGCGTCATTGTGTTTGGTTATCCCTCAACTTACCTTTACTAGTTTCTACTAGCTTAGTCATATATATACCTTGTGTTAGTTGTATTTGCTCAACATATAGGATTGTTCACCTAGTTGAATAATCTATAAAATCTATATTTGAGCACTCTCTTGTTAAATCGAAAAAGAAGTTAAAATTTGTAGTTAACCTATTCACCCCCCCTCTAGTTAACCTCTCGATCTTTCAATTGGTATCAGAGCCTCGTCTCTTTATTAAAGGCTTTACCGCCTAAAGAGGAGGATGGCTGAGGATCCCGTCACCATGGATGGTATCCAAAAGTATGATTGATAGCTCCGAGAAGAAGATGGAGGGACTAATAAAAGAATTGGCATCTTCATCTAATCAAACTAGAGAGAATGTTGTCTTATATGAAAATGGAAATCCCATTGCGTCTAAGGAAGCATCCGAGACCTCAGCACCTAAAGATGGTAGTAATGAAAATTCCTTTGGCTTTTCTTATAACAATTCTCATAATGTTCAACATCCACATGTTAATCATCTTGGTGAACCTCCTATGGTAGATAGGAATCGTTTTACTAATTGGAAAGCTTCCATGAAGTCTTACATGTGCATCTCTTCAATGCAAATAGGGAGAATTGTTGAGAAAGGGTATGAGCAAAAGGACCCCAATAACTTAAGCTCAAGTGACATCATAGATGAGCAACTGAACGCTCATGTTATGCACATGTTGGAAAACGCAATGGAGAAAGAAGGAGTCGAGCACATCCGGTCCTTTCCAACCGCAAAAAAAGCTTGGGATTTCCTTGTTGATATGTATGACGACAACATCAACCTCCAAATATCTAAGAAGTCAATCATCCCAAGACAAGTTGAAAAGTTTCATTTGAAGGATGGAGAGAACATCGAAGACATGTTTAGAAGACTCAAGGCTCTCGTAAATGACATGAGAGATTGTGGATTCAAGGATTGTACTGAGGATTGGGTCAAGGAGAAATTTCTACTCACCTTGATTCCATACAATGAACACATGGTAATGAATGTGCAATCAAGGGCCGATTACTTGGATCTATCCCCCAATGATGTTTTGGGTCTCTTCATCACTCTAAAGGTCGTGAAACAAACCTCCGATGATGTCATGGCCCATGTAAATGGAATGAAGAAGACCTCTCTTGCCTTGAAGGCCAAGGCCACCCCATGAACAAGATGACTCAAGTGATGATGGTGGTTCCTCACATAGTGTCTCCGAAAAAGAGATGAAGACATCACATGAAGAATGCTTGGCCCTTGCTCAACACAAGTGGTGGAAGAAAGTAGACTTTAGATCAAATGCCACCAAGAACAAGGGAAATGAAGTCTCAAGCATGAAGAAGGCAAGTACTTGTTTCAATTGTGGAGATAGTGAACACTTTGTTGCCGATTGTCCCTTCAAGAGTATAATTGAAAATGGTGGAAGACTTATCAAGAAATCCACCTTCATTCCCAAGTCCAAGAACTTCATCAAGAGAGGACCTCCTAGGGAATCGATTGCAAAATAAGTGGAGTATACATCCAGTGGTGAAGAGAGTGATGGTGATGGTGAACAAGTAGGTATGGCGGCCATGGCTAAGGGCGTCGTTCCTCCTAACTTAAGCTCTCTCTTCTCCAACCCCAATGAAAACAAGGGCCCCTCGAGTCACAAGTGCTTCATGGCCAAGGGTATATCCCCAAAGGTGGCTCCTGCACTCAAAATTGCGAACTCTTCTACTCCTTCATTGTTAAATTGTGTTGAGGAAAACCCTTTGACAAACTTTGTGAAGAAACTAGAAGGAGAAACTAAATCTATCTTTGACTCTCTCGTGATCAATTAAGTGAGGCACATGGCCTAATTGATGAACATGAGGAGAGAATAATATTACTTGATAAGTTTGCTCGTGATGATGCTAGTAAAATTGAGGAGCTTGAGGAATCTCTAGATGAATCACATTGCTTTAGAGAAAGAATAGATGATACCTTTCCAATTGACATAGCTAAAGTAAAACTTGATCGTGAGCATGCTTTTGCTAAGGTAACGGAATTCGTGGCCTTAAATGATGCAGCTAACCAAGGTTAGAATGAGCTCATTAAGTATTTCGATAAGCTTGAAAGTGATCATCGAACACTTTCAAATGAGCTCAAGACCTTAAAAGGGTTAAAAGATGTACACGCAAATTATTGTGCTACTAACCCTTTATGTGTCAAGGCAACTCTCATTGAGGAGAACAATAGGTTGAAGGCCCGACTCAACAAAGGTCTTGCCACATGCATCCAAGGGCAAAAGAACCTTAATGATCTTTTGAGTAGTCAAAAGAGAGTTATTGGCAAGGAAGGCCTTAGATTTGGTTCCACATCCAAGGTGGCCTACAAGAAGAAGTGAACTCCCTCCACTAACTCTATTGTTTTTGTGAAGGAGGGGTAGTTGGCTAATGATGAAGATGAGTTTGATATTATTGCTAAGAGTATTTTTCCTAGGAACACTACTACTCACAACAACTTTGCAGGAAAATACAACCCATCTTATGTGCTTCTTAAATCTAGTGATGGTCGTGTATATGCAAAATATGTTGGCACCTCATATGGTGATGATTACAAGTATGCTATTTGGTTCCTAAGACCCTTGTGACTAACAAGAAAGGACCCATCCAAAAATGGGTACCTAAGACAAAAAGTTGATTCATTATAAGGTTGTGTTTCCAGAGGAACATCATGGATGATTGATAGTGGTTGTTCCACACACATGACCGAAAGCAAGGAAGTGTTAGATGACTTAAAGCTTCAACTCATCAAATTTTCTCAAGTAACTATTGGTGATGGTTCACAACTTAAGGTACTGGTACATGGCAAGGTGGTCATTTCTCCGGATGCATCCATTGAGAAAGTCCTCCTTGTTGAGTCTCTTGGCTATAATCTCCTTTCCGTCTTGCAACTTTGTGAATGCAATTTTACATGTGTATTTTGGTGTCATCACGTTCTTGTTCTTCACACCATTTCCCTTAAAGTATCCTTTGTTGGATTTGTGGAAAACGGCATGTATATAGTGGATTTCTCGACAGAAACTACACATATCGCCACTTGTCTAATGGCTAAATCCGACGTGGGGTGGCTTTGGCATCGCCGCTTGGGCCACGTCGGTATGAGAAATCTACAAAATCTTGTGAAGGTTGAGTACGTGGTAGGACTAAAAAGTTTGATTTTTTCCAAAGATCTCCCTTGTAGCTCTTGTATTGCCGGAAAGATGCATGAGAAGAACCATTCCAAGAAATCAATCATCTCCACAATGAGGCCCTTTTGAGCTTATTCACTTGGACCTATTTGGGCCTCCTACATATGATAGTCTTCGTGGCAAGAAGTGTTGTTTGGTGATTTTGGATGATTATACAAGATACACTTGGGTATTCTATATCAAGAAGAAGAGCGAGACTCAAGAAAGGTTCATCTCTTGGGCCACAGATGTGCAACGCCAATATGACACCAAGATCTTGGCAATTAGGAGTGACAATGGGTCTGAGTTCAAGAACTACACCATGTATGAATTCTTGAGTGGTGAGGGGATAAGACATCAATATTACGCTGCGTACACCCCTCAACAAAATGGTGTAGCGAAAAGGAAGAATCGTACACTTATTGATATGGCAAGAACTATGATGGCCAAGTTCAAATCCCCATATAACTTTTGGGCCGAAGCCATCAACACCGCTTGTCATCTATCTAACCGACTCTTCCTTTGTCCGATGATTGGTATGACTCCATATGAACTCCTAACCGGTAGCAAACCCAACCTCAAGTATCTTCGAGTTTTTGGATGCAAATGTCAAGTTTACATTAAAGTCATTAGATTGTCTAAATTTGATCATAGAACTTTTGAAGACATATTTGTTGGTTATGCCATGAACTCCCACACTTATAGAGTCTACAACATATCCACCGAGTGTTGAAGAATCTATGAATGTGGAGTTTCATGAGGATAATGGCTCCCAAGTGGAGCAAATTGATTGTGATTATGTAGGTGATGAACCTTCCTCCATAGCCATAGGAAGAATGGGTATAGGTCAACTTATACCCATTGAGGGACACCTTGTGGAAAAAGAGGATGGGACTAGCTCTATGCAAGTGGAGCCCTCTATATCAACCACCAATCAAATGGTAGACCAAGAAAAAGAACAAGACCTTCAAGTTGATACCACTCATCAAGAAAGTGATCAAGATCCACCCAATGATAATGGTGGAAATGATGTTGGTGACTCTTCACCAAAAACTCCACTTCGGATAGACCATGGTCTTGATGAAGGAAATTATGAGGACATTCCTCCAAATGAGAATGCCGATGATGCACTAATTCGTATCATGACTCGTCAAGCCTCAAGATTGCAACAAAAGTCACATTATCAAAAGAATATTATTGGTGGCTTGGGAAGAAGTGTATCCACTCGTGGTCAAGTGCTCAAGTTTTATGGTATTCACTCATATGTCTCTCATGTTGAACCTATCAAAGTGTATGATGCTCTTGAAGATGAAGATTGGGTTCAAGCTATGCATGAAGAGTGATGCTCGTGATACACATTTTTGTTGGGAGACCCCAAGAGGAGGGTGTGATGAGCACAGCGGTAGGTATTTCCCCTTAGTTAGGAACCAAGGTTATCAATTCAGTAGGAGAAAGAGGACCTTCGGAAGGTTGATGCCACTGACGGTGGAGGTGGCGCTTCACCGGTGTCAGCAACAACGTGGAACCTGCACACAACACAACCAAAATACTTTTCCCCAACGGTATAGTGAGGTTGTCAATCTCATAGGTCTTGCTGAAAACAAAGATTAGACGTATAGTGTGGAAAATAGTGTATGCTTGTAGTAAGTAAAGAAAGCAGGAAATAGTTGTGGTTTGTTTTAACAGTGTGGAAAAATGGACCGGGGTTCATAGTTTCACTAGTGGTGTCTCTCCATAAAAGATAGCATGCTGGGTGAACAAATTACAGCTGGGCAATCGACAAATAGAGGTTTCACCGTAGTGCACAATATGACATGAAGATTACTATGGTATTTAGTGCGCGCATTACAACAAGATACATAGACCGGCATCCATCTGCATCTATGACTAATAATCCACCCTCAGGTTATCATCCGAACCCACTTAGGTATTAAGTTGCAAGCAACAGATAATTGTATTAAACAAAGTGTGTAATGTAAGCAATGATTATGCACGCGGGCACTCTCACCGCTGTTTTCTCCCTAATGGCAACAACAAATCCTCCCCCTTCACGTTTCTGTCACTCGAGCAAGGCGAAAAGGAGGCATGAACCCACTATCGAGCATAAATACTCCCTCTTGGAGTCACTAGCAACTACTTGGCCAGAGTAACCACTAGCAACGGAAAGCATGCAAGATCACAAATAGCATATGCAAATAAAGACTATAATCAACTTGGCATAAGTTCAATATTCATCGGATCCCAACAAACAAAACACAGAGAATTACATAAGATCAATCTCAATCATGATAGGAAGCTCATCAGACCTAAACATGGAGGCATATGAGGAGAAGACAACCATATAGCTATAGCTACGAACCTGTAGTCCAAGGATGAACTACTCACGCATCACTCCGGAGGCAGGCATGGTGATGTAGAAGCCTCCGGTGATGATCTCCTCTCCGACAGGGTGCGAGAAACAGCTTCATAACCCCCCTGATCTAGGGTTGATGGTGACGGCGGCTGCGGAACTTTTCGGGGATTTTTGATCAGGTGTTTAGGGTTTTCCATCCGGGGGGCTTAAATAGGCGAAAGGGCAAAGGCACTGGAGGCCAGGGGGCCCACACCCATAGGTGGCGTGGCCAGGGGGACCCACGCCACCCTATGGTGTGGCCCCCCTGTTACCCCTCTTCGACTCCTCTTCGGTGTTCTGGATGCTTCCGGGGAAAACAGGAACTTCAGGCTTTGTGGGGTCCAATTCCGAGAATGTTTGCAGAACAACTTTTCTGAAACCAAAAACAGCAGAAAACATGGAACTAACACTTGGCATCTTGTTAATAGGTTAGTCATGGAAAACGTAGCAAATGCTATAAATAAGGGAGAAAACAAGTAGCAATTGGAAAAATATGATCATGGAGCATCAGAAATTATAGATAAGTTGGAGATGTATCAAGCATCCCCAAGCTTAGTTCCTACTCGTCCTCGAGTAGGTAAACGATAAAACACAATAATTTCTGAGGTGACATGCTACTAACATAAACTTGATCAATCTAATGTAAAAGCATATGCATGCTGAGATCATAAAACTTTAAACACATGCATGATAAATAAAACTTTAATAATAAAGCATAGAAATTACTTTGCATCATCAAGAGTAACTCAAATAAAGGATCATGAATAATAATGCAAAGAAAGTTAAACGTTTGTTCAAGTATAGAGGAAGCATGGCAAAGTGATATTTTGATAGTCCTTAAGAGTGGGGCAAAACATAAATGCCAGGACACCTTCAAAGTTCATGAGGAAGACTAGAACAAATAATTTAAGAACAAATAATATCACATCATGAAGTAATTATTGATTCTTATGGGACAAATGCACATAGAACCCAGAATGGCAAAAATGCTCTCTCAACTGTGCATAAAGTTAGAAGATGGAGACTCAACATAAAAGTAAAAGAAAGACCCTCCGCAGAGGGAAGCAGGGATCACTCATGTGCTAGAGCTTTTATTTTATTAAATAGAGGTATTAAAAGTTTGACACTCCTCCCATCCATCTTTTACAAACCATGGCTAACCGAATCCCGGGTGCCTGCCAACAATCACATACCGTGGAGGAGTGTCTATATTTTGGGAGATGTATGCTAATGTTAACGAATGGTAAACAGAAAATACAGTACGTCACAAGCCAACTGGATTCACAAGAGCGGCTCCCATGGTGAAGGACGCAACTGGTGTAGAAGGTCATCCCTCTTTCTCTTTTGTTTACACAATTATGCTTTGACTGATAAATCATGGGCAAAAATAGTGAAGAGAATTTGTTTGCATTAAATTGGGGCTGGGAACCCCGCTGCCAGCTCTTCTATCATTTGGATAAGCGGATGAAGCCACTAGTCCAGGGTGTGAAATCCAATCAACAAGTGAGATAAAGATTCTCTATTTACGTCCTCATGAGCAAAAAGAGGAACATAAAGCAGGAGTAATTTTGAAGGTTTTAAAGGTAACACATGAGCAATTTACTTTGGAATGGCAGTTAAATACCGCATGTAGGTAGGTATGGTGGAAACAATGGGAAAAACTTTGGTTTAAAGGAGTTTGGATGCACGAGTAGAGCTCATACTCAGTACTGTGGAGGCTAGCAAAAGACTGGGAGCGACAAATCAAGAGAGCATAAGAGCTATAATCATGCATAGCGACATAAGCATCATTAATTAAAACATAAGCAGTATCACAAGTTCAAAAACTAAGTGGTCATGGAGGCTATTCGTGACTGGTTTGTAGTCATAAACATGGTGTGAGCATGCGCCAAGTCAACCAAATAAAACATTCGAAAGAGAATACCATATATTGATGCTTTACTATGACAAGAACAACTCATGAATCTTTCAATACATATTAAACACTCTCAGCTATTTGAGGCTAATCATGCTACTCAATAACCACAAGGCTTTAAAACTAAAAATAACATTTAGCATGGCATGGAAAAGTCCTAGCCACAGTCTATACAAGCTTCTACTAATACTGTTATAAATTCTACTTCAAGCCGTAGTTTTCTTTCTCCCAACAAGCATCATACAAAACATGCTTTAACAAAAATACTCTTTCTGATACAACAAGAAAACATGAGAGTACTCACATACACTACTAAATTCCGCGCGGTCTGTGACGGATGGGCTCCAAACCGTCGCTAATGGCAATCCGCGACGGTTTGCTCGACGAAGTGAGAACGTCCATGATCGACTGTCACGGACGATTCTGCGACGTTAATTTGAACGGGAGAACATTGAGGATATCCGCAACGTTCAGAAAATCGTCACGAGCATCTGGGCCGTCCGGTCCCAGCCCATTAAGCGGCAACGTTATTTTTCGTCGCTGTCGGCTGACACGTGGCAAAGGATTAACTGACGGCCGTTAGCGTAATCAGCTGACGTCACAGTACAGGAAGCTTACGTCATTACGATCGCAACGTCTTTTTCCGTCAAAAATAGATTCTGTTGATGCCCCGTTTGTGACATCACCAATCCGTTCATGACGTCATAACCGCCGATCCCGTTCACGACAATTTTTGTTGTCGCGGCCTCGACCAATCATGTGAAACCATGTGGACGCCATCTGCGACGAACTTGCTAGTGTCGTGGTATGAGATGACGCAACGAGATGATGCCACGTGGAACAATCGTACGTCGCCGCGTGTTTTTTTTTTCGGCGATGATCTCCGGTCATCGCGGGCTACGCGGTGACGGATTTGTTTTCCGTCCCAAAACGACGCCACGTGGACCAAGTGTGTGGTATCACGTGGCGCCTTTTCCGCGACGTTTCTGTTTCGTTGTGGAACTACCCAGTCATAAACCAACAAGTGGAACATGGGTACGGTGCCACGTGGCACCTTTTTCGCGACGTTTTTATTTTTGTTGTGGAACTGTCCAACCGTAAAACGACACGTGGGCATGGCATACGGCACCTAATCCGGGTATGTTTTTACGTTACGATACTACGACGATTTTTTCGTGCGAGATGGGTGCTTAAATCATTGTTCGAATTGACCTTGCCATGTTCCATATGCAGAAAAGCAAACCACATAGCAGGCATCAAATATAGAAATTGCAACACTAGTGGTTTATTTTACAGAAAAGCAAACCAACATACAAAAATTCAGCTTTCAGCAACACGACCATAGTTTCAATTACCACATATGCGCTGAGCTAACTCCTCAAGCAGGGCAACTCCTTCTTGTTGGCACGTTTTTAGCTCCTGTTGTTCCTTCCACATTTTTTCTATTTCAATTGCAAACCGGAGCCTCATTCGCTCAGATTCTGCATTCGCCGCCCTCAAATCAGCAATTGTGCTGCGCATATTGGCATGCTCCCCTCTCTCAACATCAGTTTGCACTTGGTGTTCAGACTTTGAAATACTTGTTTCCACACGAGATTTCTTCGAAAAAGTATGCTTTCCACGATCCAGCATGACACCTAAAGTACCATCCTCATCCTCTAAAGATGGTGTCGACATCATCCTTTTCTTGCTTGCCTATCAAGCATGCAAAGAAAATAGATGTAAGTATGTACAGAAAACAGATGAAACTAGCAGGTGACCAGCAATGTACAGAAAATAGATGAAACTAACAGATGGCCAGCAATGTACAGAAAATATTTGAAAAATAGCAGATGACAATCAAACAAGCGTGTCTGCAATGATAAATGACCTAGCAGATGTCAAGCATGACAGGAGCATAGATGGAAACCATGTTAAAATGACAACCACATCCTTAATTAGCTTGCCAAAACGTCTTATGGTATGGAATAGATGAAGTAGCACAAAATATATGACACGGCAGTAATCAAACTGTTCAACACAAGATAAGTAAGATGTGCCCTAGTTGTTGTTTTTAAAAATAAAGGGAGTTTTTATTACTTAAAGAGTTTTAAGCATTACACCCTAGTTGTTGTGATATCATGGAAGAATGTTGAGTTGCCGAATTAGGGAATAACCTGCAACTCATTGTCCTCACTGAATAGGGATTGACATGACCAGTCTCCTTCACTGGAATCTGATTCCTCTTCATCATCATCCTCAGGATTGTACTCAGATACATAGTCTTCCTTCTTGATCTTTTTGGGTGTGAATATAGCAGGACATGAAAAAAATACTTGCTAAAGACTTTACACCCAGTTGATGCATCCTTACACTGTTTGACATGATAGTTCTGGCACGCTCTTCTTCCATGGGGTGTAGTGGTGATCCTAACGTGAATAAATAACTCAAAGTAAGCTCCAAATATAAACACTTGGTAAGAACCTAATACATCATCAAAAATTAAGGTACTCATCCTGTAAAAACAGTCCAGTGTAAGTAATATAAATTCTGATCGTAGATTCGTAACTAAGACTGATAGGATCATAAGCAAATTGATCTTAAACCTAATAGTATACAGGCTGGAAATAAGCAAACTTTTACGGTAGGAAAACAAAGATGGATACTTCTATTTTTTTAATGCAAGATTAGCAAGAAGGTCCCCCTAACGATTTCTATTAAAAGAAACCATGCAGTGTTTTCTACTACAAAAGCAAATAATTAAAAAAAGGAGCATCAGGAGGGCAACACACCCATTTCCGCTACATATTTGTCAGAATTAACACATGGACAAGCCTCTGTTTACCACTATACAAAGTTATAAATGCAAACCCAATAACAAAGACGGATATAAGGAACCATCAATCATACAACTAAACAGGGAAACAGTTTAGAGAGATTTATTACATCAAACATTAGCAGGATAATTAAGAAGCATCGATCAAACAATTTAGAGAGATTAATTGCATCGGACATAAGAAGAGTCAAGCATACAATTAAACAGACAACTAATTCAGAAAGATTAATTGCATCAAACATATGAAGAACCATCAATCTTACTGCGTTTCCCACCTTCAACCTTTACCCGCCTCGGCGTGGTTGCAGACATTGACGGTGAAGTTGCGGCAAGGTTGGAGACGAGGTGGCAGATCTGGACGTACGGCGAGGTTAATGGCGAGGTGGCACACCAGCGAGCACACGAAGGCGAGGTTGGAGACGAAGTGGCAGATCTGGACGTATAGAGAGGTTAATGGCGAGGTGGCTCACCAGCGAGAACACGAAGGCGAGGTTGATGACGATGTGGCATACCGGTGAGCACGACGGCGAGGTGGCACACCAGGGAGCACAGGACGGCGAGGTTGGCGACGATGTGGCAGACCGGTGAGCATGATGGTGAGGTGGCACACCAGGGAGCGCACACGAAGGCGAGGTTGGTGACGACGTGGCAGACCGGTGAGCACGACAGCGAGGTGGTGGTCCTGGATGGTGACCTGGGCGGGGTGGGGGATCTCGACGGCGACGTCGGAGATCTGGCAAGCGCGCTATACGGCGATGTGTAAGAGGGGCGGGATCTGGTCTGGGAGGACGAGGACTGGAGGGGAGAAGGGGGAGTAGTCGATTCTTTGGGCGAGGGCCGAGGGGATAAGGGAGAGTTTCAAAATGATTACAGAAATGCCCTCCGCGATAAAGTTTGACCATTGTGTGCGGGAGGGCTGAGAAGTAATATTCTTGCGCGAAATTTTTTGAGTGGGCTGTCCTGGCGCCAAATTTTCGGAGGGACGCGAAATTTTGGCGGAAGTGCGGGAAACTATGCTAGCCGTCGGATGCTGATGGGTGGCTCAAACAAATTATGCAATAATTTACTAAAGGGACCTGATGGGTGGCTTAAACAAATTGACCATTTATGCAATAATTTACTAAAGGGACCTTGTGAGGAAATAAAGAAGTATTATGAAATAGTTTTGGAGTTGAGGTCGTCGGGCATAAAACGCGTTAGAATATGCAGAACGGTTCTATGTAACCAACAGTAACTAAAGAACTACAGATACCTGAGTACTTGCAACACAACACATACTATTAACTTAAGAGTAGCAAATCACAATCACAGCACACACAGACGTGTCGACAAGTAAAACACGATGAGTCGACGACGTAGCAGGTTACACATATGCTCTATAAGCACACTAGTTGCCGCGATGAAGGACACGAACAATCGGACGCACCAGTGGGACGGACTCGTTCCATAGGAGCAAAGGGTTGACCTGGACGCAGCACATCAGGGTGTCGTTCAGCCAGTAGAGGCCGCCGTGCAGATTTGCTCCCGAGCCATGCTCCCAAAGCCTGGCGTAGACCCCGCCGCCATCCTTGCCGTGGTCGATGATGAACATCCGCCGATCGGCGTACTTTGCGCCAAGCATGATGTGCGCCGCGCTTCAAGCAGAGATATTTCCACCAGCGGTGAAGAACTGCACCACGTCGGAGAGGTCATAGCCGTCGGGGCGGACGTACTCCACTTGGTGTGCGTCCTCGAGCGGTTCCTCCCCGATAAGCTCGATGGTCGTCCAGGCCATGACGCGCGCATAGAGCACAAAGCTGACCTAGCTCTTGTGTTTTGCACAAGTTATCTATTCGAGGAGTGCGTTGTGCAGAGGCCCTCCAAATGCACCGATCGGGTAATATAGCGGCGGGGAGAGGCCGGCCGGCGTATCACCAAACAACATTAATTGGTGCCGAGGCCGGCCTTTACCATTGAATTTGCTGTCCAGGCGCAATGATGACAACGAGCACACACAAACGGTCGGCGCCGACTTCGACCCAGCAGTCCACAGCTAGCCGTTTGTGTGTGCAACATCAGAAGCGAGGCATGGGCATGCATGCACATGGCCGGGCACGCGCGCAGGCACGCATTAAGATCAAGACGCGACGGGTCACGCAGGCACATCACACAGCGCACGGAGGTAAAGAGTGCACGTCTCGCGCGACATGCAGCTAGCTCGCCCAAAGTTTGCAGGCATGGCGTGCAACAGCTAGCTAGCCCCAAAGCAGGCTCAGCACGCATGTAGACAGAACTGTGGCGACGTCCCGTCTTTCTCATGCACTGAGACATGAAATTTTAAGGGGCCGAGCATCTCTCCTCCTGCACTCCTAAAGTCCACTCCTCCATTAGCTTCTCTCCTCCTCCACTCCTAAAGTCCAGTCATCCATTAGCTTCTCTCGGCCTCCACTATGCACCAACACCGACGCGACACAGCCGGACAACGAGCTGCAGGTGCCCACGCGTCTCCATCTGACGATAATCTGCTGACGGAGGAGGACGCGCGCGCACTTATCCGCACGAACACTCCCGTGTCGGCTACTTTACGCCTCCCGGAAGGTTGGACGACCAACACCATCTTCGTCCCGGTGGCGCCGCGTCTCTCCGGCCAGGCACGGGTCGACTACATCAACCAGTGCTATGATAACATGCCATGGCAGACGAGGCATCATGACCCCCAGGATGCCATGTCTTCGTTGTACTGGGACGAGCAAGTGGAGCTGGAGTACTTAGGGCGGCTCCACTCCTACATCATCGACAGCAGCGTACATTCCAGCGACACAGAGTGTTCCGACGAGGAGGAGGAGGAACATGACTCACCCGAGACAGAGTGGCACCCCTTGGCACCGCCGGAACCTGCCGCCCCACCAGCAAACGCCTTCTTCCTCCCATGTAACTGCCCCATTTGCAGCTAGGCACTTGCACAGCCGGAACCTGCCCGAACTACGGGTCCGAGGAGTGCCACCACCTAGTTTAGGCTTCAGTGTGAATTTATTATCTTTATTTTGACTCAAGTTTGATTGAAACTCCCTAAATTTCAACTCCGAAGGGGGTGTCCCAATTGTATATTTAGTTCGCCTGTGGTAGGCTTCTCATGCTCAAAGTCAACTTTTTCGTCTACCCCTTCCACCGGCGTCGGAAGGGGTGTCCCAATGGGATATTTTGTTTGGTTGTGTTATGCTAGGCCAAAGGTACATGGAGAACTAATATCTACCACTAGTTCTGATAAGACATTCGCTCAGGTTCGTCTGAAGGGGGAGTTTCGAGATGTAGTGGAAAAACCCTTCCTTTGTACAAGTGATGTCGGTGAAACCGGTCACACCTCTTATTAGGATCTTGGATCTCTCTATCCACCTCCAAACACACTTGTATAGACATGATTGGACCCCATCTAGGTTTTGTAGGGATTCCTATTCTCCGGAGCCCCCGCTTCAGCGAAACTCTGGCATGTTGACCGAAAAGTCAACTTGTTCGTCTACCCTTTCCACCGGTGTCGGAAGGGGGTGTTTGGTCGTGTTAGGGTAGGCTATAGGTAGATGGAAAACTAATATCTACCACATGTTCTCATATTATTCCCTCGGGTTCGTTCGAAGGGGGAGTTTCAAGCTCTAAGTAGTCATGGAACCTGTGAGAGAGAATCTGACGCCGGTGAAGCCCTAACACAAAAGTGAGGGAAACATAGGCATCCAAGGCCCATGCCACACTCTAACACACATGGTATGCCAAATCCTTGGGTTGGGTGGAATTCAGACGCTCTGGAACCCCTCTCCGGAAAAACCCTAGGCCCGCTTGAGAAAAAGATGAATTTGTCTTTCTGGCCCCTCTACGTGAGCCGAAAGGGGATATCAAAGTGGAACTGATTCCTTGGTTGTGTTAGGTTAGGCCCAAGGAACACCCAAGAAAATGGTAGGGCCCACCTCTTGGCAAGATTCCCCCCATTCCGTCGGATCCGGGAGTTTCGGGCTCTGTGTAGTCCTAGAACCCGAGAGAGAGAATCTGACGCCGGTGAAGCCCTAACACAAAGAGTGAGGGAATCTTGTGCATCCAAGACCCATGCCACACTCTAACAAACATTTTATGTGATACCATAGGCTTGGGTGGGATAAACACGCTCCGAAGCTCCTCTCCGGAGAAACCCTAGGCCCGTTGGAGAAAAGGACGGAACTGCCGATTTAGCCCCTCTACGTGAGCCGGATGGGGGCAGAAAAGCGGAACTAATTGTTTGGTTCTGTTAGGTTAATTAGGCCCAAGGAACACCCAAGACAATGGTAGGGCCCACCTATTGGCAAGATTCCCCCCGTTCCGTCAGATCCAGGAGTTTCGGGTTATGAGTAGTAGCCCCTAGAACCCGCGAGAGATCGAGAATCTGACGCCGGTGAAGCCCTAACACAAAGAGTGAGGGAATCTTGGGCATCCAAGACCCATGCCACACTCTAAAATACATGTTATGTGATACCCTAGGCTTGGGTGGGATTAAGACGCTATGTAGATCCTCTCCGGAGAAACCCTAGGCCCGTTGGAGAAAAGGACGGAACTGCCGATCTAGCCCCTCTACGTGAGCCGGAAGGGGGTAGAAAAGTGGAACTAATTGCTTGGTTGTGTTAGGTTAGGCCCAAGGAACACCCAAGACAATGGTAGGGCCCACCTATTGGAAAGATCCCCCCGTTCCTTCAGATCTGGGAGGTTCGGGCTCTGAGTAGTCCTCGAACCCATTAGAGAGAATCTAAAGTCGGTGAAGCCCTAACACAAAGAGTGAGGGGATCTTAGGAATCCAAGTCACGTGCCACAATATAACACACGTGGTATGGCAAACCTGTCGTGGGATAATCACGGCAGACGTTACCAGGGGTAACTTATCCTGGGGCAATTCGACTCTGGCGTTTGGGAGAGGGTTTAGCTCAAGGGAAATCATGCTATCAATCGATCTGGTAGCTCTGGCAATCAAGTCGCCGAGTCTCCGATCTAAGGTTACAGTTATCAGCTCTCGTATTACAGGGATACTCGAATATCTGGTGAAGCTCTCTTTTCCTAACCCTAGGAGCCGGCTTATATCTTAGCCGGCTCCCTGGCTTCCTATACAAGGCATACTCGGAACCCTACCCGGAAACCGCACATAACCGTAAGCTTCCTAATTATAAACCCAAGGACCGGGTTACAAGGCCTACGCTCCTTCTTGGTCCTTCTAGAAGCTCCTCTTCCCTAAGCCGGGTCTTGTACGACTACCTTTGGGCCGGATTTCACCTTGGTGTTAGCCTACCGGGTTATCATCCCTCCATCAGTAGTCCCCAGAATAGCTTGGGCTTCGTAGGATCACCCATGAAGCGCACGCTATTCCCTGCAAAACAATAAACATACAAACTCATAAAATACCGGGTTAGAATACTTTGATAATAACTAGGCTTGCTCTATAGGCGGTCCATATAATAACCCGGCTTTTCCGAGTCAAACATCATTTTCCCGGGTCAACACTCCGAGGAAGACGTGACAAGACCCGGATTCGCATCGTTGCCAATCAGCCCAAATATCACGCTCGCAATCCATTTCAATCCCTTTCCGGATATCTCGCAACGGGCGTTTTAATGCTTATCCCAAAATATCCGGCCGAACGTTATTTTTCCGAAAATCTGGCTCCTGCCGCCTAGTCCTAGGGCGCTCCCACCCCGCACCTATAAATAGGCGTCCAAGGGGTAACCGTAGATCCAACATCCATTTCTCATCTTCCTCCTCTCTCCACTCCATCTTGGCACCCGCGAGCTCAAGCTCGAGCCCGTACCAGCAGCGCCGCTGCGCCGCTCGCGAGCGCGCCACCGGAATCACGCCGCCGCCGCCCGGCTGCCACTGCTTGCACCCGTCACGCCGCCGTCGATCTCCACCACCGCGCCCTCAAGAAATCCACCGGAGATCCCAAGGAGCCGCCGCCGTCGAGCCATCCGCCGCCGCCGCGTTCCTATCTCGATTCAACCGGTGAGTTTTTCAGCCCTTTAGATCTAGATTCTGATTTCACGCGATTGGATCCAATCCCACTTTCTAGTTCTCCACTATTCCTAACTAGCTGAGTATGCCTAATCCCGTGCTTTCCACACCCTGCGCTTAGCTAATTCCACATTTATGCCTTTCAACACCTTTCCTCGTTTGCAATCGCACATTTTTCCTCTACACGTTCTTGATTAGATCCAATCCGCTAAACTTTTGCACGTACTTCTCACTAAGTCGGATAACTGCAATTTCCGGGTCTCTTGTTATTCATACTCTGCATTTGCCTCTTTTTTAGATTCACACATATGGCACCTAAGGCCAGCGCTAAGCTGAAGGGGAAACACCCGGCTGGCAAGCAAAAGCCGAGTCAAGCGATCTCTGCCAACTGGGCAAGATCGACTGTGACAAAGGCTAAGCTCAACGAGCTCACGGAGTCGGGTGTTCTGCCCACCCGGGAGGATATCCACTGGAGGGTACCTGGGGAGGAGACTCGGCCCTCTCCGAGTCTTGACGAGGTGGTAGTCTTTGTCGAACATGTGATCCGGGGTTTCCGCCCCCCGGGTCACCCTTTCTTCCGCGAGCTCCTGGACCACTACAAGCTCCGGGTATTCGACATTGGCCCCAACTCCATGCTTAATATCACTCATTTCATAGTTTTGTGCGAATCGTACCTGTGCATTCCGCCAAATTTAGCCCTTTTCCTTGAACTCTTCCAATGTAAGCCGTGCTGAGAGAGCGGCGATGGGGCCCTCCTAGTCTATGGAGGGGTCTCCATCCAGAGGCGGAAAAATTCCCTCATGCCGACTTGTGAGCCTCAGCTCTCACGTCAAATACTGGCAGAAAACCTATTTTTATTGCCAAGATACCTCTCCAGCCGGCGAAAAGCCTCTGCCGGGTTTCACTGATGACCTCCTCAATCTTTCCGATAATCTCAACTCTTTTGCTTCTGAGGCCGAGAGGCAGTCTATCCAGCCTCCCCTCAATAAACTTGCTGTATTCTCGGCCCAAGGTCTTCTTGTGCTCAATCTAATCAAAACCTGGGTAAGCTGCCGGATTCAACCCAATAGCATCCGGCCCAAACTTATGTGCAGCTATTCTGGGCACGTCACCGATTCTCTCCATTATTCGGAGAAGAATTACCCGGCCTCAGACGCAAACAAGATCATGAAAAATTTCTTGGCCGAGAAGCTGGAGGTGATCCGGAACATAGCTGACTTGGACCCCTACACACGCGATAACCCGGCCCCAGCAGTAAGAACCGGTTATCACCCCTTTATCCGACTGACACCTTTCTTGCACAATCACTAACTTTTGTCACTGTATTTTTCTCTCAGGAAGATGATGCTTTCTGGAAGATAGTTACCCCTCCTCCTTCCGAAAACTCGGAAGAGGACGAGGAGCCGGCTGATTCTGATGAAGGTAAGATCCGAATCACACTCATATCCCTTCTTTTGTTAACTTGTTCAGATGAACCTTTTCCCTTTTCCAACAACATACCTTGTTTGCCAGGGCTAGAGGACAAAGAGGATACTCAGTCGGATGAGAGCGAGGCTGAGCCAGAAGTAGAGGTTGGGGCGAAGAGGAGGACCCGGGGAGTTGTCTTCAAGGTGCCTTATTCCTCTATTACCTCCAAACCATACTCATATGCTAACATGTGCGAACTTAACCAACACTTGATCGATTCATCACACTTTAAGGAACCTACCCCGGTCAAACGTAGGGTAACCCGGAACTCTTCGGGTGACGATCCTCTTCACCCGGGCATCCCTTCATCCCCCGTTCGCCGAGCCGGTACTCCCCAAACTTATTCATCTTATGTCCCTCGGAAATTTCCGTCTCCAAACCATCCATTAGCCGACCTGCTTAGGGTCTCACTTTCCGACTCTTTATCAGCCTCTTCTGGGTCTAGAAACGACCTCCCGGCAGATTTATTCGTTAACACCGGGTAACTTACCTTTCTTGCTATTTGATACACTAGTTTTTTTTTCATATGTTTCATTCATCATATACTGACTATTTCTCTCTCTTCCTCAGGGCCAAGGTCACCATCAGTGAGCCTGAGGACATGGATGTGGATAACCCGGCTACAGAAGAGCCGGAGGTTGTTGTGCAGCCCGCGGCTGGCGGTGCAGAAGAAGAACAAGAAGGTTTGCTGAGGGACCCGGTGGAGCAGGAAGCCGAGTTTCCGCTGCCGGGTGACGGGGACATCGAGTTCCTGGGATCACGGATGGGTGACCCCACTCCTAACACCCAAGCAACCCGTGTCCACTCCCCTAAGCAAGAAAGGACCCCACCTCCGGGTAATAACCCCAGCTCCTCCAGGCCAAAACTCGGCGATCTGAACTTTGAAGGAATTCTAGATGTGCTCTTCTCCCTGAAGACCAATGAAAGGGATATTCTGGAAGCCATGGAAGCTGAGCACCAGGTAACTTAATCCACGTTGCTTGTATATTCATCTAGTCCCCAAGTTCCGAGCGAACTATGCAAAGTTTGCTCGGTACTTTCATAGCTACATAATTTACCATACCCGGTTATATCATGTATCAGACTGACTTTTCCTTTTCTTTTTTCATAGGCACACATGGCCCAGTCTGAGGAGATGTTGGCAAAAACCAACAAGCTCCTTGAGGTCGAGACAAAGTTACGTGAAGAGCTAGAAGTTGAGGTGAAAAAACTTGACAAAGACGTGAAAAAGTACCAGAAAAAGTCCCAAACTGCCGAGGGTACGCTGAAGAAAATTTCAGCCCAGATTGCCGATACTTACCGCACTCTACTTGGTAAAAATTAACTTACTGATTATAACCCGGATTTCTCATTCCGTAAGGTTTATAACCCGGATCTCAGTGATTTAACTTTTCTGTTACTTTGCAGGTCCGGGTGAGGTAGCCCCAGATGAAGATGACGTTGAGAAGTTGAAGACGCTGAAGGTCGTAATCCGGCAATTCACTATCAGCACCAAGTGGATTTTGGAAGCTGTGAAATGGCCGGGTGAGGGTTATTGTGGTTTGAACAATATGCTTGAAGCATGTTCTACCATTCCCACCTGGATCGACCACTGGAAGCGTTCATCGTGCTGGATTGGGGTAACCCGCGGGCTCCCTCTGGCCAAGGCCTATTTTCCTAGGCTTGAGCCGGCAAAGCTCTTGGGCGGGTTTCCTGAGTTCAACAACGATGGCTCCAAGTTCACTGGCAAGGATTACAAGACCATTCACGCTCAGGTGCGTCACTCGGCATGCTTGATAGCCGACAAACTGGATGTGTCACGACCCCGGACCCAGAGATATACATACTGTTATGTGCTCCTAGCCATGGACTCACAAGGGCTTCAGGGCTACCAGCCCCGGCCGCAACAAACAAGGGCAGGCAGACTGGATTCATCGGCACGTAGTCCGGATCCCCAGTCTACTACTCCTTGTATCCATGCGAGTCATAATCAACTATGCATATCAAAGCGTCCACGAATCGAATGAAACTGAAGGAAACGGGATCAAAACTATATAGAGATGCTATGTGTCCAGAAAATGCAACAACAATCGAGGGTTACTGGGGTTACCTCGCCCCAGGCCGATCACATCGACAGGCGGGCTCGGACATGGATCATCGGCTCCACAACCCCTCGACTGCGACAACAATGCAGGCATAGCCAAAACTGTATAACAATGAGCTCGAAACCAACAACCGATCAAAGCAACACTCTAGACATTGAAATTGTATTAAACAGGTGTTACTAGAGTATAGCTTACAAGAAGAGGTCACATGACCCAACATTACATCAGACAGCGGAAGGCAAATTATGTTGCTAATCAACAAGAACCAAAAAGGCCTAAGAGGCCGCAACATAAGGCGACGTCCCAGCCCATAGATTCCAGGCTGCTACTTGGGAACCCCAAACTACTCGTCGGAGTCCACGTTGAAACACCACCGAAGTGAGATCTTCACCTGAACCAAAATTAAGCAAACCTAAGTACGGGAGGTACTCAACAAGACTTAGTTAACCTATTATATATCTGCTATCTTCAGAAAGGGTTTTATGAAGGCTGATTTGCGTAAAGCAATCTTTATTTTCCAAATCGAGGAGGAATAGCACGTCTCATAGAATGTTTTCAAAACAGATGAGAAGCTCACTACTGTAATCATCATCTTTTAAAACCACCAATATCAATTCCCAACATCTCACATGATACAAGGATCACCCCTCCCGGCATCTCCGGGGAGGCACCCTTCATCTATTTCCTCCATGCTTTGTCAACATATTTTACGTCATGTTCAAGTTATCTATGGCCAAATTACTTTCACCAAGCCGTCCTTAACCGCGGACACGGCTTCTCGAAAAGATTTATCCCTGCAGGGGGTACACTTTACCCACACGTACCAACCGGCTCTTAATGCCAAGCTATTGGCACAATTCCGACGACGTGCCGGCAGAGTGTGGTCGGCCACGACCTTTACCTTACCCGACTCTATCCATGAGTCAACCCAAGACAGGGCCACCCCGTCAACAGGGAGTTGGCCATCCTCCTGACGGCACCTGTCTCTGTGAGGCAGGGTCAAGATCCGTGTACGTCCATCACTTGGCCCCGGTCACGCCCTAGCGGAGCATTTTGTTTTCAAAACCGTTTAAAAGGTTTTATTTGCGTTGCCGAATGGAAATCTCAAACTACGTGACTCATGGATAAAGCCAGCTAAGTTAGTCGGTCGGCGAGGCTCATGGCCATCGCGCGTGGTTGTACGCTCAGTCTTGGCTTCTGCGTCCGACCTTACTCCTAGGGGTGGCAAGTACGGAACGAACAACCACTTCCCAAGTGGCCTCCCGTCCAAGCCTTAGTCAAATTAACCACACACTGCTCATCTTACCATGTTGTCGTGGGATAGTCACGGCAGACGTTACCGGGGGTAACTGATCTTGGGGCAAGACGACACAGGCGTTTGGGAGAGGGTTTAGCTCAGAGGAAAACATGGTGCAACTCGATCTGGTAGCCGGCAATCAAAGTCGCCGAGTCTCCGATCTTAATATAATAACTCAACTCTGGGATTACACTAGATGCTCGATATCAAGCGATATTGCTAGGGTTCTTAGATCTCTGTCTAAACTAGACCTGGGGGTCGGTTTATAAAGCACCCGTACCCCCTGGCTTACCCTCCAAGGCGCATCCTGGATCCTACCCGGACACGGCGCACAAACCCTAACTTTCCTTTACCATGACCCACAATCCGGGTTACTGGGCCTACAAGCTTGGGCCTTCCACAAGTTTCCTTATCCTTAGCCGGATCCTGCGCAACGTCCTTTGGGCCGGGTTACTCCTTGGAGTTTGGCCTACCGGGTTATCATCCCCCCATCAGTAGTCCCCAGAATAGCCTGGGCTTCACGGATCCTTCCTTGAAGCGCTCGCTATTCCCTGCAAGGGTATCAAACACACGAGTATGTGGAGGCCGGGTTAAGGTGCCTCAATAGATGGCTAGGCCTTACTCCATGGTGGCCATATAGTAACCCGGCTCTTCCCCAATCACCTAACTTACTTTCCCAGGTTAAACCCCAAAATGTCAAGATTCTATACTTGATAATTGTCCTGATATCACGGGATGGATCTCTTTCTCCTTTTCGCTCAGATCCCCTGCTCAACATATAAAGCGCATCTCGCCAAAACTCGAATAAATAGCCGTTTACTTCCGCAACTCCCGGCTCCCACTCGCTGAACCGGGCTTATCCACTCGCGCTATAAATAGGCTCCTTGGGGGTAACCCGTACCCTAACGGCTCATTTCCCCCCACTCCGCTTCCTTTCTTCCTCCGCGCTCATCCTCACTGAGCGCCACCACGGAAATCCCGCGCGCATCACCGGAGCCCATTGGCCGGAGACTGCGCTCCGCCACAGCTCGCCCCGCACCGCCGCCAAGATCCACCGGCAAATCTCCATCCGGCCCGTCAGGAACCGCGAAAGGACACCAGGCTTGCGCCATCTGCCTCCGCAAGGCTTCACTCAGATCTCCTCCGGTAAGCCTCTTGCACCCATTAATTTGCCCTTGCAATTTTTGATTTCACCTTAGATTAGATCCAAATCGACCCGCCAATGATTTCTCGGCCATGCCGAATTAGGTTGCTAGTATTCTTTCCAGCTCGCCTAATAGATAAGTTATGGATTCCAATCCACTCTCCTACTACCTGCAATTATTAATTTCGCCACAAATCTGAAGATAGAATTCCCAATCTGGGCCCGAACCACTCAAAATTTCCGCCTTGGCCTCAATCACCTGGCTAGTCCTCCCCTTTCCAGTTCCTTTTATTCGCGCTGAGTACCCGTGTAGCCATCCATCGTCCTCAAAAGTTCCTTCAACGCTTAGACCCCCATAATTTTCGCTATAGTACTTGATACCCGGACAGCTCGAACTCCACTCTGCACACTTACACCCGGATAATATCCAATTTTCATGCCTCAATATTACTTGCTGATACTTGGCCGGCTCACAGCTTCCGTGTCGTAGTCCTCTTATCCTTTTACCTTGTACTTTGCAGGTCAACCACATGGCTCCCAAAAAGCAGGGGAAAACTCCAACCAAAGCTAAAGCCACCAACTCCATATCTGCCAACTGGGCGCGGTCTACGGTCACCAAGGCCAAGTTGGAGGAGCTGGTGGAGCTGGGAGTTCTTCCTCCTCAAGAGGATATCCAATGGAGGGTGCCGGGTAAGGAGACCCGGCCCACCCGACAAAAGGCGAGGTAATTTGCTTCGTGGAACATGTGACCCGGGGCTTCCGCCCACCGGGTCACCCTTTTTTCCGTGATGTTTTAAGCCATTACGGCCTTCGCGTTTTTGACATCGGGCCTAATTCTGTATTAAACATCTCCCACTTCATAGTCCTTTCCGAGTCATACTTGTGCACTTCGCCAAGTCTAGCTCTTTTCATTGAGCTTTTTCAGTGCAAACCGTGCCGCGAGAGCGGTGACGGGGCGCTTCTCGCTTGCGGCGGGGTTTCCATCCAGCGCCGCAAGAATTCTTTGATGCCACCCCTCACCCTTAACTCCCATGTCAAGCATTGGCAGCTCTCATACTTTTACTGCCAAGACACCTCCCCACCCGGCCAAAAGAAGCTGCCGGGTTATTCAGAGGGTCTTCTTGACATCTCCGATAAATTTAGTGCCTTCGCCCCTGACTCGGACAGGGAGGCAATTCAACCTCTACTAGCCAAAATCACCACTCTCACGGCCCAAGGCCTCATCGGGCTCAACCTGGTGAAGACTTGGGTCGACTTCCGGATTCAACCCAATTCCATCCGCACAAAGTTGATGTGCGAGTATTCGGGGCAATCTACAGACCCGCTCCGGTACTCTGACAACATCTTCGCGGCTGGCGACACTCACAAAACCATCAAGGGTTTTCTAACAGAGAAGCTTGAGGTAATCCGGAACATATCCGGATTGGAGCCCTTCACACTCGAGAACCCAGCCCCCAAGGTGAAAACCCGATTTTGATGCCTTTACCTTTGCTCTTTCCACTCGATACAGTTGATAACCCTTGTACTGACACTTTTCAGGCTGATGATGATTTTTGGAAAATCAACACCTCTCCTAGCTCCGAAAGTCCAGAGGAGCAAGAAGAAGCCGTTAACTCGGACGAAGGTACTCTCCGGATTTTATTTGGTTCCTTTAAGCTCATCATAACCCCTTCATTTCCAACTATAACTTTGATGATATCCAGAACGAGAAGATGACGAGGAAGAAAACTCCGACGGCAAAGTAGAATCCGCCAGCGACGAGGAGGAACCGGAACCGATAATCAAAGTCGGATCAAAAAGAAAAACTCAAGAGGCCACCTCCAAGGTTTCATATCTCCTCCTCGCATTCAATTCGTATTCCTTTAATGATATACATGAGCTACCTTGACGTTGTTCCACTGGCCATGCTTGAAGGAGTCGCCCATGACCAAGCGCAGGTCAACTCGAAATCACCCGGGTGATGATGCCCTTAACCCGGGTATTTCATCGACTCCGACTCGGCGGGCTGGTACTTACCCTATCTTTTCTCGGTCGAAACATTCTCCTTGAACCATCCCCACATGACATCTGACTTGATAATTTCCAGCCTCTCCCGAGTCCAGCGACGGATTTCCTTTGGACTTTGCGGTGAATACCGGGTAAAATCCCCTTCCTGATGCTCCACCACATTTCATCACCCTTTCCTGACTGTGTATTTAGCTGCTCACTGACAACATCTATAGGGCCACGGTTGTTATCAGCGACCAAGAGGATATGGAGACCGAGGGCCCGGGTAAGGGGAGCCCGGCTGATAATACTACAGCCGCGTCTAGCGGCGAAAAACAAGCGTCGCCGACAAACCCGGACACACAAGAAGCCGAGTATCCGATTGCTTCCCATGCAAGCAAGAAGAACAGAGCCACATCCTTGGGTGCAGAAGAAGGAGCATCGGATTCTGACATACAAATGACCCGGGTGCCGCCTCCCACTAAGAAGAAAGCTCCTTCTCGGAATTTCCAAGGCCCCGGGTCCTCTGATACGGGTAAAGACACTTTTGATCAACTGATGAACACTCTCCTCACTATGAAGACTTCGGAGAGCAAGATCTTGGAGCGCATGGCTGCAGAGCACCAGGTAATGACACTTGGTATCTCATATTGCGTACCTAGTCCCCAAGTTCCGAGTATGACTTGCGAAAGTTATGCTTGGTACTTTACGCCATATTCAGCTTACCATAATATCCAACTGATACTTGCGTTCCTTGCTACTTACAGGCGCAGATAACCCGGTCTGATGAAACTTTACTTAAGACCGAACAACTTCTTCTTACCGAGGTAAAACGAAGGGAAACCCTTGAGGATGACATGAAAACTTTGAAGAAGGATGTTTCCAAATACAAGAAGAAGTGCAATACCGCTCAGACCGCACTGAAGAAACTATCGGACCAAGTCGCCGATACTTATCAGATCTTGCTTAGTAAGTTTTTGCTGCCGATTGGCTTCATGTCTTTGCTTTATTATATGATACTCGGGATTACTGATACGTTCTTTCTTGTAGGTGCCAACCTTGCGGCCCCAGAGGAGGATGCCATTGTCAAGGCTAGAACCCTAAAGACCGTGCTCCGGACTTTCTTTGCCGGCACAAAATTTATACTGGATGCCGTGAAGTGGCCTACGGAAGTATATCCGGGTGAAGAAAATCTCATTCAAGCCTGCTCCACTGTGCCTGGCTGGATTGAAATCTGGAAACGCTCGTCATGCCGGATTGGTATGACCCGGGCTTTTACCCTGGCCAAGGCTTTCTTTCCGAAGCTTGACCCGGCAAAGGTAATATCCGGGTTTCCCGAATTCAAGGCGGACGGTTCCAAATTTACACCCAAGGATTTCAAGGCCATACAAGCCGCAGTGCGCCCCTCGGCTACCGCTTTGGCCGATAGTTTGGATCTAAACACGATTATGAGTGCATACGACGCTGATGGCAAAGTTGTTACGGAGGAAGCACCCCCGCCCTTTGATATCTTGGAGAAGTGGGTTTCTAACTCGGCCAGGAAGAGGGAGGCAACTACGAAGAGAGAGGCCGAGTTAGGATCAGGGCCGTCTGCCTCTACACCAGCCGTCCCTCCACCTGTCCGCCCTGGTGCAGCGAGTCCGGGTAATGCCGCCGGGAAAGCTAAGCAGCAAGCCCAGGATCAAGACCCGGAAGACCGTACCCAGGAGGCCGAATAGGGCAGTACCATCATAATGCCTTGGTCACGGGACGCTTTGTTTTCAGACTATTATGCTTTTGATGGTGCGCCTGTGCACCCCTGATACTGATGTCGTAACTTGTAACGTACTTTTAGTCCGTGACATACTTTGCGGCTTTCCTGGCCTTTTTGATAACCGTGCTACTTGTCCATTCTTTGAACTTGTTCTCGATATCCGATTCTCTTTTTGGCTCCCTTCGCAAGACTCGGTTTTCCGAGTGCCAGGGCCTTTGATAAGTGGACTTTTCTTTAAGTCCCCAAGACTCGGATGGTAGGGTCTTTCGAACTTCGATAGCCAAGTAGTTTGTTTCTGTTTCGAAGTCCCCAGTCTTCATGACCCAAAGTCCGAGTCATGGGGTTGTGGCCTTTCTCAGAGAACAAATTGTTTTTTACCGAGTCGAAAACCTAAAGCCAATCCGTGTAGGTACTGAAGTTATGCTTGATAGTCGTTGAGTTTCCGGCTATTAGCCTTGTACTCTGCATAAACTTGTGGTTTAGATGACCCTTTTGACTATCTTGTACTGTAAGCCGGCTTTCGCGTGGATACCATGTTGTTACATCTATACGAAAACAGGGTCAGGCAAGTCCCATTGGGCTTCATGGCTGATTGTAATCGTAAGCGAACAAATCATGCCACTTTAGTGCGAGTCACATCGAGCTCAAGTAAGAAAAGTCAAGAAAATTTGGCTCCTTTGTCCAGTTATAAGATTGCAGCCGTACTCGTTTGCGAATAATCGTCCCTTATAACTTATAGGCATCAAGGCCGGGTCTTTCGGGTTTGTGGCTGGGCTACTTGAGCAACCAGCCCCCGAGACCTATATATACTCAACGTTCTTAATGATACTGAAATATTGATGTCACATGGATACTACTTACTTGTAATCAAGCTGTAACGAAATAAGATTTGATAACCATCTCTTTATTGATACGAGGAAGTTTGGATCAACGGGCCGCCTCATTAAAAACCTTCCAGTCCCCTTAGGTACCCTGGGTAGGAACAGAGCGCGTCTGAAACCTGCTGCCCGTTACATTGTTTAGTTCTTCATGGGGACCGGTCCCAGACTGGCGTGACCGACGCACATTCTCCACATGTTGGACTTTTTCATGATGAGTACCGGGTTTACTAGCCGACCCGGGTGAGGTGTTTCCATGACGCGGCTGGTTGTGAGCGGCCGTGCAGTTTCTTCCTTTATAGCGGATTGCTTGGAGGAGTCATCCTCGATAAAAGCCACCATTTTGGCATCTTGTGCTACTTTGGATTTTGCTCTTTCGCCTTCAGTACTCGGCCTTTTTGATGTGGTTCTATCCTCCGGGTCTGCTTGAGACCGGTAATGCTTGAGTTCTTCTTTTCTACAGGACTGCTCGGCCATTGATGCGTCTCCTTCGTCGCATTCAGCTGCTATGTCTCGATTTCCATGTACGGTAATGGTCTTCTTGGGACCCGGGATTTTTAGCTGTAGATACACGTAACACGGCCTAGCCATGAATTTGGCGTAAGCCGGCCTTCCAAATAACGCGTGATAAGGGCTGCGCAATTTGACTACCTCAAAGGTAAGCCACTCAACTCGATAGTTATCCTTTGACTCCCCAAAGGCTACCTCCAATGCGATTTTTCCCTCGGGGCACGCTGAATGACCCGGCACTATCCCATGAAAAACTGTTGAGCTTTTTTGTAGCTGAGACTCCTTGAGGCCCATGCGTAGGAAGGTTTCCCAATACAGTATATTGATGCTGCTTCCACCATCCATCAAAACCTTTTTCAGCTCATACCCATTGACCTGTGGTGCGACTACTAATGCCAGGACTCCCGGGTGTTCCACTCTTTCTGGGTGATCCCTTCTGCTCCATGTTACCTCCTGTTCTGACCATCTTAAGTATCTCGGGACAGCTGACGAAACTGAGTTGACCGCTTGCTTCAGCATCTTTTTGTCCTTGCTAGAGCCTCCTGTGGTATGCACATGATATTGACCCAATTGTTTGGGGTTAGCCTGGAAACCTCCTGCCCCCCCTTGGTTATTACCTTGATTTCCAGCCGCCGGGTTACCGGCTGGGGGTGGGCCGTTGCCCGGGTTTCCCCCTGGACCCGGTCCTCCTCCCCGTCCTGCACTTCGCATAGCTCTATTCACTTCCTCATTTTTCCATCTTTGTAAGTCGGCGCACTGCTCCAGAGAGTGGTTAGCTGGCCTGCCGTTCCTGCTGTGCTTCGGGCATGCCATCCTGAATATGTCCCAATTGTTACCCGGCCTTGGCGGTCCTTGATAGTTTCCTCCATTGTGATTACCTCCGTTGAAATTTCCTTCTGCTCTGGGCCTCGAAGACCCGGCTTCTGTGTTGGCGACAAACTCGGAGCCTCCTTCAAACGGGCGCTTGTTCTGGCTATTTCCGTTATTACCCGGTGCTGATCCACTGCCGGTTCTTCCGTTATTACTTGTGTTTGCTTTTACCTTCTTGTCATCAACTTCCTCTTCTGTAGTATCTGTCGCAGCGTGTTTGTTGCACGCATCCATCAATTCTCCCATTGTAACTTCCGACGCATTTCGACTAGACTTCATGCGAGTTAACTTTTGCACTAAAGGTATATACTTGCATGTTTTTGCCATGGCCTGTAGTGCATCCTTGGGCTGAATATCCGTGGACGAGTGAAGTATCTCCATAACCCGGCGCACCCAACTGCGCGCCGATTCTCCCTTCTTCTGGACGCATCGCTCTAGATCATCAATAGTGAACAATTTCCTGCACGTCCCATGAAAGTGCTTGACAAACGCGGTCTTCAATTCCTCCCAGGACTTGATCGATCCTTCCGGCAAATTGGTGAACCACAACTTTGCTGCTCCTTCTGACATCATCAAGTACATGAACTTGGCTTGGAGATTCTCGGATGCGTTGCGAATCGACATTGCCATCTCATAACTACTTAACCATGTTTCTGGATCCATAGTTGGCTCATAATTCACTACTTTCCCTGGCTCTTTGAATTTTTCCGGGTAAGGTTCAGCTCTGATATTGTCCGAGAGACACTTGGGTCCCGCAAGAACGGTTGAGGCCGGCCTTGCTCTAGAAACGTGTGATACCGCGGGGGGCGCGGCTGGGCGCGATGCTGCGGGAAGTCCATGCGCTGCAGACCCGACCGCGGCCCTCCGGGCTCTGGAACTGTCCACGACAGCCTGTGCTGCTGATGCTGCCTGAACGCGGGGAGGAGGCGGCATTTGCTGCTGCTCTTCCCTCCGCCGTGCTGAGCTTGTTTGGATATTCCCTTGCCGTTGACTGACGTATGGCGTCCCGTGCATACCGCTTCTATGATCCGGATAATTGGCTTGCTGTGCCACCGCAGTGTGCAACAGATCGATGGCTTGCCGAGTCTTCTCTGCATGGGGCGACTCTCCCACAGGGATTTGATTTAACGCGAGTGTCGCCGCATACACATTGTCCATTGGGTTATTGTAGTGACCGGCTGGTGTGCGGAATCGTGATGGTGGCGGTGGTGGTAGATCGTTGCCGGTGGTGACTCTAGTCTGTGGTGGGGGTAACCCGGCCCGTTCATTTGCCGGATGCGTCCCTGCTGTCGCCGGTTGGGGTGCGGTTCCCTGGTTCACCACTAGTATCGGCTGATCCTGAGGTGTGACAAATAAATTAGCCGGATTAATAACCCCGCCCGTTGCTGGTAACCTGGTTTGATGCCTTTGATGTACTCTAGATGTTTCCTCTCGGAGCCGAGTTTCCAGCGCATCCAGCTCACGCTGCCGCGTGGCCATCCCTTGCCTTTCTGCCTCTACCTGCCTTCTTTGCTGTTCCAGCGCACGACGAGCCACATCCAGATCCCTGACACGTTCCGCTGCGTTTTCCGGAGTGATAACCATTGCAAGAACCGTGGGGTCTAGAATCAGATTATTATCGAATAAGGCCGGGTGGCGCGGGTTCGAAGGACCCGCCCCTGGTGTCCGGTTTCCCAGGAATCCGAACGTATTTGCATGCAACTCCTCATCTGCTGCACGGCTGGTTACTGATGCCGACTCTCCATCAACCCGGGCCAAAACCGGGTCTTCGTTAGCCGCGCCCTGCTGCTGGGCCAATGCTTGAGCCGCCCCGACTGATGCCGCGGTTGCGTTCCCTTGGTTGAGATTGGCCGCGGGAGCCGCATAGACTGCAACTCGGCGTACGATACCCGGTGTAAATTCATGCTGTTCTTCCTCGCCGTTCTCCTTCTCATACCGGTTTTCCAGCAGATCCAGGATAGACCCGGTATCATCTTCTCTTTCGACCCGGTCGCGCGGGGTCCATGCCGGCTCCTCCGGCTGTTCCCACTCCGCGATGGGTTCTTCTGCCGGATGTGTCGTTCCAATCGATTCTTCATCATCTGATCGGATAGAAGTGGCTTCTCCTGGCACAGAATCAGATCCAATATTGTCAGGGATCGAACTGGAAGTACATACCATACCAATGAAGACGCTGATCCGGCCGATTGTCACGACGGATCCGGATTCGAGGTGATCCGACTCTGGCCCCCAGCCGGAATCGTCCACCATCTTTTCTCCTTTGTGGTCGATGTAGATTTCGCCGACGACAAGATTCTCCATGCTCTTCCGAGCTTCTCCCGTGATGTAAACACCTTTGGACGCAGGCCCCACGGTGGGCGCCAACTGTCGTGGGATAGTCACGGAAGACGTTACCGGGGGTAACTGATCTTGGGGCAAGACGACACATGCGTTTGGGAGAGGGTTTAGCTCAGAGGAAAACATGGTGCAACTCGATCTGGTAGCCGGCAATCAAAGTCGCCGAGTCTCCGATCTTAATATAATAACTCAACTCTGGGATTACACTAGATGCTCGATATCAAGCGATATTGATAGGGTTCTTAGATCTCTGTCTAAACTAGACCTGGGGGTCGGTTTATAAAGCACCCGTACCCCCTGGCTTACCCTCCAAGGCGCATCCTGGATCCTACCCGGACACGGCGCACAAACCCTAACTTTCCTTTACCATGACCCACAATCCGGGTTACTGGGCCTACAAGCTTGGGCCTTCCACAAGTTTCCTTATCCTTAGCCGGATCCTGCGCAACGTCCTTTGGGCCGGGTTACTCCTTGGAGTTTGGCCTACCGGGTTATCATCCCCCCATCACATGTCATAATATCATATTAGGTTATCGCATCTCTGATTCATCAACCGGATGGAGCAGAGGTAAACAAGCATGTGAAGCTAAGCGAAGCAGGTATGAGGCTCTAGCGATGCGCACAAGCAAATCTACGGCGGCTAGGAGCAATGGATCAGGATACTGAGGCAGTGCAGTATATAGGTGAACTATATCCACTAGCATCAAATACTTTGGAATCGAATGCAAAGTACGAGAGTCAAATGTTGTTCGAAAACATATATGAGCAGATAAGAGGTTATGCTTGCCTTGGTTATAAGAAAACCAATAGAAATGTCTTCTGGATAAGTGCTTGACTTGTCAGTTAGGATCAAGTATTCACCATTGGATTGCTGGCCTTCTCTTCGGAATCACGTTCTACCGAGGGGGAACAAATACCGAAAACAAGAATAACAATCAACACATGGCATCGATGCAATGCGCAATATGTATGAATGAGCAAGTTAATGCACTGGGATAGAGCCCTAGACATGTTAAATGGGTTGCTAGGGTTCGGATGTGTGTTATGCAGTTTAACAAAAATTAGCCCGAAATGGACCCTCGAGGGGTGTTTCGGACAATTCTGAAAGTGAGTACAATTTTAGTTGCTCAAATTGGTTTGAAAACATCATAAACAGATTGCATTTATCATTTTGAGCAATCTGGTATATAACTTTTAATTTTCTAATTTTATTGAATAAAAACTTATTTTTCTATTTTAAATGAATTAACAACATTAAAATAATACTCATTTTTCAACTTTCTCAAACATGATTGAAAATGGCATATTTGGGTAGCTTACATTTTTCTGATCATTTTAGTACCTCACATTTATTTTTCTGAATTATAAAAGATTAGTTATTGATTTTACAAATTTAAACCATTTTTCTGGAATTTAATCATTTTCTGGAAAAAAAAGAAAAACAGGGATTACGACACTATGCTGATGCCAGCATGACGTCAGCGATGAACAGAACTCCACTACCTTCGCACGATCACGCGGTGCAGCGCACGATTCCGAAATCGAAGAGCACCACGAGGGAGAGGAGACGACGACGAACCTGAAGGTGGCGGCGCCGCCCGAGAAGTGTCACCGGAAGCTCGCCGGCGAGCATAAACGGCGGCGGAGCTCGTCGGTGTTCGGCTCCCGTGCGGTACAGAGAACAAGGAGGGCAGGGGAGGGGTCCATTAGGACCAGGAGCTCACCGGGAGCGTCATGGAAGGGTCGAGGAGGCCGGAGGGGCAGCGGTGGCGCCGGAATCGGCGGAGGCGGCCACCGCCGGAGTTGGAGCAGATTTAGCGATTCGGCCCCTCCCTATGGTTCCGGCAAGCGTGAGTCACCGTCGAGGGGCAGGAGGACATGGCAGAGACGTGGGCGGCCACGGCGGGGCTCGGGGAAGGCTCCAGCGACGGCGCGCAACGGCGGCCCGTCGGCTAGGGTTTCACGTGTGTTCGGAATTTACACAGAGAGGGAGGAGTATGGAGGGAGCGAGTGAGAGGAGGAGGCACGACACTCTCCTGTTTGGCCTTATCCTCGCGGGGAACGGCGGCAACAGGACATGGCAACGCTCCGGCGAGCTGCCTGCTTGTCTCCGGACAGGAGGAAGAAGACAAAGGCACTTTTGCGAAAACCCCCCTAGCCGTTTTCCAAAATTACATAGTAACCCATTTCTATTTAAAAACTGAGAAGAAACAGGAATTTTGAGGGGTTTTTTGCAAACAGAAAAATTTGCAAAAATACATTTTGGAAACCTTAGAAAATTTCCAACCACACCATGTCTTTGTTTGATGAAATTGAATTATTTTTCAGCACAAAATTTTGGAACCCATTTTAAGTACTATTTGTGGGACTTTTTTCAAACCAATTAAATTCAAAAATTGAATTGGTTGAAACATGATTAATTTTTATTTATTTCATGCATGTATGAGATGAACACAACACCAAACACACCCTAGTTTAGCAAAAGTGGGATGTTACAGTATGTAAGCAAGATCACTCCACCCTATGATGCTAACGACAAGCCGGTTCAATCGGACCTCCCTAAGCCCTTCGACATGCTGGAACGGTGGAAGGAAGAAGCTGCCAAGATGAAAGCTGAGGCCGATACTGTGCCTTCCTCCTCTACTCCGGTTGCCCCTCGTCCAGCCCGTGCCGATACTGCGGCTAAACCGGACGCGAGAGCGGAGAAGTCCACCGATGAGCATTCCACAGACCCGGCCGCCAAGGATAACGTTGATGACTCGGCTATGAATGCCGAGTAAAGTTTCACTATTTATCGCCTCAAACAGTTATTCGGCCAATAGGCATTATGTAATATGCCTGATACAATTATTCTTTTAATAGTGCGCCTGTGCACTTTTCGATACAATTTCCTCGGTTTGTAATACGTTTAAACCTTAATAGCTTTTGGTGGCCCTTCTGGCCCCTCGCTTTGATATGATATTTTGCAGTTTTGAACCTCTTTTGCTATTTTGCCGATCTTTTATCTTTTTCCTTCTGTGAGACTCGATTTCCGGGTCTCGGGGTTTTATGACCCAGTGGACTTTTATTTCTTAAGTCCCCAAGTCCCCAAGACTCGGATTTTTGGGTTTTTAAGCTTTAATAGGTAAACAATTTTTTGCTTTTCTCAAATTCCCAAGTCCCCAAGACCCAAATTTCCGAGTCTAGGGATTTGTAGTTTTCAAAGAGAGCAAATTGTTTTTACTAAGGCCCAAAACATAGAGTTGCTCACGTAGGTTTGAAGTTAAGCTTAATATGTTGTGAGTTTCTGGCTGTTAACCTTGTACTCTGCATAACTTGTGGTTTAGATGACCCTTTTGATCCTCTTTGTTGTAAGCCGGCTTTCGCGTGGATATTCAATGTTGTTATAACTTTATAAAAACAGGGTCAGGCAAGTCCCATTGGGCATCATGACTGATTGTGATTACACGTTAGCAAAACATGCCACATTTTTGTGAGTCACATCAAACTTAAACAAGAGAAATCAAGAAAGTTTGGCTCTATTGTCCGGTTATAAGATTGTAACCGTACTTATTGCAAGTAATAGGTCCTTATAACTTAATGGCATCGTGGCCGGGTCTTTGAGTTTGTAACTGTGCTATTCAAGCAATCAGCCCCCAAGACCTATATATACAATTTTAGGAAAAATACAAAACTAATGTACTATAAGCAAACACATAATACTTACCTGGTAAAGTAAAAAACAGAAAGACAAAAAACTTAACAGAAATAAATAAGAAAGAAGCAATATCATAGTTTAACCATCTCTTTATTGATATGAGAAAAGTTAGGTCAGCAAGCCGCCTCATTAAAAACCCTCCAGTCCCCTTAGGTACCCTGGATAGGAAAAGAGTGCGTCTGAAACCTGTTGCCTGTTACATCATGTAATTCACTTGTAAACCTGGCCTATGCTAGGTGTAGTAGGGACGTAGCTGAGGCACGTTCCACGGTCTTTCCCTCTCTTGCATAGATGAAGTGGTGTGGGCGGTATCATTGACAGTATCCGACTCTTCCCTTGCATATACTAGGTAATATGATCCATTGTGCAGGTTCCGGCTTATGATGAATGGTCCTTCCCATGGTGGAGAAAACTTGTGCTTTCCTTCCTTTGATTGTACCAAGCGCAATACCAGGTCCCCTTCCTGGAAGACCCGGGTTTTGACTCGCCGACTATGGTATCTCCTCAAATCTTGCTGATATATGGCTGACCTCTCCAAGGCTTGCTCCCTTTGTTCTTCTAGCATATCCACGGCATCCTGCCGGGTCTTCTCATTCTCCACCTCGACATAAGTCGACACTCGGGGCGAGTCATGAATAATGTCACTCGGCAACACTGCCTCTGCACCATAAACCATGAAAAACGGGGTAATATGAGTAGATCTGTTAGGTGTAGTGTTAATTCCCCAAACTACTGATGGTAGCTCTTCAACCCACGCTCCAGCAGCTCTGATGCACGGGACTCGCAGCCGTGGTTTTAACCCACGAAGTAACTCCTGATTTGCCCTCTCCACCTGTCCATTAGCTTGTGGATGGGCTACCGAGGCTATGTCAAGCCGGATACCATTGTTCCCGCAAAATTTCTCCATCTCACCTAAGGACATGTTGGTTCCATTGTCTGTTATTATGCTGTGAGGGTATCCAAACCGGTAGATGATCCTTTTCAGGAACTTGACTGCTGTGCTTCGCAATTGGTAACTGGCATAACTTCAACCCACTTAGTAAACTTATCAATAGCTACCAAAAGATGAGTCTTTTTGCACGGTGACATGTGGAAGGGGCCCACCATATCCATACCCCAAACAACAAACGGCCAGGTCATCGGGATTGTTCGCAACTCCATAGCCGGCACATGGGTTTGGCGAGCGTACCTTTGACATCCATCACACCTTGCCACCAAGTGCTCCGCGTCTGCTAAGGCCGTGAGCCAAAAGAAACCGTGTCGATATGCTTTGGCCACAAGGGATCTTGTGGAGGCATGATGCCCACAATCACCTTCATGGATCTCCTTCAAAATCTGCCGGCCTTCTTCTGGTGCTACACAGCGCAAAAAGACTCCTGCTGCTCTTCTTTTATACAACTCCCCGCTGATAATAGAATAGCCCTTTGCTCGCCTCAGAATTTGCCTCGCTAAAACTTCCCGCGGTGGTAACTCGCCCCGTGATAGGTAGGCCAAAAACGGTTCTGTCCACTCGGGAACAGCGCGTACTGTGGCCACGAGCTCCAAATCCGGGTCTTGGTTAGCCACCTCTTCCTCAGACTCGGTTTTAACAGATGGCCGCCATAACTCATCCAGGAAACATTAGGTGGAACCGGCTCTCTGCGCGAGCCGAGTCTTGCGAGCGCATCTGCTGCCTCGTTCTTTCGCCTGTCAATATGCTCCACCTCATACCCGGAAAAAGACCTGGCAACCCTATCCACCTCTCTGCGATATGCTGCCATTGTTGCATCTTTTCTATCCCAAATTCCTGAGACCTGCTGTACCACGAGATCCGAGTCTCCATAGCACCGTATTCGCCTAATGTTCATCTCCTTTGCTATTCTCAATCCATGTAATAATGCCTCATACTCGGCCACATTGTTGGAGCAATCAAAGTGAATCTGCAACACGTAGCTCAATTTGTCGCCTTTGGGTGATGTGAGCACCACCCCAGATCCTGACCCCTCGTACTGCTTAGAACCATCAAAGTGCATCACCCAAGACTCGGAATTTGGCATCATTGTGGGCATGCTTGTGTGAGTCCAATCATTGATAAAATCAGCTAAAGCTTGAGATTTGATTGCAGACCTGGTGTAACATCCCAAGTATGAAAAATAGCCATTAGAATGTTTGCTCTCTGTTATTTTATGTTTTGCATCATGACATCATGTTCATTGCATTTGTTTTGCTTGTTTTCCATTTGTTTTCCCCTGTTTTTCTTTGTTTTCCTTTGTTTTCTATTTGAATTTCAAATCAAATTTCAAACCTTTTGTTTCATACTTGTGATGTTACAATTTCCAAAATGATATTTCAAATCAAAACAATCAATTGTTTCCATTAAAGTTGTGATTTCAAAACTGTTGATTTGTTTCTAATCAAAAATTCATCTAATACCAAACCATTTTCAAATTCAATTATATTTCCAAACAACAACCATTTGAAATTAATGAAACAAAACATTTTTCAAATCAATTTGTTTCAAATAAACTTGAGGGTCCAAACTAATTAAATGTTTCTTTTTAATAAATCACTTCATCTCAAAATTCATTCAAATTTCAACCAAATTACAAACAACAAAATATTTTGAAATATTTGAAAACAAAAGCATGCACATGTTGCTGTTACAATAAAGAATTGATTACAAAATTATCCCTAAGATTTTCTAACCCCAAAGATACATTTTTCTTCCTTTTCCAAATCAGCAAAAAAAAAACAATCAGCACAAAAAAATAATAACAGAAACAAAGGGAGAGAGAGGCAGGCCCAGCCCACCATCTCTTCCCCCTCAGGCCCAATACCCCCCACTTCATCTCTTTCCTCTGTACGGATTTCATCCATGCTACCCACGTAGCAGCAGAGGAGCAGGGACGGCCACTGCTCGCTCTCCCCACTCCTTTTAAGCCCTAGCTGCCCTAGGGTTCCCCTCTACCTCTCTTCTCCCTCCTTTCTCCCTCTCCCCCGCCTCCATTCTCTCTTCCTCTCCCTCTGCTCTCTTCTCTCTGCAACTCCCTCTCTCTGTAACTGAACCTCACCACCGATCTCCACCCTCTTCCCTCCGGCGATCGCCGCCGTTGGCGTCGCCCTCCGGCCAGGGTAGGCGCGGGAATGGATTCCCCGCACCACCCTCTACCTCACCGACCCCTCCTCGGTGGCTGGGAGCCACCGAGTCTCCGCCGCCGTCGAGGTTCTCGCCGCCGGCCGCTGCAGCTGCCCGAGATCCTCCTCGCCTCCGTTTCCCCACAGTGAGCTTCCCTCTCCTCCCTCGATCCCCTTCCTCTCGCTGTCCTCTCAGCCCGCAGCACCACCCGCACCCACAGCGCACACCCCACTCGAGCAGCACCACCGCGTGCACGCACACGTTCGCCGCCAGCGCCCTGCCGTTCGCCTGGCAAAGTTCAGAGAACCTGAACTTTAAAGTTCAGTTAACTTCCGCTGCTGAATGCATATCCTCTCCCGAGCCCTTTCCTGTCAACAAGCGATCGCTCACCGCAGTGGAAGTGGCCCTCTGCGCGCGCCCAGGAGGGTGTGGGTTCGATTCCCACCCCTCGCGAAAACCCCAACCTTTTTTCCATCTTTTTCCCAGGCCCAGCATAACTTGCTAATCACAGACAGGTCCCTGTCAGTTCTCTTCTAGCCCCTGTTAATTAATTCTAAGTCCCTAGCTGTTAATAAAAATGGCAGATTCATACCAAAAATCTAAAAATGCATAACTAAATCATTCCAACTCCAAATTCAACTTTTTAAATATGTATTCTGTACCAAATTAAATTCTCTACCTAAATATAAAATTTGTTTACTCTTTTGAATATTTTAAATTGGTGAAATATTTGAATTCTTGTTTAATTCACTTAATTTTGCAAAATTCATAACTTGGGCATAAAAATTCCAAATTCAACAAACCAAATATGTTTTCCATTCAATTTTTCATGAACTTTGCAAATATCAACTTTTTTTGCTGTTTTGAATAATTTAAATTGCTGAAAACAACTGTTTCTTGATTAATGCATTTAAAATTGCCAAATTAATAACTTGCTCATTTTAAATCCATTTTCAACAAATAAAATATGTTTACCATGCAAAATAAAATCACCTTTCCAAATATAAACTTTGTTTCATGTTTTGGATAATTAAAATTGGTTAAATAATCTAAACCTTGTTTAAATCATTTGAATTTGCTAAATTCATAACTTGCTCAAATTAAATTTCTTTTGAACATATAAAATATGTTTTCAAACCATAAAAGTATAAACTTTTCAAACATGAACTTCACTTAATGTTTTGCACAAATAAAAATTCAATTAAAATTCAAACTTGAATTAAATGCATTTAAATCTTGTTTAACTTGTTTAATTCATAAGTAAATCATCTCAATTCCTTTTTCAATAGGTGAAACATGTAATCCACCTAAAATTTTGTGCTCTTTTCAAATTTGAACTTTGTTATCTGTTTTGAACAATTAAAATTGGTGAAAACAACAAATGCTTGTGTAACACCTTTAAGGAACCAAAATTCCATAACTTAATAAATGAAATTCCAAACTTGGTAAACCTCTTTCCAAATTGATCCTAATGTTGTTTTCTTTTGTTTTCCTCATCCATGCATCATGCTAATTCACTTACACCTGTTGGTTAGTTGTAGAACAATTATTTCAACCTTAATTCATGGGCTTTCCATATGCAATCCAAATTGCATGTGGGTCCATTTAATCATGTTATGTTACCATGTCAACTAGTTTATTTTGGTGCATCAATTAAATTGCCATGCATCATCCCGTGCTTGTGCACTATGACATGTTATTGATTGTTTGTCTCTCTGCGTTGTTTGTTTGCTTCTTCTCGAATGGACGACGACGTTGAGACAGACGATACTTACGACACCCCTTCTAAGGATCTAGCTCAGTGCCAGGCTGCTGAGTTTGCAGGCAAGTATTCACTCACATGAACCATTGTGTTCCTTTCAACATTGGATACCGATACTTTCCGTTGTCTATTCTGCTAGCCCTATGAATCGTTGCTTCTGTTCGATCCTATCACATGTTATCCTTTAACCCTGATATAGCCTCACCTCCACACCTATAACCCTGTTGCTTGTTGCCCGTGTCTTACTAGCATGCTTAGGGTTGTTTCTGCTCGAGTCTGTTACCCGTTACTTTCTGTTACTATATTTCTATTACGTTCTGGGGCTCGATGTTAAACAATCAACCTGTTAATGTTTGAGGTAATAATAATTTGATGATAAGGCACCGGCAGAAGGCCCGGCGTGGTTTTGAGGCCTGCTAGTGTCGACCCTAATTAGGAAAAGGGTCTTGTCTACTGATCCATGATGAGCGCACTAACCGCATGTGGGAAGCGTGTATGGGCGCCCCCCTCAATTTGATTCGATTCGCATCTCGTCCAAATCGCCACACTTAGTTCGGGCTTTTCATTTGATGCATGCATGTGCATGTGCGAACCCTTGGCGCCAGGGTGGAACTTTTGTAGTCGGCATTTAGGGCGGCGTGGTCTTAGAGTGCTATGAGGGTCCCCTTTTCTTCGTGGGGCTCGATTAGCCGCGCACACACAGCATGTGGTTCTTTGGGCTTGATGCGAAGAAGAGTTGAGTTGTGTTGAGTGCCCCGCTTGGTGGAAAGGCCATTCCATCTGGCGGGTTATTCTTACGTGTACGGCCAAATTGGTGCACCCCTGCAGGGATAATATTCTCGAGAAGCCGTGTTTTCCGCGGTTATGGATGACTTGGTGAAAGTACTGGCTAACAAGTACTCAGAACAACTTACACCTAACTAATGATAACTTGACTAGTAATAGTCTTATTGACACAATAACTTGAACCATCATTAATCCAACGATGTGAGTTATCCTCGGATTGCTTCTTTGGATAAGGGGCGAGATCCAGGATGGGTTTGTTCGGTGGTTAGTTATAGTTAGTTACGATACGCTATCTTATCTCCTTTCTGTTAGCCGGAAGTTATAGCATGTATCTGTAGTGGGTTAGAGCAGCCAGCTGTCGCATCTTTTGTATCACCCTTTCTTCCGTTGAACCCAAAGCATTTGTGCTTGATGTTGTTGGGTACACTTTGGTGAACTGTGAGTCTTGCTTGCCAGTACGTTTATGTACTGACCCCTTTGGGGCTGTGGTTTCCGCAGACTACGTTTCCGAGGATCCCCATGGTGGCTACTACGTGGAGTATGACGAGACTGCTGACGAGTAGATAGCGGACCCGGGCAGGATCCGAGACTTCTTGGATGGGCTCCGTCTTTTCGTTTCCGGCCTCTTAGGCCTATTTGGATCTTGTCTGTACTCAGACACTTTGGATGCTTCCGCTGCGATGTAATGATGATATGTTGGGACATGGTCCTCTGGATGATTGTATTTGCTATCTCTGCTCTAGTGAGAGCCATTTGCAACTTATTTCCATCTTTTGTGTCGTAGAGATATGTTGTGATATCACTTGTTCCAATGCCGTTGACGTACCATGTGTGTATGTTTTGAAGTACGTCAATGGAAGTATCTGGATTTCTATGGGATGGTTTGCGCAGACGATGAATAGTAAGAGAATGGTTGTCACACGTTTACGTGTTGGCCTGCTCATATTGAGATGCGGGTGCCGGTATGCCCCGTAAGCCATTTATCTACTGTTTAACAGACTGTGAGTATCCCCTAGAAGTCCGGGTGCGACAAATGGTATCATAGCCTGTCTGCCTGTAGGATCCCTTTTACTGGTCGCAGTTGAGTCTAGAAACTATTTTGTAGCTATATAGGAAAAATGAAACGTGAGAGTAGGAATTCTGTTCTTTTTCTTCTTTCCCCACCCACCCTCCCTTTTCTGGTAAGGAAGTGCAACGTTGTTTTTACCTTCTCATCTAAACTTTCAAGTTAGGATTTCACGTATTCTGGTTTCTCTAGGATGGTTATATCTACTAGACCATAGGAATGGAGGTGGTTGTGACATGATTTATCATGTTGCCTACTCACGATTGAGAACGGAGGCGTGTAAGCCCCGGAAGCAGATCCTCTATTCCTTAAGCAGTACATATTGATCCTTTAGAAGCCCGGATGGGTTTTCCGTAGCACCTCAGGAGTGTTTTGTTTTCGTGCTTTCCCGATATTGCTTTGATATCCTTTTCGTCCGTTGAAACCTTGTTGTTGCTTTCCACTTCAGTTCTGCTACCGGCGTCTAATCAATAACTCTGTTCCACCCTTCTGGCCAGATAGTCTATTCTCCAAATGAATCAAGTTCTATCCAGCTATACACCCTTGATACAAAACCTCTACCTTTACTCGAAAATGTTCCGGTGGTTTGCGAATTCCCTGACGTCTTTCCAGAAGAGTTGCTAGGAATGCCTATCGTCTTGAAATTCCAGAAAAACTATCCAAGGTGCACGATGTGTTTCACGTGTCACAGCTCAAGAGGACCTTCGCAAGAAGTATCCGGACCTTTTCTCTTTTCAGTAGGAATCTCGGGGCGCGATTCCTTAAAGGGGGGCGTTTTGTAACATCCCAAGTATGAAAAATAGGCATTAGAATGTTTTCTCTCTGTTATTTTATGTTTTGCATCATGACATCATGTTCATTGCATTTGTTTTGCTTGTTTTCCATTTGTTTTCCTCTGTTTTTCTTTGTTTTCCTTTGTTTTTTATTTGAATTTCAAATCAAATTTCAAACCTTTTGTTTCACACTTGTGATGTTACAATTTCCAAAATGATCTTTCAAATCAAAACAATCAATTGTTTCCATTAAAGTTGGGATTTCAAAACTGTTGATTTGTTTCTAATCAAAAATTCATCTAATACCAAACCATTTTCAAATTCAATTATATTTCCAAACAGCAACCATTTGAAATTAATGAAACAAAACATTTTCCAAATCAATTTGTTTCAAATAAACTTAAGGGTCCAAACTAATTAAATGTTTCTTTTTAATAAATCACTTCATCTCAAAATTTATTCAAATTTCAACCAAATTGCAAAGAACAAAATATTTTTAAATATTTGAAAACCAAAGCATGCACATGTTGCTGTTAAAATAAAGAATTGATTACAAAATTATCCCTAAGATTTTCTAACCCGAAAGAACTAGTTTTCTTCCTTTTCCAAATCAGCAAAAAAAAAACAATCAGTACAAAAAAATAATAACAGAAACAAAGGGAGGGAGAGGCAGGCCCAGCCCACCATCTCTTCCCCCCCAGGCCCAATACCCCCCCACTTCATCTCTTTCCTCTGTACGGATTTCATCCGTGCTACCCACGTAGCAGCAGAGGAGCAGGGACGACCATTGCTAGCTCTCCCCCTCCTTTTAAGCCCTAGCTGCCCTAGGGTTCCCCTCTACCTCTCTTCTCCCTCCTTTCTCCCTCTCCCCCGCCTCCATTCTCTCTTCCTCTCCCTCTGCTCTCTTCTCTCTGCAACTCCCTCTCTCTGTAACTGAACCTCACCACCGATCTCCACCCTCTTCCCTCCGGCGATCGCCGCCGTTGGCGTCGCCCTCCGGCCAGGGTAGGCGCGGGAATGGATTCCCCGCACCACCCTCTACCTCACCGACCCCTCCTCGGTGGCTGGGAGCCACCGAGTCGCCGCCGCCGTCGAGGTTCTCGCCGCCGGCCGCTGCAGCTGCCCGAGATCCTCCTCGCCTCCGTTTCCCCACAGTGAGCTTCCCTCTCCTCCCTCGATCCCCTTCCTCTCGCTGTCCTCTCAGCCCGCAGCACCACCCGCACCCACAGCGCACACCCCACTCGAGCAGCACCACCGCGTGCACGCACACGTTCGCCGCCGGCGCCCTGCCGTTCGCCTGGCAAAGTTCAGAGAACCTGAACTTTAAAGTTCAGTTAACTTCCGCTGCTGAATGCATATCCTCTCCCGAGCCCTTACCTGTCAACAAGCGATCGCTCACCGCAGTGGCAGTGGCCCTCTACGCGCGCCCGGGAGGGTGTGGGTTCGATTCCCACCCCTCGCGAAAACCCCAACCTTTTTTCCATCTTTTTTCCAGGCCCAGCATAACTTGCTAATCACAGACAGGTCCCTGTCAGTTCTCTTCTAGCCCCTGTTAATTAATTCTAAGTCCCTAGCTGTTAATAAAAATGGCAGATTCATACCAAAAATCTAAAAATGCATAACTAAATCATTCCAACTCCAAATTCAACTTTTTAAATATGTATTCTGTACCAAATTAAATTCTCTACCTAAATATAAAATTTGTTTACTGTTTTGAATATTTTAAATTGGTGAAACATTTGAATTCTTGTTTAATTCACTTAATTTTGCAAAATTCATAACTTGGGCATAAAAATTCCAAATTCAACAAACCAAATATGTTTTCCATTCAATTTTTCATGAACTTTGCAAATATCAACTTTGTTTGCTGTTTTGAATAATTTAAATTGCTGAAAACAACTATTTCTTGATTAATGCATTTAAAATTGCCAAATTAATAACTTGCTCATTTTAAATCCATTTTCAACAAATAAAATATGTTTACCATGCAAAATGAAATCACCTTTCCAAATATAAACATTGTTTCATGTTTTGGATAATTAAAATTGGTTAAATAATCTAAACCTTGTTTAAATCATTTGAATTTGCTAAATTCATAACTTGCTCAAATTAAATTTCTTTTGAACATATAAAATATGTTTTCAAACCATAAAAGTATAAACTTTTCAAACATGAACTTCACTTAATGTTTTGCACAAATAAAAATTCAATTAAAATTCAAACTTGAATTAAATGCATTTAAATCTTGTTTAACTTGTTTAATTCATAAGTAAATCATCTCAATTCCTTTTTCAATAGGTGAAACATGTAATCCACCTAAAATTTTGTGCTCTTTTCAAATTTGAACTTTGTTATCTGTTTTGAACAATTAAAATTGGTGAAAACAATAAATGCTTGTGTAACACGTTTAAGGAACCAAAATTCCATAACTTAATAAATGAAATTCCAAACTTGGTAAACCTCTTTCCAAATTGATCCTAATGTTGTTTTCTTTTGTTTTCCTCATCCATGCATCATGCTAATTCACTTACACCTGTTGGTTAGTTGTAGAACAATTATTTCAACCTTAATTCATGGGCTTTCCATATGCAATCCAAATTGCATGTGGGTCCATTTAATCATGTTATGTTACCATGTCAACTAGTTTATTTTGGTGCATCAATTAAATTGCCATGCATCATCCCATGATTGTGCACTATGCCATGTTATTGATTGTTTGTCTCTCTGCGTTGTTTGTTTGCTTCTTCTCGAATGGACGACGACGTTGAGACAGACGATACTTACGACACCCCTTCTAAGGATCTAGCTCAGTACCAGGCTGCTGAGTTTGTAGGCAAGTATTCACTCACATGAACCATTGTGTTCCTTTCAACATTGGATACCAATACTTTCCGTTGTCTATTCTGCTAGCCCTATGAATCGTTGCTTCTGTTCGATCCTATCACATGTTATCCTTTAACCCTGATATAGCCTCACCTCCACACCTATAACCCTGTTGCTTGTTGCCCGTGTCTTACTAGCATGCTTAGGGTTGTTTCTGCTCGAGTCTGTTACCCGTTACTTTCTGTTACTATATTTCTATTACGTTCTGGGGCTCGATGTTAAACAATCAACCAGTTAATGTTTGAGGTAATAATAATTTGATGATACGGCACCGGCAGGAGGCCCGGCGTGGTTTTGAGGCCTGCTAGTGTCGACCCTAATTAGGAAAAGGGTCTTGTCTACTGATCTATGATGAGCGCACTAACCGCATGTGGGAAGCGTGTATGGGCGCCCCCCTCAATTTGATTCGATTCGCATCTCGTCCAAATCGCTACACTTAGTTCGGGCTTTCCATTTGATGCATGCATGTGCATGTGCGAACCCTTGGCGCCAGGGTGGAACTTTTGTAGTCGGCATTTAGGGCGGCGTGGTCTTAGAGTGCTATGAGGGTCCCCTTTTCTTCGTGGGGCTCGATTAGCCGCGCACGCACATCATGTGGTTCTTTGGGCTTGATGCGAAGAAGAGTTGAGTTGTGTTGAGTGCCCCGCTTGGTGGAAAGGCCATTCCATCTGGCGGGTTATTCTTACGTGTACGGACAAATTGGTGCACCCCTGCAGGGATAAATCTTCTCGAGAAGCCGTGTTTTCCGCGGTTATGGATGACTTGGTGAAAGTACTGGCTAACAAGTACTCAGAACAACTTACACCTAACTAATAATAACTTGACTAGTAATAGTCTTATTGACACAATAACTGGAACCATCATTAATCCAACGGTGTGAGTTATCCTCGGATTGCTTCTTTGGATAAGGGGCGAGATCCAGGATGGTTTTGTTCGGTGGTTAGTTATAGTTGGTTATGATACGCTATCTTATCTCCTTTCTGTTAGCCGGAAGTTATAGCATGTATCTGTAGTGGGTTAGAGCAGCCAGCTGTCGCATCTTTTGTATCACCCTTTCTTCCGTTGAACCCAAAGCATCTGTGCTTGATGTTGTTGGGTACACTTTGGTGAACTGTGAGTCTTGCTTGCCAGTACGTTTATGTACTGACCCCTTTGGGGCTGTGGTTTCCGCAGACTATGTTTCCGAGGATCCCCATGGTGGCTACTACGTGGAGTATGACGAGACTGCTGATGAGTAGATAGAGGAGCCGGGCAGGATCCGAGACTTCGTGGATGGGCTCCGTCTTTTCGTTTCCGGCCTCTTAGGCCTATTTGGATCTTGTCTGTACTCAGACACTTTGGATGCTTCCGCTGCGATGTAATGATGATATGTTGGGACATGGTCCTCTGGATGATTGTATTTGCTATCTCTGCTCTAGTGAGAGCCATTTGCAACTTATTTCCATCTTTTGTGTCGTAGAGATCTGTTGTGATATCACTTGTTCCAATGCCGTTGACGTACCATGTGTGTATGTTTTGAAGTACGTCAATGGAAGTATCTGGATTTCTATGGGATGGTTTGCGCAGACGATGAATAGTAAGAGAATGGTTGTCACACGTTTACGTGTTGGCCTGCTCATATTGAGATGCGGGTGCCGGTATGCCCCGTAAGCCATTTATCTACTGTTTAACGGACTGTGAGTATCCCCTAGAAGTCCGGGTGCGACACCTGGGCTCGTAGTTGATGTGATAATCTCCCATCTCAATGGCCCACTTGGCTATTCTACCTGTCGCGTCTGAATTTCTGATAATATCTGCCATTGGTATGGAGCTAACCACTGTTATGGGGTGTTCCTGAAAATATGGTTTCAATTTCCGGCTGGCTATGAAGACCCCGAAAACTAGTTTTTGCCAATGTGGGTAGCGCTGCTTTGCTTCTGATAGCACTTCGCTCACATAATAAACCGGCCTTTGTACCGGGTGATCCTTTCCATCCTCTTTGCGCTCGACAACAACCACGGCGCTAACCGCCCGGGGCCGGTCGCAACGTATAACAACATGGGCTCTTTAGGACCCGGTGCCGCCAGAATCGGTGCCTCAGATAATTGCTTTTTCAGAGCTTCGAATGCCTCATCCGCCTCTGGGTCCCAAACAAATTTGTCGGTTTTCCTTAAGAGCCCGTATAAAGGTATTGCCTTCTCTCCAAGCCTGGATATAAATCGGCTTAATGCTGCTACACATCCTGTAAGTTTTTGAACACGCTTCAGGCCTTCCAGATTTTTCAGATTCTGAATAGCTTTAATCTTGTCCGGGTTTGCCTCAATTCCTCTCTCGGAAACAATGAAACCGAGTAACTTTCCTGCTGGCACTCCAAACACACACTTTGTGGGGGTTAAGCTTCATCTAATATCTTCTCAAATTCCTGAATGTTTCCTTTAGGTCCTCAATGAATGTTTCTGCCTTCCTGGTTTTAATCACCACATCATCAACATAAGCATGAACGTTGCGTCCAATTTGATCCTCGAAACACTTCTGAATGCACCGTTGGTATGTTGCGCCAGCGTTCTTTATCCCAAAAGTCATGGTTTTGTAACAGAAAGCTCCAAAGGGGGTTATGAACGATGTTTTGTCCCAATCTTTATTCTTGAGCTTGATCTGGTGATACCGGGAATAAGCATCCAGGAAACACAATAGGTCACTTCCAGCCACTACGTCTATAATCTGATCTATCCTTGGAAGGGCAAACGGATCCTTTGGGCAATGTTTGTTGAGACTCGTGTAATTTATGCACATCCTCCACTCGTTGCTCTTCTTCATCACCAGAACCGGATTTGCCAGCCAATCCGGGTGAAAGACCTCCATGATAAAGCCGGCTGCAAGGAGCCGAGCTATCTCCGCTCCTATAGCCTTTCTTCTTTCCTCGTTCATTTTTCTCAGGCCCTGCTTCACAGGCCGGGACTTGGGATCAACATGCAAACTGTGCTCAGCTAACTCGGTCGGGATGCCCGGCATATCGCTAGGCGTCCAAGCGAAAACATCTTGATTACCACAAATAAACTCAATAAGTGCTTCTTCCTGCTTACTGTCTAGGTTAGATCCTATAGCAAATTGCTTGGAGGGATCGCCTTCGACGAAAGCCAACATCTTTGTGTCCTGTGCTGCTTTGAATTTTTCTCTCTCATCTTCCGTATTCGGTCTTTTCAGTGCTGTTCTATCATCCAGGTCTACCTGAGACCGGTAATACTTGAGCTCTTCCTTCCTGCACGCCTGTTCTGCCATTGCCGCGTCTCCCTCGTCACACTCAGCTGCTATAACCCGGTTGCCGTGTATAGTAATGGTTTGCTTGGGACCCGGGATCTTTAGCTGTAGGTACACGTAACACGGCCTGGCCATGAACTTGGCGTAAGCCGGCCTTCCGAATAGCGCGTGATAAGGACTGCGCAATTTTACCACCTCGAACGTGAGCCACTCCACTCGGAAATTGTCCTTCGATTCTCCAAAAGCAACCTCTAGTGTGATCTTTCCTTCTGGGCATGCTGAATGACCCGGCACGATCCCATGAAAAACTGTCGAACTTTTCTGCAACTGAGACTCCTTGAGCCCCATGCGTAAGAAAGTTTCCCAATATAAGATATTGATGCTACTCCCACCATCCATCAGAACCTTTTTCAGCTCATAACCATTAACCTGTGGTGCAACTACCAAAGCCAGCACACCCGGATGTTCTATTGTTTCTGGGTGATCCCTCCTGCTCCATGTGACCTCTTGGTCTGACCATCTCAAGTATCTCGGAACAGCTGAAGAAACCGAGTTTACTGCTCTCTTGAGTATCTTTCTATCTTTATTGGAAGTCCCCGTAGTATGGACATGGTACTGCCCTAGCTGCTTGGGGTTGGCTTGGAAACCTCCAGCGCCTCCTTGATTGTTACCCGGATTACCACCTCCTGCGTTGCCAGCCGGGGGTGGGCCATTGCCCGGGTTTCCGCCCGGGCCCGGTCCTGCTCCCCGGCCTGCGCCTCGCATGGCCTTCTGTATTTCCTCGTTCTTCCATCTTTGTAAATCTACGCACTGCTCTAATGAATGATTAGCCGGCCTGCCGTTCCTGCTATGATGCGGACAGGGCATCCTGAAGGCCTCTATATGATTAGCCGGTCTTGGTGGTCCTTGATAATTTCCTCCATTGAAGTTTCCTCCATTGAAATTTCCGTCAGCTGTGGGTCTCGCAAACCCGGCTTCTGTATTGGCGACAAACTCGGAGTTTCCTTCATATGGGCGCTTGTGCTGGTTGTAACATCCCAAGTATGAAAATATCCCCCTAGATGTTTGTTTCTTGTTTCATTATTGTTTTGCATCATGTCATCATAGTCATTGCTTTTGTTGCATTTGTTTTGCATTTGATTTCAATTATTTCCATCTGTTTTCTATTTGAATTCCAAACAAAAATTCAATTGTTGTTCATACTTGTCATGTTACATGTTTCAAATAAGAACTATAAAACAAACAAATAATTTGTTCCACTAAAATTGGAATCAAAAACTTTAAATTGGTTTAAGTGGCATTTATTCTTTTTATACCAACATTGCTCAATTCATTTAATTACCAAACATCAACTAAATTAAATTTATTTTGGAAAACAAAGTTTGTTTTATGATGTTGTGACCAAAAACAAAACTCTACAAATTTCCCTAATTTTTTCCCTAGCATAAACCCTCTCCTTTTCTCTCCTTTGTCAAATCTGCAAAAAAAAAGGAAGAAAAAAGATAAAACAAAAAGGAGAGGGGAAAAGGAGGCAGCCCAATTGGGCCAGCCCAAATGCTCCTGGCCTGGTACCCCTCTGTTGTCTTCTACCTCACGTACGACATACATCTCCATCGACCACGTTTACAGTACAGAGAAGAACGGTGATCACAACTTCCCTCCTCCCTTTTTAGCCTGCCCTCGAGCCCCTCCTCGTTGCCCTAATCTCTCTCATCCTCTCTTCCCCTCGAGCGCCGCCATTCCCCTCTCTTTTTCTCCCTCCCCCTCTTCTCTGTTCTGAACGAACACCACCGAGGTCCTCCACCACCGCCGTCTTCCTCTCCGGAGCGCCGCCACCACGGTGCCCGCCCGGCCGTGTTTGGGCCGGGAACGGAACCGCCCCGTTCCCCTCCCCCGCTACGTCCACTCCGTTTCCCCGGGGGCCCTCCGAACCGCCGGCGCCATCCACGTCTCCGCCACCGTCGCCACCACCGTTCGCCATCGACCCCTCCTCCGTTTTCTCCCTCGGTGAGCCGTCCCTCCCCCTCGTCTCCTTTCTCTCTGACCTCGTGACCCACGCACGGTGGCCCGCACGAGCACCGGCCACCCGCACACGAACCGCACGAGCAGCCGCGGCGGACGACCAGGGAGCAGCGATCGCCGGCCGCCCTCTGTCCGCCCTCGCTGCAACCTGAAACTGAAAAAGAAAAGTTCAGTTAAAAACTTACCTGACGAAAACACACCTTAACCTGCCACCTGCTCCTTACCCATCACAACTCGCAGACAGCCCAACTGGCTACCGCCCCGTGCGCGCAAGCGTTAGCACCCGGGATCGAGTCCCGCGGGAGGCGATTTTCGCCTCCCCTTTTTCTCCCTTACGCGCGCGCGCTGGGCCCGCGTGTCATGGACCCTGGCGGCCACGTCAACCTCTAGCCGCGCCAGCTAGGCGCCACGCAGGCGATGGCCCCACTGGCAGTGGCCCATTCTGGGTCACTGCGCGGTGCCTTTTTGTTTTCTGCCCTTTTTATTTTCATTTTCAGTCCAGTTTAAATTACAGAATAGTCCCTAGAATTAAAACCCTAATAACTTTTGTTTCACAAACCCAAATAATAAAAATAAAATATGTACACTGCACCAAATTTAATTATCTATCTATTTATAACATTTGTTTTCTGTTTTGAATAATTCAAATGCATCCAAATTTCAAATTCACACGGTTCATTTGAAATTTGATAAATTCCATAACTAATTAAATATTAATCCAAATAACACAAATAAAATATGTTTTCCATGCCATTTTAAACCACCTAACCAAATATAAATTTTGTTTCATGATTTGAATAATTAAAATTGCCTAAATAATTTAAACCTTGTTTAATTCATTTAAAATTGCAAAATTCATAACTTGCTCAAACTAAATTACTTTTGAACATATAAAATATGTTTTCAAACCAGAAAACATGATCTTTTCAAATATGAATTTGAATTAATGTTTTGAACAAATAAAATTCAAATAATATTCATACTTAATTTAATTCCAATTAAATCTTGTCTAAACTTGTTTAATTCATAATTAATTCATTCTAATTCCTATTTCAATAATTGAAACATGTAATCCAACTAAAATTTGGTGTTCTTTTCAAATATAAACTTTGTTATCTGTTTTGAACAATCTAACTTGGTGAAAACAACAAATATTTGTGTGACACCTTTAAGTAACCAAAATTCCATAACTTAATAAATAAAATTCCAAATTTGTTAAACCTTATTTCAACTTGTTTCTATTGTTGTTATTTTCTGTTTTCATCATCCATGCATCATGCTAATCCACTTTCACCTGTTGATTAGTTGTAAAACAATTATTTCAACCTAAATGCATGGGCTTTCCATATGCAATCCAAATTGCATGTGGGTCTAGTTAATCCTGTTATGTTACCATGTCAACTAGTTTATTTTTGATGCATCATTTAAATGGTCATGCACCATCCCATGATTGTGCAATATGCCACGTTATTGATTGTTTGTCTCTCTGCGTTGTTTGTTTGCTTCTTCCCGAATAGACGACGACGTTGAGACAGACGATCTTACAACACCCCTTCTGAGGATTTTAGCTCAGTACCAGGCTACTGAGTTTGCAGGCAAGTATTCACTCACATGAACCATCGTGTTCCTTTCAACATTGTATACCGATACTTTCCGTTGTCTATTCTGCTAGCCTATGTATCGTTGCTTGTTCTCCGAACCTATCACATGATTCCCTTAACCCTGATATTGCCTCACCTCCACTCCTATAACCCTGTTGTTTGAGCCCGTGTCTTACTAGCATGCTTAGGGTGGTTTTTGCTCGAGTCTGCTGTCAGTTACCTGCTGTTACCATATTTTATTATGTTCTGGGCTCGATGTTTAAACAACAACCTGTTAATGTTATGGGTAATAATAATTTGATGATAAGGCACCGGCAGGAGGCCCGGCGTGGTTTTGAGGCCTGCTAGTGTCGACCCTAATTAGGAAAAGGGTCTTGTCTACTGATCCATGATGAGCGTGCTCACCGCATCCGGGTGGTGGTATGGAACCCCCCTCGACTTTGATCGGATCCGCAGTTTGTCCGAAGAGCCACACTTAGTTCGGGTGTTCCATTTGGCTCATACGCATGAATGGGTCGCTCCCATGGTTACTGATGATGATGATGACGCACACATATAGGGCGAGGCCTGTATTGCCGGGGTGTTGCGTCCTGCGGGAGTTTTGCACACTTGCACTGAGTATTCGGCTGCGTGGCTGGGACCTTATAGCTCCGTGGCTCTTAGGACAGACTGTAGAGATGGTTTGAGTCGTGTCAAGCCAACCTGAGTTTTAGTTGGTGGCTTGAGTGTGTACGGGTACTGGAGCACACCCTGCAGGGATGAATCTTCTCGAGAAGCCGTGTTGTCCGCGGTTATGTGACGACTTGGTGAAAGTACTGGCTAACAAGTACTCAGACAACTTACACCTAACTATAATAACGTGACTAGTAATAGGTTTATTGACACAATAACCTGAACCATCATTAATCCAACTGTGTGAGTTATCCTCGGATTGCTTCTTTGGATAAGGGGCGAGATCCAGGATGGGTCTGTTTGGAGGTAGTTGTAGTTGGTTTCGATACGCTATCTTATCTCCTTTCTGATAGCCGGAAGTTGTAGTATGTTTCTGTAGTTGGTTAGTGCAGCCCGCTGCCGCATCTTTTATATCACCCTTTCTTCCGTTGAACCCAAAGCATCTGTGCTTGGTGTTGACGGGTTACACTTTGGTGAACTGTGAGTCTTGCTTGCCAGTACGTTTATGTACTGACCCCTTTGGGGCTGTGGTTTCCGCAAACTACGATTCCGAGGATCTCCATGGTGGCTACTACGTGGAGTACGACGAGGCTGTTGACGAGTAGATAGCGGACCCGGGCAGGATCCAAGACTTCGTGGATGGGCTCCGTCTTTTCGTTTCCGGCTTCTTAAGCCTATTTGGATCTTGTCTATACTCAGACCTGTTGAATGCTTCCGCTGTGATGTAATGATGTTATGTTGGGACATGTGTCCTCTAGATGGTTGTATTTGCTATCTCTGCTCTAATGAGAGCCATTTGCAACTTATTTCCCTCTTTTGTGTCTTAGAGATCTGTTGTGCTATCACTTTGTTCAACGCCGTTGACGTACCATGTGTGTATGGTATGAAGTATGTCAATGGTAGTATCCTGACTTCTATGGGATGGTTTACGTCGACGCTGAACAGATAGGGGTTGGTTGTCACACATACGTGTATTGGCCTACTCGTAAGAGGACGCGGGTGCCGGTAAGCCCCGTAATCCAATCTACTACTGTTCAACGGAACGGCGAGTATCCTTTAGAAGTCCGGGTGCGACAAATGGTATCAGAGCCTGTCTGCCTGTAGGATCCCTTTTACTGGTCGCAGTTGAGTCTAGAAACTATTTTGTAGCTATATAGGAAAAATGAAACGTGAGAGTAGGAATTCTGCCATTTTATTTCTTTCCCCACCCACCCTCCCTTTTCTGGTAAGGAAGTGCAACGTTGTTTTTCCCTTCTCATCTAAACTTTCAAGTTAGGTTTTCACGTATCCTGGTTTCTCTAGGATGGTTATATCTACTAGACCATAGGAATGGAGGTGGTTGTGACATGATTTATCATGTTACCTACTCACGATTGAGAACGGAGGCGTGTAAGCCCCGGAAGCAGATCCTCTATTCCTTAAGAAGTAGATATTGATCCTTTAGAAGCCCGGATGGGTTTTCCGTAGTACCTCAGGTGTTGTGGTCTCCTGTTTCCCAGTTGTTGCTTCGATATCGTCCTTCACAAATCTTCTCTTCCGTTGTAACAACTTATCTGTTGATCCGTTGTTAACCTCCATCCTTGTTCTATGCTGTCGACTTACCGTCTGAAGTAATCCTTTTAAGCACTTATATTGGATTTTGTTATCCGATTAGTGTGTTAACCTTGGTATCCTCTTCAGGATGGAAAGTGGTGACGAAGAACCCACACTGCCACCTGAGATGGGGAAAGTGCTGTCTCAGATGACACAAGTTATACAGCAGATGCAGCAGAACCAAGACCTTGGGAGTAATGGCAACACCCGGGTGTCTATTCGGGAGTTCCTTGAGCTCAATCCGCGCACGTTTGATAACTCCTCCGAGCCACTGGATGCTGATGACTGGCTCCGTGAAATGAACCGTACTCTTTTGGTAGCTCATGTGGCTGACGAGGACCGTGTTCCTTACGTGACCTACCTTCTCCGTGGACAATCCATGTCTTGGTGGGAGAACTTCCAAGAAATGAGAGGTCCTAGTGTGGCAATCACATGGGAGGATTTCAAGCAAGCCTTCGTGCGCCATCACATTCCCGATGGGCTCATGGAGAAAATGCGTGAGGAATTCTATTCTTTCACACAAGGCAATATGGACGTTCTCGAATACCAAAGAGAGTTCAATCGTCTGGCTCGCTACGCCGGAGATGAAATCTCCACGGAAGCGAGAAAGATGGCAAAGTTCCGCAGGGGTCTCAACCCGGAACTCAAGTATGCTCTCACCAACGTCAAGGCCAAGAATTTTGAGGACCTCATCAACATCGCTCTAAAGGAAGAGCATGGGCGCAAGTTGGTTGAGGAATCTCGTAAGCACTCTCGTGAACAGGCTAATCTCTCAAAAGCTATCATGCCTCCACAAAAACGAAGAGTTTGGGTTCCATATACCACTCCAACACCGCCCATCTGCTTGCCAAGCCCGGCAGGATTTCTTGCCCTCCCTCCCACCCCAGTGGTATCTTTAGGAGGTGCTCGATCTCAGCCAAGTCCAACAGCTCCTCGTTCTGCTAGTACATGCTTCAAGTGCGGTCTACCAGGACACTACTCCTACAAGTGCCCGCAGAACAAGCTACCATCACTACCTATCTCTAAGGTCAATCATGTGGTGGTACACACTTCTTCGCCTAGGCCCCGCAACAGGAACAAGTCTGTCTTGAGAATTGTGAGGGTGAACCATGTCAAGGCCCAGGGAGCAGAAGAATCTCCAGAGGTTGTAATGGGCACACTTCTTGGGAACTCGTTTCGTGCTAAAGTCTTGTTCGATTCTAGTGCTTCACACTCTTTCATCTCTCAATGCTTTGCAAACAACAGTGGAATCAACTTCGAACAGTTGTCTATCCCTTTCCTAGTGAAATCACCGGGATCTAGCTGGCAAAGCAATAAAATTAGCCAGAACATCGAGATCACAATTGGAAACCTTCCATTCCAGGCATCTCTGATAGCTCTCCACTCTTCAGATATTGATGTCATTCTGGGGATGGATTGGCTGGTAGCCAACAAAGCAGTCATTGATTGTCCTGCTAAGTCTGTCAAAATCACACACCCTTCTGGCCAGATAGTATACTTCCATGCTGAAAATCCAGTTGTTCAACTCTACACTCTCAATGCAAATCCTCTACCATCTATTGAAACTATTCCGGTGGTTTGTGAATTCCCTGACGTCTTTCCAGAAGAGTTGCCAGGAATGCCTCCTGACAAAGCAGTTGAGTTCGTGATCGAACTTGAACCAGGTACTGCTCCAATCTCTAAGCATCCATACAAGATAGCTCCTCCTGAACTGAAGTTGTTGAAGGAGCAAATCGATATGTACATGGAAAAAGGTTACATTCAACCTAGTTCCTCGGCTTGGGGTTGCCCAACTCTGTTCGTTGCGAAGAAGGATCAAACAAAGAGACTCGTGGTTGACTATCGTCCTCTCAACGAGAAAACCATCAAAAACAAGTATCCAATTCCTCGTATCGATGATCTTTTTGATCAACTTGCTGGCGCCTCAATATTCTCCAAGCTGGACTTGAGAATGGGTTACCATCAAATAAAGATCAGAAAGGAAGATATTCCAAAGACAGCTTTCACCACTCGGTACGGTTTATATGAATACACCGTCATGTCCTTTGGTCTCACCAATGCACCGGCGACATTATCTAGACTCATGATTTCTGTCTTCCATGAATACCTCGACAAGTTCGTTGTGGTATATCTTGATGACATTCTGGTCTACTCAAAATCCGAGGAAGAGCATGGAGAACATCTTCGTCTCACTCTCATGAAGCTTCGCGAGCATCGTCTGTATGCCAAGTTCTCCAAATGTGAGTTCTGGATTCCATAAGTTGCTTACCTTGGTCATGTCATCTCTGCCAAGGGCATAGCCATTGATCCAGAAAAGGTTAAGGCAATTGTTGATTGGAAACCTCCTAAGACGGTGAAGCAAGTCAGAAGTTTTCTTGGTTTTGCTAGCTATTGCCGTAGTTTCGTCCAAAACTTCTCCAAGATTGACAAACCGCTTACTGATCTCACAAAGAAGGACAAGAAATTCGTTTGGTCTCCACAATGTGATGAAAGTTTCAACCTCCTCAAGACTAAACTCACTTCTACACCAGTTCTGGTTGGTCCAGATACTACCAAACCTTTCCAGATATTCTGTGATGCATCTCTCCAAGGTCTAGGTGCAGTTCTTATGCAAGAACGTCAAGTTGTGGCTTATGCTTCACGTCAGTTGAATGCACATGAGCTCAATTATCCCACACATGATCTTGAACTTGCAGCAGTTGTGTTTGCCCTCAAGAAATGGAGGCAATACTTGTTGGGTAATCGCACTGAAATCTTTTCCGATCATAAGAGTCTGAAATACATCTTCACTCAACCAGATCTAAACCTCAGGCAAAGGAGATGGATTGAAAAGATTAAAGACTTTGATCTTACCATTTCTTACACTCTAGGCAAGGCTAATGTTATGGCCGATGCTCTCAGTCGCAAGTCGTATTGCAATAATCTCATGATCATGGAAAGCCAACCTCCTCTTCATAAAGAATTCCAGAAGCTGAACCTTGGTCTTGTTCCTCAAGGTTATCTTGCAAACTTGACAGCTAGTCCAACTCTCGAGGACAAGATTCATTCTGAACAACTTCGTGATGCTGAGATCAAGAAGATCGCAAATAACATCAAAGCAGGCAATGTGAAGTATGAGTGCTTCTCAATTGATGACAAGGGAACTGTGTTCTTCGAAGGACGCATTGCAGTTCCTCAAATTCAAAGTCTCAAACATGTTATTCTCAAGGAGGCTCATGAAACTCCTCTCTCCATACACCCTGGAAGTACAAAGATGTACCAGGATCTCAAGATGCTGTATTGGTGGTCTGGCATGAAACGTGAAATTGCTCAATACGTTTCTGAATGCGACGTTTGTCAACGTGTCAAAGCAGTTCATCAGAAAATAGCCGGTCTTCTCCAACCTCTCAAAATCCCTGAGTGGAAGTGGGACATGATTGAAATGGACTTCGTCACTGGTTTTCCAAGGTCCAAGAAGGGCAACGATGCAATCTTCGTTGTTATTGATCGACTCACTAAAGTAGCTCATTTCTTTGATGTCAAAGAAACAATCTCAGCTAGCCAGTTAGCAGAGCTTTACACAACAAAGATTGTTTCTCTTCATGGTGTTCCATTGGAAATAAGCTCAGACCGTGGAAGTATATTCACTTCGCATTTCTGGAAGAGTTTTCAAGAAGCATTGGGCAGCAAACTTCTGTTCAGCACAGCTTACCATCCTCAGTCTCAAGGGCAAGTCGAAAGAGTCAATCAGATTCTCGAGGATATGCTTAGAGCATGTGGTCTATCCTTTGGCATGAAATGGGAGGAATGTCTTCCATATGCTGAATTCTCCTACAACATCAGCTTCCAGGCAAGCCTAGGCATGGCACCGTTTGAGGCACTCTATGGCCGCAGATGCAGGAGTCCAATCAATTGGTCTGGAGCTGGTGAACGTTCACTCTTAGGCCCTGACATTGTTAACGAAGCCGAAGAGAAAGTTCACATCATTCGTGACAATCTCAAGATTGCTCAGTCTCGTCAGAAATGCTACTATGATAGCAAGCAAATGGACATGATCTATGCACCTGGTGACAAAGCATATCTCCGTGTAACTCCCCTCAGAGGCACTCATCGTTTTGGTGTGAAAGGAAAGCTTGCACCAAGATACATTGGTCCGTTCAACATTCTCTCAAGGCGTGCGGAAAATGCCTATCGTCTTGAACTTCCAGAAAAACTATCCAAGGTGCACGATGTGTTTCACGTGTCACAGCTCAAGAGGTGTTTCAAAGATCCAGATCGTGCAGTTGATCATGATTCAATTGAACTGCAAGATGATCTATCTTATGAGGAGCACCCTATTCGTATTCTCGATGAGACCGAGCGTAAGACTCGCAACAAGAGCACCAAGTTCTTGAAAGTGCAGTGGTCGCATCATTCCGATAAAGAGGCAACGTGGGAGACCGAAGAGGATCTTCGCAAGAAGTATCCGGACCTTTTCCTTTCTCAGTAGGAATCTCGGGGCGCGATTCCTTCAAGGGGGGGCGTTTTGTAACATCCCAAGTATGAAAATCTCCCCCTAGATGTTTGTTTCTTGTTTCATTATTGTTTTGCATCATGTCATCATAGTCATTGCTTTTGTTGCATTTGTTTTGCATTTGATTTCAATTGTTTCCATCTGTTTTCTATTTGAATTCCAAACAAAAATTCAATTGTTGTTCATACTTGTCATGTTACATGTTTCAAATAAGAACTATAAAACAAACAAATAATTTGTTCCACTAAAATTGGAATCAAAAACTTTAAATTGGTTTAAGTGGCATTTATTCTTTTTATACCAACATTGCTCAATTCATTTAATTACCAAACATCAACTAAATTAAATTTATTTTGGAAAACAAAGTTTGTTTTATGATGTTGTGACCAAAAACAAAACTCTACAAATTTCCCTAATTTTTTCCCTAGCATAAACCCTCTCCTTTTCTCTCCTTTGTCAAATCTGCAAAAAAAAATAAAAGGAAGAAAAAAGATAAAAAAAAAGGAGAGGGGAAAAGGAGGCAGCCCAATTGGGCCAGCCCAAATGCTCCTGGCCTGGTACCCCTCTGTTGTCTTCTACCTCACGTACGGCATACATCTCCATCGACCACGTTTACAGTACAGAGAAGAACGGTGATCATAGCTTCCCTCCTCCCTTTTTAGCCTGCCCTCGAGCCCCTCCTCGTTTCCCTAATCTCTCTCATCCTCTCTTCTCCTCGAGCGCCGCCATTCCCCTCTCTTTTTCTCCCTCCCCCTCTTCTCTGTTCTGAACGAACACCACCGAGGTCCTCCACCACCGCCGCCTTCCTCTCCGGAGCGCCGCCGCCACGGTGCCCGCCCGGCCGTGCTTGGGCCGGGAACGGAACCGCCCCGTTCCCCTCCCCCGCTACGTCCACTCCGTTTCCCCGGGGGCCCTCCGAACCGCCGGCGCCATCCACGTCTCCGCCACCGTCGCCACCACCGTTCGCCATCGACCCCTCCTCCGTTTTCTCCCTCGGTGAGCCGTCCCTCCCCCTCGTCTCCTTTCTCTCTGCCCTCGTGGCCCACGCACGGCGGCCCGCACGAGCACCGGCCACCCGCACACGAACCGCACGAGCAGCCGCGGCGGACGACCAGGGAGCAGCGATCGCCGGCCGCCCTCTGTCCGCCCTCGCTGCAACCTGAAACTGAAAAAGAAAAGTTCAGTTAAAAACTTACCTGACGAAAACACACCTTAAACTGCCACCTGCTCCTTACCCATCACAACTCACAGACAGCCCAACTGGCTACCGCCCCGTGCGCGCAAGCGTTAGCACCCGGGATCGAGTCCCGCGGGAGGCGATTTTCGCCTCCCCTTTTTCTCCCTTACGCGCGCGCGCTGGGCCCGCGTGTCATGGACCCTGGCGGCCACGTCAACCTCCAGCCGCGCCAGCTAGGCGCCACGCAGGCGATGGCCCCACTGGCAGTGGCCCATTCTGGGTCACTGCGCGGTGCCTTTTTGTTTTCTGCCCTTTTTATTTTCATTTTCAGTCCAGTTTAAATTACAGAATAGTCCCTAGAATTAAAACCCTAATAACTTTTATTTCACAAACCCAAATAATAAAAATAAAATATGTACACTGCACCAAATTTAATTATCTATCTATTTATAACATTTGTTTTCTGTTTTGAATAATTCAAATGCATCCAAATTTCAAATTCACATGGTTCATTTGAAATTTGATAAATTCCATAACTAATTCAATATTAATCCAAATAACACAAATAAAATATGTTTTCCATGCCATTTTAAACCACCTAACCAAATATAAATTTTGTTTCATGATTTGAATAATTAAAATTGCCTAAATAATTTAAACCTTGTTTAATTCATTTAAAATTGCTAAATTCATAACTTGCTCAAACTAAATTATTTTTGAACATATAAAATATGTTTTCAAACCAGAAAAACATGATATTTTCAAATATGAATTTGAATCAATGTTTTGAACAAATAAAATTCAAATAATATTCATACTTAATTGAATTCCAATTAAATCTTGTCTAAACTTGTTTAATTCATAATTAATTCATTCTAATTCCTATTTCAATAATTGAAACATGTAATCCAACTAAAATTTGGTGTTCTTTTCAAATATAAACTTTGTTATCTGTTTTGAACAATCTAACTTGGTGAAAACAACAAATACTTGTGTGACACCTTTAAGTAACCAAAATTCCATAACTTAATAAATAAAATTCCAAATTTGTTAAACCTTATTTCAACTTGTTTCTATTGTTGTTATTTTTCTGTTTTCATCATCCATGCATCATGCTAATCCACTTTCACCTGTTGATTAGTTGTAAAACAATTATTTCAACCTAAATGCATGGGCTTTCCATATGCAATCCAAATTGCATGTGGGTCTAGTTAATCCTGTTATGTTACCATGTCAACTAGTTTATTTTTGATGCATCATTTAAATGGTCATGCATCATCCCATGATTGTGCATTATGCCATGTTATTGATTGTTTGTCTCTCTGTGTTGTTTGTTTGCTTCTTCCCGAATAGACGACAACGTTGAGACAGACGATCTTACAACACCCCTTCTGAGGATTTTAGCTCAGTACCAGGCTACTGAGTTTGCAGGCAAGTATTCACTCACATGAACCATCGTGTTCCTTTCAACATTGGATACCGATACTTTCCGTTGTCTATTCTGCTAGCCTATGTATCGTTGCTTGTTCTCCGAACCTATCACATGATTCCCTTAACCCTGATATTGCCTCACCTCCACTCCTATAACCCCGTTGTTTGAGCCCGTGTCTTACTAGCATGCTTAGGGTGGTTTTTGCTCGAGTCTGCTGTCAGTTACCTGCTGTTACCATATTTTATTATGTTCTGGGCTCGATGTTTAAACAACAACCTGTTAATGTTATGGGTAATAATAATTTGATGATAAGGCACCGGCAGGAGGCCCGGCGTGGTTTTGAGGCCTGCTAGTGTCGACCCTAATTAGGAAAAGGGTCTTGTCTACTGATCCATGATGAGCGTGCTCACCGCATCCGGGTGGTGGTATGGAACCCCCCTCGACTTTGATCGGATCCGCAGTTTGTCCGAAGAGCCACAATTAGTTCGGGTGTTCCATTTGGCTCATACGCATGAATGGGTCGCTCCCATGGTTACTGATGATGATGATGACGCACACATATAGGGCGAGGCCTGTATTGCCGGGGTGTTGCGTCCTGCGGGAGTTTTGCACACTTGCGCTGAGTATTCGGCTGCGTGGCTGGGACCTTATAGCTCCGTGGCTCTTAGGACAGACTGTAGAGATGGTTTGAGTCGTGTCAAGCCAACCTGAGTTTTAGTTGGTGGCTTGAGTGTGTACGGGTACTGGAGCACACCCTGCAGGGATGAATCTTCTCGAGAAGCCGTGTTGTCCGCGGTTATGTGACGACTTGGTGAAAGTACTGGCTAACAAGTACTCAGACAACTTACACCTAACTATAATAACGTGACTAGTAATAGGTTTATTGACACAATAACCTGAACCATCATTAATCCAACTGTGTGAGTTATCCTCGGATTGCTTCTTTGGATAAGGGGCGAGATCCAGGATGGGTCTGTTTGGAGGTAGTTGTAGTTGGTTTCGATACGCTATCGTATCTCCTTTCTGATAGCCGGAAGTTGTAGTATGTTTCTGTAGTTGGTTAGTGCAGCCCGCTGCCGCATCTTTTATATCACCCTTTCTTCCGTTGAACCCAAAGCATCTGTGCTTGGTGTTGACGGGTTACACTTTGGTGAACTGTGAGTCTTGCTTGCCAGTACGTTTATGTATTGACCCCTTTGGGGCTGTGGTTTCCGCAGACTACGATTCCGAGGATCTCCATGGTGGCTACTACGTGGAGTACGACGAGGCTGTTGACGAGTAGATAGCGGACCCGGGCAGGATCCAAGACTTCGTGGATGGGCTCCGTCTTTTCGTTTCCGGCTTCTTAAGCCTATTTGGATCTTGTCTGTACTCAGACTTGTTGAATGCTTCCGCTGTGATGTAATGATGTTATGTTGGGACATGTGTCCTCTGGATGGTTGTATTTGCTATCTCTGCTCTAATGAGAGCCATTTGCAACTTATTTCCCTCTTTTGTGTCTTAGAGATCTGTTGTGCTATCACTTTGTTCAACGCCGTTGACGTACCATGTGTGTATGGTATGAAGTACGTCAATGGTAGTATCCTGACTTCTATGGGATGGTTTACGTCGACGCTGAACAGATAGGGGTTGGTTGTCACACATACGTGTATTGGCCTACTCGTAAGAGGACGCGGGTGCCGGTAAGCCCCGTAATCCAATCTACTACTGTTCAACGGAACGGCGAGTATCCTTTAGAAGTCCGGGTGCGACACTGGTTGTTTCCGTTGTTTCCTCCATTATTACCCGGTGCAGCTCCATTGCCGGGTCTTCCACTATTACCCGCGTTGGCCTTTGCTTTCTTATCATCGACATCCTCCTCTGTGGTATCTGTGGCGACGTTCTTGTTGCATGCGTCCATCAACTCTCCCATTGTAACCTCTGAAGCGTGCCGGCTAGACTTCATGCGTGTCAGTTTTTGCACTAAGGGTATGTATTTGCATGTTTTTGCCATAGCTTGTAACACATCCTTTGGCTGGATATCAGTGGACGAGTGGAGAATTTCCATAACCCCGCGCACCCAACTGCGTGCCGACTCTCCCTTCTTCTGGACACATCGCTCTAAATCATCGATCGTAAATAACTTCCTGCACGTTCCATGAAAGTGCTTGATAAAGGAAGTTTTCAGCTCACCCCATGAATTGACGGATTTCTCGGGTAGGTTATTGAACCATAACTTTGCTGCTCCCTCTGACATCATTAGGTACATAAATTTGGCTTGAAGATTCTCAGATGCGTTGCGAATTGACATGGCCATCTCATAACTGCTCAACCAGGTTTCTGGATCCATGGTCGGCTCATAATTAACCACTTTACCCGGCTCCTTGAACTTATCCGGGTAAGGATCAGCTCTGATGGTGTCCGACAAACACTTAGGCTCGGCTAGATTTGCCGGTACTGGCCTCACCCGGGAAACGTGCGATCCCGCGGCCGGTACGGCGGGGGGTGCCACCTCTACCGGCCCTCGTACTGCAGACCCGGCCGCTGCACGCCTGGCTCGAGAACTGTCCACGATAACTTGTGCCGCCGACGCTGCTGGCGTTGCCGGCCTACGGGGAGGAGGCGGCATTTGCTGCTGCTCTGCCCTCTGCCGCGCCGAACTCGACTGGATATGACCGGTATTTCCGCTCTGCCGGCTTACATACGGTGTTCCGTGCATTCCACTCCTGTTATCCGGGTAATTGGCCTGCTGAACTATTGATGTGCGCAACAAATCTATCGCCCGCCGGGTCTCCGCTGCATGGGGTGACTCTCCTACGGGGATGCGATCAAGTGCCAACGTTGCTGCATAAACGTTATCCATGGGGTTATTGAAGTGATCTGGTGGAGTATGAAATCGTGGTGGTGGTGGTGCTGCTGCATTGCCAGTGGCGATTCCTGTTTGCAACGTGGGTAACCCGGCTTGCACGTTTGTCGGATGTCCTCCCAGGGTTGCAGCTTGATGTCCGGTTTCCTGATTCACAGCCGGAATCGGTTGATCCTGAGGGGTAATGAACAGTGGGGGCTGGTTGTAGGTTTCCACCTGTAGCCGGTAATCTCGTCTGGTGCCTCTGATTGTAAATCCCGGTCGACTGAACCTGCAGCCGGTTCTCCAGCTCTTCCAGCTCGCGCTGGCGCGCAGCTATCCCTTGTTTTTCAGCTTCAACATCTCTCATTTGCTGATCCAATGCACGACGGGCTACATCCAGATCTCGGGCGCGCTCCGCGGCGTTTTCTGGGGTTATCACTGTTGCCATCACCGTGGGATCTAAGACCAGGTTGTTGTTGAACAGAGCCGGGTTTCGCGGATTCGAAGGTCCCGCTCCTGGTGTTCTGTTCGCCATAAACCCAAACATGTTTCTCTGCCGCTCGCTGTCCCCGGTACGGCTGGTGACTGAAGCCGACTCTCCGTCAACCCGGGCTATAACCGGGTTTCCATCAGCCGGAACTTGCTGCTAGGCCAGCGCTCGCGCCGCTCCGACCGCGGCCGTCGTCACATCTCCCTGATTAAGATTGGTTGCAGGGGCTGTGTAGACCGTGACCTGGCGCGCGATGCTTGGTGAAGACTCGTATTCTTCCTCATCACAGCTATCCTCCTCGTATCGATCTTCTAGCAGGTGCAAGATAGAATCGGTATCATCTTCTCTCATGACCCGACCACGCGGGGTCCATACCGGCTCCTCCGGCTATTCCCTCTTCGTGGTGGGCTCTTCTACCGGATCTTCCGTCCCGACCGATTCTTCTCCGTCCGATTGAACGCAGGTCGCTGCTCCTGACACAAAATCATACTCAATATCATCAGGAATTGAACCGGACGTACGTACAATGCCGACGAATACGTTGACTCGGCCGATCGTGACGATAGATCCGGCTTCTAGCAGATCCGACTCTAGTCCCCAACCGAAGTCGTCTACCATCTTCTCTCCTTCGGGGTTGGTGTAGATCTCGCCGACGACGAGGTTCTTCATGCTTTCCCGAGCTTCTCCCGTGATGTAAACACCCTTGGACGTAGGCCCCACGGTGGGCGCCAACTGTCGTGGGATAATCACGGCAGACGTTACCAGGGGTAACTTATCCTGGGGCAATTCGACTCTGGCGTTTGGGAGAGGGTTTAGCTCAAGGGAAATCATGCTATCAATCGATCTGGTAGCTCTGGCAATCAAGTCGCCGAGTCTCCGATCTAGGGTTACAGTTATCAGCTCTCGTATTACAGGGATACTCGAATATCTCGTGAAGCTCTCTTTTCCTAACCCTAGGAGCCGGCTTATATCTTACCCGGATCCCTGGCTTCCTATACAAGGCATAATCGGAATCCTACCCGGAAACCGCACATAACCCTAAGCTTCTTAATTATAACCCCAAGGACCGGGTTACAAGGCATGCGCTCCTTCTTGGGCCTTCTAGAAGCTCCTCTTCCCTAAGCCGGGTCTTGTACGACTATCTTTGGGCCGGATTTCACCTTGGTGTTAGCCTACCGGGTTATCATCCCTCCATCAAAACCCTTGGTTTGGGTGCTATTCAGACGCTCCAGAACCCCTCTCCGGAGAAACCCTAGCCCCGATAGGGAGAAAGACAGAACTGTTGTTCTCCCCCCTCTACGTGAGCCGGAAGGGGGTAGCAAAGTGGAACTAATTGCTCGGTTATGTTAGGTTAGGCCCAAGGAACACCAAAGACAATGGTAGGGCCCACCTCTAGGCAAGATCCCCCCCGTTCTCCGTCAGATCCGGGAGTTTCGGGCTATATGAGCAGTCCTGGAACCCACGAGAGAGAATCCGACGCCGGTGAAGCCATAACACAAAGAGTGAGGAAATATTGGGAATCCAGGACCCATGCCACACTCTAACACACATGGTATGGCATACGCTAGGCTTGGGTGGGATTCAGACGCTCCGGAGCTCCTTTACGGAGAAACCCTAGGCCCGCTGGAAAAAAGGACGGAACTGTCGTTCTGGACCTTTTACGTGAGCCGAAATTGGGTAGCAAGGTGTAAAAAATTGCTTGGTTGTGTTGGTTTAGGCCCAAGGAACAACCAAGACAATGGTAGGGGCCACCTCTTGGCAAGATCCCCCCGTTCCGTCATATCCGGGAGATTCGGTCCCTGAGTAGTTCTACAACAAGTAGAGACAATCTGACGCCGGTGAAACCCTAACACAAAGAGTGAGGGAATATTTTGCATACAAGACCCATTCCACACTCTAAAAAACATGTTATGTGATACCCTAGTCTTGGGTGGGATTAAGACACACCGGAGTTCCTCTCCGGAGAAACCCTAGGCCCGTTGGAGAAAAGGACACAACTGCCGACCTGGCCCCTCTGCGTGAGCCGAAAGGGGGTAGCAAAAAGGAACTAATTGCTTGGTTATGTTATGCTAGGCCCAACTAACACCCAAGACAATGGTAGGGCCCACCTCTTGGCAATATTCCCCCCGTTCCGTCAGATCCGGAAGTTTCGGGCTATGAGTAGCCCTGGAACCCGCGAGAGAGAATCTAACGCCGGTGAAGCCCTAACACAAAGAGTGAGGAGATCTTGGGCATCCAAGACCCATGCCACACTCTAATTTTTTTATATTTGATACCCTAGGCTTGGGTGGGATTAAGACGCTTCCGAGCTCCTCTCCGGAGAAACCCTAGGCCCGTTGGAGAAAAGGATGGAACTACCGGTCTAGCCCCCTCTACGTGAGCCGGAACGGGGTAGCAAAGTGGAACCAACTGTTTGGTTGTGTTAGGTTAGTACCAAGTAACACCCAAGACAATGTAGGTCCCACCTCTTGGCAAGATTCCCCCTGTTCCGTCAGATCCGGGAGTTTCGTGCTTTGAGTAGCCCTAGAACCCGCGAGCGAGAATCCGACGCTGGTGAAGCCATAACACAAAGATTGAGGCAATATTGGGCATCAAAGACACATGCCACACTATAAGACACATGGTATGGAATACCATAGGCTTGGGTGGTATTCACACGCTCTGAAGCTCCTCTTCGGAGATACCCTAGGGCCACTAAAGAAAAGGACGGAATTGTCGTTATAGACCCTCTACATGAGACGGAAAGGGGTAGCAAAGTGGAACTAATTTCTTGGTTGTGTTAGGTTAGGCCCAAAGAACACCCAAGACAATGGTAGGGCCCACATCTTGGAAATATTCCCCCCGTCCAGTCAGATCCGGGAGTTTCGGGCTCTCGGTATCCTGGAACCCATTAGAGAGAATCTAACATCGGTGAAGCCCTAACACAAAGAGTGAGGGAATCTTGGGCATCCAAGGCGCATGCCACACTCTAATTAACACACATAGTATGGCAAACCCTTGGTTTGGGTGGGATTCAGACGCTCTGGAACCCCTCTCCGGAGAAACCCTAGGCCCGCTGGAGAAAAGGACAGAACTATCGTTATGGCTCCTCTACGTGAGCCGGAAGGGGGTAGCAAAGTGGAACTTATTGCTTGGTTGTGTTAGGTTAGGACCAAGAAAAACTCAAGAAAATGGTACGGCCCACCTATTGGCAACATCCCCCCGTTCTCCGTCAGATTCGGGAGTTTCGGGCTGTAACAGCCCAAGTATGAAAACCTACCAAGTAGAATGTTTGTTTCATGTTTATTAAGGTATTGCATCATGTCATCATATTGTTTCCATGTTGTTTGCATTTGTTTCTTAATTGTTGCATTTGTTTATTTTGTTTTGCATCTGTTATTCTTTGTTTTCATAATGAAAATCAAACAATTTCAACTGCTTTGTTTTCATACTTGTTCTGTTACAACTTTTGGAATAAGAATCACAAATAAAAACAACCAATTTGTTCCATTTTATTCCATGTTGATCACTCATTAAATTGTTGGTTTTAATCAAACAATTAATTCAATCAATTAATTCCAAATCATTTGAAATTCAAATCAAATCTTTAAAACATCAATCAACTTGAGTTTATAACAAATCTCCAAAACAATCAAACTCATTTTAATCACTTTAATCAATAGGGTTCACCCTATTAAAATCCTTGTTTTCAATATTAATCTATTAATTTCTAAATTGCTCAAATTCAAACCAAATGTGTTTCAAACAGAACCATTTTTGAATTTATAAACATGAACAAGCCACTCAACTAATTTTAATCAAATTAAATCATGTTGGGTCACCTTTTTAAGGTGTGGGTTTAATAATCCTTTTAATACTCAAAAACACTCAAATTTGGTTTATTTTTTCCAAACAACAGTTTATTTTTCAAAACTTTAGAAAACAAATCTTGGAAATTGTTTTCTTTTAACCTAAATAACTAACCTAATTTTTCCTGGAAGTTTTACTAACATAAACCTCATGTTTTTCTTCCTTTTCTAACTTGCTACAAAAAAAAAGGAGAAAGCAAAATAAAAAGAAAAGAAACGCAGGAGAGGGAGCAGCCCATAACCAGCCAGCCCACTTCTTATTCTTTGGCCCGATACCCCCTCCACCACTTGTCGTCTTCCTCCCAGCGAACGTCATCTCTGTACGACATGGCTCTGCACCGTGCGATCCCTCCTCCCCTCCTGGATGACCTCCGTACCATGCCTCTCCCCCCTTTAAGTACCCCACTGCTAACCCTAGCCCCTAGCTCCCTCCTACTTCGCCATCGCCGCCGTTTCCCTCTCTTTCTCCTCCATCCCTCTTCCCTCTGATCACCTCTGTACCATCCTTCTGAACCAACCTGAACCGAAAATCCTACTTTTTAGCTCCGGTGATCGCCGGCCAGCTAGGGCCTCTCCGGCCGCGGTGGGGGCGGGAATGGAACCGCCCCACCGCGGGCTTCCTCTCCACGCCCTCGGCTCGAGCCGGGAGAGCCAGATGCTCCGGCGCCGCCCTCCCCATCGCCGCCCGTCGCCTCTGCTCCCTGCGACCTGCACGACCCCCTCTGCTCCGCCCGCCTCCATCCGCTCGAGGGCACCATGTGAGTCTCCTCCCCTCCGCCTCCTCCCTCTCCCTTGGCTGCACCCCTCACCGCACCCCACGCCCGCACGGCCACAGCAGCCAGCAACCACGGCCACCACGAGCGCTGTTCGCTGCCTGACATCGACGTGGTTCAGTAACTGAACACCGAGTTCAGATTCAGTTAAGTCCCGCACCACAGCATATCCCCCCCGAGCCCCCCTTGCTATCACAAACACATCACCAGCCTAGTGGTTCTGTCCCCCTTGTGCTCACAGTGAGGTGCAGGGGTCGAATCCCACCCCCTGCACATTAAACCAACCTTTTTATTTTGCAAAGATTTGGTCACAGATATTTCACAGAATCACATCTAGGCCCCTGGAAATTAATCTAGCCCCTGCAAATATTTTTTTTCCAAGTCCCTGGTTCATTAAAAATGGCAGATTTGCACTATATCTTGTAAAATGCATAAGAAAATCATTGTAACTCCAAATTTAACTTTTTAAATATGTTTTCTGTACCAAATTAAATGTTCTATCCAAATATAAAATTTGTTTACTGTTTTGAATATTTTAAATTGGTGAAACATTTGAAATCTTGTTTAAATCACTTAAATTTGCAAAATTCATAACTTGGGCATAAAAATTCCAAATTCAACAAACTAAATATGTTTTCCAATCAAATTTTCATGTACTTTCCAAATATAAATTTTGTTTGCTGTTTTGAATAATTTAAATTGCTGAAAACAACTGTTTCTTAATTATTGCATTTAAAATTGTCAAAATAATAACTTGCTCATTTTAAATCCAATTTCCACAAATGAAATATGTTTTCCATGCAAAATTAAACCCTCTTTCCAAATATAAAATTTGTTTCATGTTTTGAATAATTAAAATTGGTTAAATGATTTAAACCTTGTTTAAATCATTTAATATTGCTAAATTCATAACTTGATCAAATCAAATTCTTTTGGGACATATAAAATATGTTTTCAAACCATAAAAGCATAACCTTTTCAAATATAAACTTTGTTATCTGTTTTGAACAATTTAACTTGATGAAAACAGCAAATGTTTGTGTGACACCTTTAAGGAACCAAAATTTCCTAACTTAATGAATGAATTTCTAAACTTGGTAAACCTTATTTCCAATTGCTTCTATTGTTGTTATTTTGTTGTTTTCCTCATCCATGCATCATGCTAATCCACTTTCATATGATGAGTAGTTGTAAAACAATTAATTCAACCATAATTCATGGGCTTTTCATATGCAATCCAATTGCATGTGGGTCCATTTAATCATGTTATGTTATCTTGTCAACTAGTTTATTTCTATGCATCAATTAAATGGTCATGCATCATCCCATGTTTGTGCACTATGCCATGTTATTGATTGTTTATCTTTCTGCCTTGTTTGTTTGCTTCTTCTCGGATAAACGACGACGTTGAGACCGACGATCCTTACGACACCCTTCTAAGGATCTAGCTCAGTACCAGGCTACTGGGTTTTGCAGGCAAGTTATCACTCACATGAACCACTGTGTTCCTTTCAACATTGATTACCGATACTTTCCGTTGTTCTTTCCTGCTAGCCCTAGTAGTAGTTGTTCTGTTACGAACCCATCACATGAATCCCTTAACCTTGATATTGCCTCACCTCCACTCCTATCACCCTTTGGTTGATCCAGTGTCTTACTAGCATGCTTAGGTTGTTTTGCTCGAGTCTGTTACCCGTTACTTTCTGTTACTACTTCATTACGTTGTGGGGGCTCGATGTTTAATCAATCAATCATGCTAATGTTATTGTTAAATAATAAATTTGATGATAAGGCACCGGCAGGAGGCCCTGTGTGGTTTTGAGGCCTGCTAGTGTCGACCCTAATAGGAAAAGGGTCTTGTCTACTGATCCATGATGAGCGCACTAACCGCATGTGGGAAGCGAGTATGGGCGCCCCCCTCAACTTGACCTGATTCGCATCTCGTCCAAATCGCCTCATTTAGTTCGTGTTTTCCATTTGCCGCATGCATGTTTTTGCGAGCCCAGGCCAGGGTGGAACTTTCGTAGTCGGCATATAGGGGGACACGTTCTTAGAGTGCTATGAGGGTCCATTTTCTTCTGGGCTCGATTAGCCGTGCGCCCAAGGTGCTTTGGGCTTGATGCGAAGAATGGTTGGTTGTGTAGAGTACCCCGCTTGGTGGAAGTGCATTTCCATCTGGCGGGTTATTCTTGCGTGTACGGCCAAATTGGTGCAACCCTGCAGGGATAATCTTCTCGAGAAGCCGTGTTTTCCGCGGTTATGGACTACTTGGTGAAAGTACTGGCTAACAAGTACTCAGGACAACTTAAACATAATGATCAAACAGGTTACACCCCATGATTAATAACTTGACTAGTAATAGGTTGATGACACAATAATTTGATTCACCTTTAATACAACTGTGTGAGTTATCCTCGGATTGCTTCTTTGGATAAGGGGCGAGATCCAGGATGGGTTTGTTTGAAGTTATCTTTCAGTTGGTTACAATCCTCGATCTTATCTCCTTTCTGTTAGCCGGAAGTGGTAGAATCTCTGTAGTTGGTTAGCGCAGCCAGTTGCAGCATCTTTTATATCCCCTCTCTTCCGTTGAACCCAAGGCATCTGTGCTTGGTGTTGACGGGTTACACTTTGGTGAACTGTGAGTCTTGCTTGCCAGTACGTTTATGTACTGACCCCTTTGGGGCTGTGGTTTCCGCAGACCGGCGTTTTCGAGGATCTACATGGTGGCTACTACATGGAGTATGACGAGATTGCTGACGAGTAGATAGCGGACCCGGGCAGGATCCGAGACTTCGTGGATGGGCTCCGTCTTTTCGTTTCCGGCCTCTTAGGCCTATTTGGTTCTTGTCTGTACTCAGACCTGTTGACTGCTTCCGCTGTGATGTACTGATGTATTGTTGGGACATATGTCCTCTGGATGATTGTATTTGCTATCTCTGCTCTAATGAGAGCTATTTGCAACTTATTTCAATCTTTTGTGTCGTAGAGATCTGTTGTGATATCAGTTGTTCAACGCCGTTGACGTACCATGTGTGTATGGTTTGAAGTACGTCGACGGAAGTGCCTTTGATCTCTAGTGGATAGTTTACATCGACGATGGAATAGCAGTGCTTGTGTTGTCGCGCATAAGCGCAGGCCTACCAGGAAGCTGGGACGTGGGAGCAGTTATGCCCCATAATCCAAGCATCTGCTATCCAGTTCGTACGGTGAGTATCCCCTAGAAATCAGGGTGCGACAAATGGTATCAGAGCCTGTCTGCCTGTAGGATCCCTTTTTACTGGTCGCAGTTGAGTCTAGAAACTATTTTGTAGCTATATAGGAAAAATGAAACGTGAGAGTAGGAATTCTGTTCTTTTTCTTCTTTCCCCACCCACCCTCCCTTTTCTGGTAAGGAAGTGCAACGTTGTTTTTCCCTTCTCATCTAAACTTTCAAGTTAGGATTTCACGTGTTTTGGGTTTTCCGTAGTACCTCAGGAGTGTTGTTCTCGTTTTCCCCGATGTTGATATCCTGTTCTTCTCAACATCCTTTTCGTCCGTTGAAATCTTGTTGTTGTTTTCCAATTCAATTCTTCTACCGGCGTCTAATCAAAACTTCCTCGTAAACGCTTATCCAGCTAAAGTGTTATTTGATACCGGAGCATCACATTCTTTTGTTTCAAAGATCCTTTCCACAACAAACAACCTAGATGTGGTTCCACGAAGCAATCAAATCAATATTCACTCCTCGGGATCTCAAATGTTGACTTCCAAGATAAGTAAGAACAATCCAATTCTAATGGGAGGCCACATATTCCTCGTTACTCTCATGTTGATGATTCTGACATTGATGTTATTCTTGGTGTTGCATTGATGTCAATAACTCTGTTCCACCCTTATTACAGATAGTCTATTCTCCAAATGAATCAAACTCTATCCAGCTATACACCCTCCATACAAAACCTATACCTCTACTAATATTGTTCCGGTGGTTTCCAAATTCCCTGACGTCTATCCAAGGTGCACGATGTGTTTCACGTGTCACAGCTCAAGTGGATCTTCCCAAGAAGTATCCGGACCTTTTCTTTTCTCAGTAGGAATCTCGGGGCGCGATTCCTTCAAGGGGGGGCGTTTTGTAACAGCCCAAGTATGAAAACCTACCAATTAGAATGTTTGTTTCATGTTTATTAAGGTATTGCATCATGTCATCATATTGTTTCCATGTTGTTTGCATTTGTTTCTTAATTGTTGCATTTGTTTATTTTGTTTTGCATCTGTTATTCTTTGTTTTCATAATGAAAATCAAACAATTTCAACTGCTTTGTTTTCATACTTGTTCTGTTACAACTTTTGGAATAAAAATCACAAATAAAAACAACCAATTTGTTCCATTTTATTCCATGTTGATCACTCATTAAATTGTTGGTTTTAATCAAACAATTAATTCAATCAATTAATTCCAAATCATTTCAAATTCAAATCAAATCTTTAAAACATCAATCAACTTGAGTTTATAACAAATCTCCAAAACAATCAAACTCATTTTAATCACTTTAATCAATAGGGTTCACCCTATTAAAATCCTTGTTTTCAATATTAATCTATTAATTTCTAAATTGCTCAAATTCAAACCAAATGTGTTTCAAACAGAACCATTTTTGAATTTATAAACATGAACAAGCCACTCAACTAATTTTAATCAAATTAAATCATGTTGGGTCACCTTTTTAAGGTGTGGGTTTAATAATCCTTTTAATACTCAAAAACACTCAAATTTGGTTTATTTTTTCCAAACAACAGTTTATTTTTCAAAACTTTAGAAAACAAATCTTGGAAATTGTTTTCTTTTAACCTAAATAACTAACCTAATTTTTCCTGGAATTTTTACTAACATAAACCTCATGTTTTTCTTCCTTTTCTAACTTGCTACAAAAAAAAAGGAGAAAGCAAAATAAAAAGAAAAGAAACGCAGGAGAGGGAGCAGCCCATAACCAGCCAGCCCACTTCTTATTCTTTGGCCCGATACCCCCTCCACCACTTGTCGTCTTCCTCCCAGCGAACGTCATCTCTGTACGACATGGCTCTGCACCGTGCGATCCCTCCTCCCCTCCTGGATGACCTCCGTACCATGCCTCTCCCCCCTTTAAGTACCCCACTGCTAACCCTAGCCCCTACCTCCCTCCTACTTCGCCATCGCCGCCGTTTCCCTCTCTTTCTCCTCCATCCCTCTTCCCTCTGATCACCTCTGTACCATCCTTCTGAACCAACCTGAACCGAAAATCCTACTTTTTAGCTCGGGTGATCGCCGGCCGGCTAGGGCCTCTCCGGCCGCGGTGGGGGCGGGAATGGAACCGCCCCACCGCGGGCTTCCTCTCCACGCCCTCGGCTCGAGCCGGGAGAGCCAGATGCTCCGGCGCCGCCCTCCCCATCGCCGCCCATCGCCTCTGCTCCCTGCGACCTGCACGACCCCCTCTGCTCCGCCCGCCTCCATCCGCTCGAGGGCACCATGTGCGTCTCCTCCCCTCCGCCTCCTCCCTCTCCCTTGGCTGCACCCCTCACCGCACCCCACGCCCGCACGGCCACAGCAGCCAGCAACCACGGCCACCACGAGCGCTGTTCGCTGCCTGACATCGACGTGGTTCAGTAACTGAACACCGAGTTCAGATTCAGTTAAGTCCCGCACCACAGCATATCCCCCCCCCCCCGAGCCCCCCTTGCTATCACAAACACATCACCAGCCTAGTGGTTCTGTCCCCCTTGTGCTCACAGTGAGGTGCAGGGGTCGAATCCCACCCCCTGCACATTAAACCAACCTTTTTATTTTGCAAAGATTTGGTCACAGATATTTCACAGAATCACAACTAGGCCCCTGGAAATTAATCTAGCCCCTGCAAATATTTTTTTTCCAAGTCCCTGGTTCATTAAAAAATGGCAGATTTGCACTATATCTTGTAAAATGCATAAGAAAATCATTGTAACTCCAAATTTAACTTTTTAAATATGTTTTCTGTACCAAATTAAATGTTCTATCCAAATATAAAATTTGTTTACTGTTTTGAATATTTTAAATTGGTGAAACATTTGAAATCTTGTTTAAATCACTTAAATTTGCAAAATTCATAACTTGGGCATAAAAATTCCAAATTCAACAAACTAAATAAGTTTTCCAATCAACTTTTCATGTACTTTCCAAATATAAATTTTGTTTGCTGTTTTGAATAATTTAAATTGCTGAAAACAACTGTTTCTTAATTATTGCATTTAAAATTGTCAAAATAATAACTTGCTCATTTTAAATCCAATTTCCACAAATGAAATATGTTTTCCATGCAAAATTAAACCCTCTTTCCAAATATAAAATTTGTTTCATGTTTTGAATAATTAAAATTGGTTAAATGATTTAAACCTTGTTTAAATCATTTAATATTGCTAAATTCATAACTTGATCAAATCAAATTCTTTTGGGACATATAAAATATGTTTTCAAACCATAAAAGCATAACCTTTTCAAATATAAACTTTGTTATCTGTTTTGAACAATTTAACTTGATGAAAACAACAAATGTTTGTGTGACACCTTTAAGGAACCAAAATTTCCTAACTTAATGAATGAATTTCTAAACTTGGTAAACCTTATTTCCAATTGCTTCTATTGTTGTTATTTTGTTGTTTTCCTCATCCATGCATCATGCTAATCCACTTTCATATGATGAGTAGTTGTAAAACAATTAATTCAACCATAATTCATGGGCTTTTCATATGCAATCCAATTGCATGTGGGTCCATTTAATCATGTTATGTTATCTTGTCAACTAGTTTATTTCTATGCATCAATTAAATGGTCATGCATCATCCCATGTTTGTGCACTATGCCATGTTATTGATTGTTTATCTTTCTGCCTTGTTTGTTTGCTTCTTCTCGGATAAACGACGACGTTGAGACCGACGATCCTTACGACACCCTTCTAAGGATCTAGCTCAGTACCAGGCTACTGGGTTTTGCAGGCAAGTTATCACTCACATGAACCAATGTGTTCCTTTCAACATTGATTACCGATACTTTCCGTTGTTCTTTCCTGCTAGCCCTAGTAGTAGTTGTTTCTGTTACGAACCCATCACATGAATCCCTTAACCTTGATATTGCCTCACCTCCACTCCTATCACCCTTTGGTTGAGCCAGTGTCTTACTAGCATGCTTAGGTTGTTTTGCTCGAGTCTGTTACCCGTTACTTTCTGTTACTACTTCATTACGTTCTGGGGGCTCGATGTTTAATCAATCAATCATGCTAATGTTATTGTTAAATAACAAATTTGATGATAAGGCACCGGCAGGAGGCCCTGTGTGGTTTTGAGGCCTGCTAGTGTCGACCCTAATAGGAAAAGGGTCTTGTCTACTGATCCATGATGAGCGCACTAACCGCATGTGGGAAGCGAGTATGGGCGCCCCCCTCAACTTGACCTGATTCGCATCTCGTCCAAATCGCCTCATTTAGTTCGTGTTTTCCATTTGCCGCATGCATGTTTTTGCGAGCCCAGGCCAGGGTGGAACTTTCGTAGTCGGCATATAGGGGGACACGTTCTTAGAGTGCTATGAGGGTCCATTTTCTTCTGGGCTCGATTAGCCGTGCGCCCAAGGTGCTTTGGGCTTGATGTGAAGAATGGTTGGTTGTGTAGAGTACCCCGCTTGGTGGAAGTGCATTTCCATCTGGCGGGTTATTCTTGCGTGTACGGCCAAATTGGTGCAACCCTGCAGGGATAATCTTCTCGAGAAGCCGTGTTTTCCGCGGTTATGGACTACTTGGTGAAAGTACTGGCTAACAAGTACTCAGGACAACTTAAACATAATGATCAAACAGGTTACACCCCATGATTAATAACTTGACTAGTAATAGGTTGATGACACAATAATTTGATTCACCTTTAATACAACTGTGTGAGTTATCCTCGGATTGCTTCTTTGGATAAGGGGCGAGATCCAGGATGGGTTTGTTTGAAGTTATCTTTCAGTTGGTTACAATCCTCGATCTTATCTCCTTTCTGTTAGCCGGAAGTGGTAGAATCTCTGTAGTTGGTTAGCGCAGCCAGTTGCAGCATCTTTTATATCCCCTCTCTTCCGTTGAACCCAAGGCATCTGTGCTTGGTGTTGACGGGTTACACTTTGGTGAACTGTGAGTCTTGCTTGCCAGTACGTTTATGTACTGACCCCTTTGGGGCTGTGGTTTCCGCAGACCGACGTTTTCGAGGATCTACATGGTGGCTACTACATGGAGTATGACGAGATTGCTGACGAGTAGATAGCGGACCCGGGCAGGATCCGAGACTTCGTGGATGGGCTCCGTCTTTTTGTTTCCGGCCTCTTAGGCCTATTTGGTTCTTGTCTGTACTCAGACCTGTTGACTGCTTCCGCTGTGATGTACTGATGTATTGTTGGGACATATGTCCTCTGGATGATTGTATTTGCTATCTCTGCTCTAATGAGAGCTATTTGCAACTTATTTCAATCTTTTGTGTCGTAGAGATCTGTTGTGATATCAGTTGTTCAACGCCGTTGACGTACCATGTGTCTATGGTTTAAAGTACGTCGACGGAAGTGCCTTTGATCTCTAGTGGATAGTTTACATCGACGATGGAATAGCAGTGCTTGTGTTGTCGCGCATAAGCGCAGGCCTACCAGGAAGCTGGGACATGGGAGCAGTTATGCCCCATAATCCAAGCATCTGCTATCCAGTTCGTACGGTGAGTATCCCCTAGAAATCAGGGTGCGACACGGGCTATGAGTAGTCTTGGAACCCACGAGCTAGAATCCGACGCCGGTGAAGCCATAATATAGAGAGTGAGGGAATACTGGGAATCCAAGACCCATGCCAGACTCTAACACATATGGTATGGCATACCCTATAGTTTTTTGGGATTCAGATGCTCCGGAGCTCCTCTCCGGAGAAACCCTAGGCTCGTTGGAGAAAAAAGGACGGAACTGTTGTTCTGGACCCTCTACGTACGTGAGCCGGAAGGGGGTAGAAAAGTGGAACTAATTGCTCGGTTGCGTCAGATTAGGCCCAAGGAACAACCAAGACAATGGTAGGTCCCACCTATTGGAAAGATTCCCTCCGTTCCGTCAGATCCGGGAGTTTCGGGCTCTGAGTATATATAGCCCTGGAACCCGCGAGAGAGAATCCGATGCCAGTGAAGCTATAACACAAAGATTGAGTCAATCTTGGTCATCGAAGACACATGCCACACTATAATACACATGGTATGTGATACCCTAGGCCTGGGTGGGATTAAAACACACTTGAGCTCCTCTCCGGAGAAACCCTAGCCCCCTGGAGAAAAAGGACGAAACTGCCGATCTGGCCCCTCTCTACGTGAGCCGGGAGGGGTAGCAAAGCGGAACTAATTGTTTGGTAATATTAGGTTGGGCCCAAGGAACACCCAAGATTATGGTAAGGCCCACCTCTTGGCAAGATTCCTCCCCTTCCGTCAGATTCGGGAGTTTCGGGCTCTGAGTAGCCCTGGAACCGACGAGAGAGAATCCCTAGGGCGGGTCGAAGGCTTGCGTGGGAATAATACGCTCTAGAGCTCCTCTCCGGAGAAACCCTATGCCGTTGGAGAAAAAAGGACGAAACTGCTGTTATGGACCCTCTACGTGAGCCGGAAGGGGGTAGCAAAGTGGAACTAATTTCTTGGTTGTGTTAGGTTAGGCCCAAGGAACACCCAAGAAAATGGTAGGGCCCACCTATTGGAAAGATCCCCCCCGGTTCTCCGTCAGATCCGGGCTATGAGTAGTCCTGGAATCCACGAGAGAGAATCTGACGTCGGTGAAGCCATAATATAGAGAGTGAGGGAATATTGGGCATCCAAGACGCATTCCACACTCTAACACACATGGTATGGCATACCCTAGGCTTGGGTGGGATTCAGACGCTCCAGAGCTCCTCTCCGGAGAAACCCTAGGCCCGTTGGAGAAAAAAGGACGGAATTGTTATTTTGGACACTACGTGAGCCGGAAGGGGGTAGCAAAGTGGAACTAATTGCTTGGTTGTGTTAGGTTAGGCCCAAGTAACAACCAAGACAATGGTAGGTACCACCTCTTGGAAAGATTCCCTCCGTTCCCTCAGATCCGGGAGTTTCGGGCTGTTTGTAGTCCTCGAACCCACGAGAGAGAATCTGATGCCGGTGAAGCCATAACACAGAGATTGAGGCAATCTTGGGAATCCAAGACCCATGCCACACTCTAACACTCATGTTATGACATACCCTAAGCTTGGGTGGGATTAATACACTCTAGAGCTCCTCTCCGGAGAAACCCTTGGCCCGTTGGAGAAAAAAAGGACGGAACTGTTGTTATGGAACCTCTACGTGAGCCGGAAAGGGGGTAGCAAAGTGGAACTAATTGCTTGGTTGTGTTAGGTTAGGCCCAAGTAACACCCAAGACAATGGTAGGGCCCACCTCTTGGCAATATTCCCCCCGTTCCGTTAGATCCGGGAGTTTCGAGCTATGAGTACTCCTGGAACCCACGAGAGAAAATCCGACGCCGGGGAAGCCATAACATAGAAAGTGAGGGAATACTGGGAATACAAGACCCATGCCAGACTCTAACACACATGGTATGGCATACCCTATGGTTGGTTGGGATTCAGACGCTCCAGAGCTCCTCTCCGGAGAAACCCTAGGCTCGTTGGAGAAAAAAAGACGGAACTGTTGTTCTGGACCCTCTACGTACGTGAACCGAAAGGGGGTAGAAAAGTGGAACTAATTGCTCGGTTGCGTTAGGTTAGGCCCAAGGAACAACCAAGACAATGGTAGGTCCCACCTATTGGAAAGATTCCCTCCGTTCTGTCAGATCCGGGAGTTTCGGGCTGTTTGTAGTCCTCGAACCCACGAGAGTGAATCCAACGCCAGTGAAGCCATAACACAGAGATTGAGGGAATATTGGACATACAGGACCCATGCCACACTTTAACACACATGGTAAGGCATATCCTAGGCTTGGGTGGGATTCATACGCTCTGGAGCTCCTCTCCGGAGAAACCATAGGCCCGCTAGAAAAAAGGACGGAAACTGCCGTTATGGAACCTCTACGTGAGCTGAAAGGGGGTATCAAAGTGGAACTAATTGCTTGGTTGTGTTGGTTTAGGCCCAAGGAACAACAAAGACAATGGTAGGGCCCACCTCTTGGCAAGATCCCCTCGTTCCGTCGGATCCAGGAGTTTCGTTCATGCAACAACTAGAGAGAATCTCATGCAGATGAAGCCCTAACACAAAGACTGAGGGAATATTGTGCATCCAAGACCCATTCCACCCTCTAACAAACATTTTATGTTATAACCTAGTCTTGGGTGGGATTAAGACGATCTGGAGCTCCTCTCCGGAGAAACCCTAGCCCCGTGGAGAAAAGGACGGAACTGCCGACCTGGCCCCTCTATATGAGCCGGAAGGGGCTAGCAAAGTGGAACTAGTTGCTTGGTTCTGTTAGGTTAGGTCCATGGAACACCCAATACTATGGTAGTGCCCACCTCTTGGCAATATTCCTCCCCCCGTTCCGTCAGATCCGGGAGTTTTGGGCTCTGAGTATATATAGCCCTGGAACCCGCGAGAGAGAATCCGACCCCAATGAAGCCATAACAAAAAGATTAAGGAAATCTTGGTCATCTAAGACACATGCCACACTATAATACACATGGTATGTGATACCCTAGGACTGGGTGGGATTAAGACACACTGGAGCTCCTCTCCAGAGAAACCCTAGCCCCCTGGAGAAAAAGGACGAAACTGTCGATCTGGCCCCTCTCTACGTGAGCCGGAAGGGGGTAGTAAAGCGGAACTAATTGTTTGGTTTTGTTAGGTTAGGCCCAAGGAACACCCAATACTATGGTAGGGACCAACTCAGATTCGGGAGTTTCGGGCTCTAAGTAGCCCTGGAACCGGCGAGAGAGAATCCGACGCCGGTGAAGCCCTAACACAAAGAGTGAGGGAATCTTGGGCATCCAAGACCCATGCCACGCTCCAACAAACATGTTATGTGATACCCTAGGCTTGAGTGGGATTAAGACGCACCGGAGCTCTTCTTTGGAGAAACCCTAGGTCCGTTGGAGAAAAGGACGAAATTACTGATCTGGCCCCTCTAGGTAAGCCAGAAGGGGGTAGCAAAGTGGAACTAATTGCTTGAATGTGTTAGTTTAGGCCCAAGGAACACCCAACACAATGTAGGGCCCACCTCTTGGCAAGATTCCCCCCGTTCCGTCAGATCCAGGAGTTTCGGGCTCTGAGTATATATAGCCCTGGAACCCGCGAGAGAGAATCTGATGCCAGTGAAGCCATAACACAAAGATTGAGGCAATCTTGGTCATCGAAGACACATGCCACACTATAAGACACGTGGTATGGAATACCCTAGGCTTGGGTGGGATTCAGACGCTCCGAAGCTCCTCTCCGGAGAAACCCTAGGCCCGTTGGAGAAAAAAAGACGGAACTGCTGTTCTGGACCCTCTACGTGAGCCGGGAGGGGGTAGCAAAGTAGAACTAATTGCTCGGTTGTGTTAGGTTAGGCCCAAGGAACAACCAAGACAATGGTAGGGCCCACCTATTGGCAAGATTTTGTCCGTTCCGTCAGATCCGGGAGTTTCGGGCTGTGAGTAGTCCTTGAATCCACGAGAGAGAATCCGACGCCGGTGAAGCCATAACACAAAGAGTGAGGGAATAATGGGGATACAGGACCCATGCCACACTCTAACACACATGGTATGGCATACCATAGGTTTGGGTGGGATTAATACGCTCTCGAGCTCCTCTCCAGAGAAAACCTAGGCCCGTTAAAAAAAGGACGGAACTGCCATTCTGGACCCTCTACGTGATCCGGAAGGGGGTAGCAAAGTGTAACTATTTGATTGGTTTTGTTTTGTTAGGTCCAAGGAACACCAAAGATAATGGTAGGTTCCACCTCTTGGGAAGATCCCCCTGTTCTCCATCAGATCCGGGAGTTTTGGTCCGTGAGTAGTCTTGCAACAACTAAAGAGAATCTGACGCCGGTGAATCCCTAACACAAAGAGTGAGGGAATCTTGGGCTTACAAGACCCATGCCACACACTATAACAAACATGTTACGTGATACCCTAGGCTTGGGTGGGATTAAGACGCTCTGGAGCTCCTCTCCGGAGAAACCCTAGGCCCGTCGGAGAAAAGGACGGAACTGCCGATCTGGCCCTTCTATGTGAGCCGGAAAGGGGTAGCAAAGTGGAACTAATTGGTTGGTTGTGTTAGGTTAGGCCCAAGGAACACCCAAGACAACGTTGGTCCCACCTCTTGGCAAGATTCCCCAGTTCCGTCAGATCCAGGAGTTTCGGGCTCTGAGTAGCGCCTTGGAACCCGCGAGAGAGAATCCGACGCTGGTGAAGCCATAACACAGAGAGTGAGGTAATATTGGGCATCCAAGACCCATACCACACTCTAACACACATTATATGGCATACCCCATGTTTGTGTGGGATTCACACGCTTCGGAGCCTCTCTCCGGAGAAACCCTAGGCCCGCTAAAGAAAAGGACGGAACTGTCGTTTTGGACCCTCTATGAGCCGGAAAGGTGGTAGCAAAGTGGAACTAATTGCTCGTTTGTGTTCGATTAGGCCCAAGGAACACCCAAGACAATGTTAGGGCCCACCTATTGGCGACATTCCCCCCGTTCCTTCAGAACCGGGAGTTTCGGGCTCTGAGTTGTCCTAGAACCCATTAGAGAGAATCCGACGCCGGTGAGCCCTAACACAAAGTGTGAGGGAATATTGGGCATCCAAGACTCATGCCACACTCTAACACACATGGTATGTCAAACCCTTATTTTGGGTGGGATTCAGACGGCCCGGAGTTGTTATAGTATTCCCTCGGGATCGTCCGAAGGGGGAGGGGTTGAGGTGCACGTATAGATCCTTCCTGCATATATAGCAAGCGATGCGGGTGAAACCGGTCACACCTCGGGTTTGGATCTTGCCTCTCTTCACCTCATAGCACACTTGTATCGACATGATTTTACTCCATATAGGCTTAGGAAGGATTCCTACTCCGGAGCCCCCTCTTCAACGAAACCCTGGCATGTGTTGACCGAAACTTTTCCGTTTACCCCTTCAACTGGCATCGAAAAGGGGGTTGACCAATGGATTTATTTCCTCACTTTGTTGGGTCATGTCGTACATACACAGAAAACCAAAATCTAGCACATGTTATAACAAGAATTGGAGCCCCTAGTGCAGATTTTGTGTCAAAAAAGGGTCAAATTGAGACAAAATAGGATCGAACCCCAAATTCCCCATTTGCTTATATGCCCAGCTCGCAGACTGAAACAGGATCGAACCCCAATTTCCCCATTTGCTCATCTGCCCAGCTAGCAGACGGAAACATGATCGAACCCCAAATTCCCCACTCTTCCCCACCGAATCCATAGATCGCGGGCGGCTATTCGCAGTCTCCTTCGTTGATGGCTGCCTGCCGCATGTTCCCGGAGGAGATGTTCCGAACTGGGGAGCCCGCACTACGTCCGACTCAAGGCCATTGCGTGCTCGCCCGCTCGCGTGCAATGGAGAAGCTCGAGGAGAAGTGGCACGGTCCTGCGCTCGAGGTCACCGTGGGAGGGCGTCGCCCTCTTTTGTCGCCCGAGGAAGTCCTGGCTGCGCTGGTCGCGTAATGCGCAGTCACCCGTAGGCAGGTGAAGGTGGATGTTAGTGCGCCGATGGTGGACTTTCTCATTCGATTCCGTTCCGAGGAGGACTGGACCGCCGTGTTACATCTGTCCCGGCGTGTCGTCGCCGGTGGAGCGCCGCTCACCTTTATTCGCTGGTGCTGTCGTAGCGGCGCCAAGCGATCTGAGCTACCGTATCTGACGAAGCTCACCTTGGAGTGGCTCCCACCGGAGGCATGGGAGCCCGTTGCGGTGGAGCAGTTTGTCAACCATCTTGGCGGTGATTTGGTGCAGATGCATCTCCCGGTGGACAGCTGGTTCCTGTCGGTGGAGGCCTGGATGAAGCAGCCGAGCGCAGTCCCGAAGACCTACATTGTGGAGGTGCCAGAGCCGTACATGCCAGCCACAATGCGCACCCCGACTTCGATGAGGACATTGGAGCACACTGTCCTCATCCATGTCTCGGAGGTCGTGGACCCTGGCCTAGTCGTCTCGGACACTCCACTCATCCATGTCTCGGAGGTCGTGGACCCTGGCCTAGTCGTCTCGGACACTCCACTGTGGGACGATGACAAGGTCGACACCACACGCACGCACCAGTTCCCATTCTTCGGTGGGTGTGTGGATGGCAGTGGCCCTCCTCAGGTGAGGGACGGTGGCCACTGATTCGGTGGGCACAACGGCAACGGATCTGCCGGATTAGAATGATCTGCTGACTGAAGAAGATTGAGCTGCTGTTTGAACTGCTATTTGAAGATATCATTTGGCTTATGTTGCAGCTTCTATCTGTTGGGAGTCTGAATTGTGTGTTGTATCGTGCATCTCTAGTCAGTTTGAAAATGTTTGACTTATGTTGCGACTATTATCTGTTGTAATATGTCAGTTTGATCTCTAGTCAGTTTGAAAATGTTTGACTTATGTTGCGACTATTATCTGTTTTAATATGTCAGTTTGATCTCTAGTAAGTTTGAAAATGTTCGAGTTTGTTGTTGAATTTGAGTTGAATCTAAGGCTTCGAATGTTTGACCAATTAATGTTAATTCATGCCAAAAAAACGGCAACAATGTATTTCATCTATAAATCATGGAAACAAATTCCAGGTGCTACATATTGCACAAAATTACATTAATATGTAAAACAAACATATTTTTCGCGCACATAAACCAGAACACGAATAAGAACACTTATTATCAAGCGCTAAAAACACTTAAACAACTACTTCCTATGTATCCTTTTGCTCGTGCCCTTGTTGCCGCGGCGGCGGCGTGAAGCTTTACCTTCGTCTTGCACCAGGGGCGGATCTTCTCCAGCCATGTTGGACCTAAACTGTTTTTCATGTCGGGTCCTTCTGTATAACTCGTAGCTGACATACCCGTCCACCGCTGCATATTTGCGGCTTGTTGGAGTCATCTTCCATTCCCAATAATGGTGCAGGTATGAATCGAATCCAGACTTCATCTCGAGGTACCAACTATCTATGATATTTCCTGCTAGAGTATCCATTCCAATTTTGGGTACCCCGAATTCCAACTGGATGTCATGGTGGTACTCTGGTGGCAGAAAGAAGCCTGATTGGGCAAGAGCCTTCTTGTCGCCCGTCGTGTCCACGCTTGCGAACGTGATCTTCTTTGTTGAAAAGAAGTCTTGAAGCAACTTGCGTCCATGATCTGTCTGCGGCGACCTGCACCAGTGGTACACGAGGGCGTGGTTGCGCATGGCGATTTGGAAGACGGCGACGACATGGGGTTTGTAAGCATGGCTACGTGTGTACTCAAGGTCGAAGCCCAAGAACTTGTGCTTTTCAGGCTGAAGCCATTGCTCGAAATTGGCTAGAGCAGTCTCCAAGGCACGTTCCTCGTTGGTGTAAATCACCTCCAGCATGTTGCCGCCATGGACAGGGAGGCTGATAACCTCCGTGGTTGGTCGGCGATCGTCCATGGCAAGTCTCCGCCGTGGGCTTGGAAGAAGAGTCGGGGAAGATGAAGTCTGGATTCGATGGGTTCGATACTTTGATGGGTTTGGAAGAAGAGTTGGGGAAGATGATGAACGGAAGGAGCGCAAATGGCAACTGCAAATCGAAACCTCCTAAATATCGAAGGCGTGTGTGGAACGAAGGTGTGTGAACCCAAGCGAGTAGATGAACGAATGGGAAACTAATGGCAACTGAAAACGAGGCAGAGTGCATATACACGTTCGTCACCGTGTGGAACGAAGGTGTGTGAACCCAAACGAGTAGATGAACGAACGGGAAACTAACGGCAACTGAAAACGAGGCAGAGTGCATATACACGTTCGTCACCGTGGGTGTCCGTTTGACCTCCCTCGCAAATGACCGTTGTGTTCGCAGGAAGAGAGCAATTCGTTGGCTCGGTTTGGCTGAATTTGTTCGACTGATTGGTGGCCCTGACTCGTTGTGGCCCCGTTTGACAGTGACTAAATGTCACATCACTATGAGTTTGACAAAGTCAGCCCACGGGAGAGCCATGCAGATACATGCATGCGCACACGTCAGCAGACCCAACAGCCCTCGAAATGCCAGTCAGTATAAATGCCCCTCCTGCTTGCATCGCCTCCTTCCCCCACCATTCCGGCCCCAAATCTAGCAAAAAAAACCCACTTTGCTCCGGCCCCAACACCTCCCTCCTTCTCCCCCAACCTTGAGGCGCTTCCGCGAGGAATGGAGGACGCCGTCGCATCATCTGCTGCCGGTGCGGCCCACCATGTTGGTTGGACCTCATGTCCGGATCTGATGCAGGGGAATAACACCGGCGCGGCATGGCCATGGCGGTTCGCTGTCATCGCCTCCTCCGGCAGTGGAAGCGCCAGGACTCCCTCTCCTGTCGGATCTGGGGGACCCCATGGGGGAGGTACCGGCGTTCGAGGAGGTCGTCCCCGATTATGAGTGTGAGGTGCTTCCCTAAACATATATATCTAGCCCTAGTTTAGTATTGAAGATCCAATGGTTTGTAGAGACATGCAAACAAGTTGGATCTGGAGACGGGGATTCTACATATGCAACTGCGAACCCAACGCCCCCTATTACCCAGCGCTCGGAACAGTGTAGTTGAAGTTTATTTCATAGAAACAATACACATTAAGCCTTGTAACTGACTCTTTGCCCGGGCTTGAATCTATTCCCAGGTCTGCTAATGATTTTAGTTCCTGGATTCTAGAGCTTGTAGAATAGAGCGATTGATATATGCAAGTTAGGAATTAGCTATACATGATTTTGATGGCATTTTATCTATCTGCAAGTTCTATTGTCAATTAACTAGGAATTAGCTATACATGATTCGAATGTGGGCATAAATTCTAGGCTCGTTATTACATATTAAGTCCATTAACTAACTGCATATATGTTGTACCATTTATGTTCTGCTTAAATTTTTGTATGCTATTTAAGCAAAGATTGATGTCATTAGTTTATCAATGGCATGGTTATTTGATTTAAACTAGTGTTAGTACGTGCATTTTAAAAATGACCTAGAATTGGAGTGTGGTGCTAACTTTTGTTTCATTTATAATTTGAAGCATTCCGATGACGGCGTATCATCTGAAAAGGAGTCCCGCGATGCTAAGAGCAGACATGTTCTTAGGAAGCTGCAGAACGGGCAGATTAGGTACCGTCGTCGCGCGGGCATGCTGTTCTGCCCCTTCTGCTGCAGGAACATTGACACGAGCATCGTCAACATGATCCAGCATGCCAGCGGCATTGGACGTGGCTCAGAAAACCGCGTGCCCGCTGTTAGGGCCAAGCACGCTGCCTACGCTGTGTTCCTAAAGAAGTTGCTCGCGCGCAATATCCGCTTAGGGCTCGCGAACCCCAATCACCAGGACATGAATCCTTGGAGGAGCCAGTAATGCTGTCGCTTGTGCCAAATGCATGAACTTAATTTGAATAGTTGTGATACTAGCTAATGTTCTGGTTTGGACAAGTAGTATATGTAAGAACTTTATTAGTATTGTGGAAGAATTCCTCGTGTGTGTAAGAATTTAAGTATTATATATGTAGTATTTCTATGCTATGTTACTTCAGTCGATCATGTTTTTAGGATGCCTAAATATGATATAACTTATTGATAAGTGGATGTGTCACATCCATTTAGTACTCGATCATGCCCAATAAGCCAATCTTTGTCAAAAACTCGTTGATCTGATGGATCAATGGTTTTTAATTCTTCATTTAATTAGTAGAAAATAAAGAACTAATGGTAAGAATGCAACCTTTTTCGTATTAGCAAAGATTTACATTTGAAAAACCTTCAATTTATGGGACAACATGCCACAATTGGCAGCTATAGCCCATTGTACCCTAATTAAGACATATACCCTCAATTTTAAAAAATTCACATCCAAACCTAACATCTGCGCGCCTAAATTACGACCGCTAACAGCCGCGCACGCGCTAAAAAACGAAACAGTCTCACACGGGTCCCACTTGTCAGCGTCATAGCCGCGCGCGCGCTAAATTTTCACCGAAACAGCCTCACACGGGGTCCTGCTCGTCAACGTCACAGGCCGCCGCGCTCCCTCGCCCACTCTTGGCTACTTCCCACTGAAAGGGATCACTCTGCCCCCCTCCCAAAAAAACCCAGTGCCTCCACTTCGCCCACTGGGCGGCGGCTATCACGGCGACACCCTCCCTAGCTTCCCCGTCCTCACCGACGTCCTCAACCAATGACTGGTAAGTGCTGATTGCCTCCCTTCCCTTCCTCAACCAAACGATTCGAGCTAGTTTAGATGGCGGCGGATGTAGGTTAGATGCCGGCGGCCATCGTCGTTGACGTGTTTTAGGTCACCACCAGCCATTGATTTAGCTCACGCTACCGTCACAGGTATCTCGAAGATCGCTTCCCCCACCTAGATGGAGATCCACCGGAACAAGGCCTTGGAGCTCGCAAGGCCCCCTGTTCTTCAGATCCCCAAGGTAAATACTAGCATATCAATTAGTATCTCCTTTGGCCTTCGTAGCTACTTGTTTGATTTTTCTTCTTTTCATATTTGGCTGTAGCACTCTAGTCGAGGTTGTAGCTTCTGCACCATGTCTCCTTATCCTTATGAAACTCGTAACTGGATGGAGGCGCGTGGCATTCTGGTTAATGGAGTTGGTAAAATTCCAACTCGGGAGGTAAATGTTCTACGATCTCATTAATTTTGTTTTGTGCTTATTAGTATGATGCTACTTTTCTTGTTTTCCATTGCTAAACATCTGTGCTTGATACATGTGCCAATGATTAAACTGTGCACTCGATCTTGATGAGATCATCGAGCATTTTACCTAGTGTTGTGTACAACCACATTGGTTCTGCATCTTCCTTGGTAAAATGTTCGATGATCTCATTAATTTTGTTTTGTGCTTATTAGTATGAGGCTACTTTTCTTGTTTTCAGTTGCTAAACATCCGTGCTTTATACGTGTGCCAATGATTAAACTGTGCACTCGATCTTGTTGAGATCATCGAGCATTTTACCTAGTGTTGTGTACAACCACATTGGTTCTGCATCTTCCTTGGTAAAATGTTCTACAATCTCATTAATTTTGTTTTGTGCTTATTAGTATGAGGCTACTTTTCTTGTTTTCCATTGCTAAACATTTGTCCTTGATACATGTGCCAATGATTAAAGTGTGCACTCGATCTTGATGAGATCATCGAGCATTTACCTAGTGTTGTGTACAAACACATTGGTTCTGCATCTTCCTTGGTAAATGTTCGATAATATCTTTAATTTTGTTTTGTGCTTATTAGTATGAGGCTACTTTTCTTGCTTTCCATTGCTTTTGGATCCATAGGAATGCCTTTTGGATCCATAGGAATGCTTTTGCATCCATAGGAATCCCTTTGGAATGTTCGATGATCCATAGGATTGTTTCCTAAGGAATGCCTTTGGATCAAAGGAATGACACCTACAAAATTCCTATGGATTGTATTCGTACACCCAATATCAGCACAGTCTAATCATCGGTTCCTCTATTTTGTAATCCTATGATACAAAGAAGCCCTTATACGTGTGCCAATGATTAAACTGTCTCTGCCAATGATTAATATGCAGCAATGTGTCTAGCAGTTTGGCTACTATAGCAAATAGCATGCAGAACAAGTTCAGTTGTGCCTCATTTTACTATAGTAGGTAAATCTGTCAGAATTATTGCGTATCATTTGTATGTACCATGGTTGGCAATGAGGCTCACTATTACACTTTTATTTGTTTTGTTGCATGTGCCGATGATTAGACTGTGCTGATGGTTGGCCTTGTAGTTGATGATGTGCTGAACATGTATGATGCGTTTTTTGTAGGGTTTGCGAACCTGTGGTTGTGGCTTCAGAATGGATGGATCAATGGGAGAAGTGATGTGGAACAATTGCATGTGCCTTTGGAGTGCATTGAGGACGCTGAAAAGTGACGTGGAACCTGTGGATGTGCCTTTGGAATGGATTGGTGACTAGGAAAAGTGACGTGGAACCTGTGGATGTGCCTTCGGAATGGGTGGATCAGTAGGAAATAGTGACGTGAACTGTATCGATGAGAAACTATTTAGTTTATGATGTGCACCTGTTTAGATGTTGAGGTGCACCTATTGTGATGTGAACCCTATCGATGACATGAAACTATTTAGTTAATGATGTGAGCCTGTTGTGATGATGGCGGGTAACCTTTGTGATGCTGGTGTGAACTGGTGTTAATTCTAGTTATTATAAATCTCCTTTTTGTGATGATGGCGGGTAACCTTTGTCATGCTGGTGTGTTTTGGTGAACCGACAGCTGGGCCCGTGCAAAAAAACGTTAGGAACAACCGAGAGAGAGCATGGTTGTTGCCAGTCAAAGCAGTCAAACATGGCAGGATGTGTGGTTCCGATGAAAATTCGTGACGTTCTACGTGACCAAGCCAGTTTCGTCGAAGGCAATTGGGCTCTTAGTGGGCTACTGGGCCGGAGACGAAAATTCGCGACGTAAAAGTAGCGAAAATTCGGGCAAAACCAGTCTGCGACGGACCAAACAAATACGTCGAGAGAAAACTCCACTTTTCAGCCATTCGCGACGGAAACGCTCGAAGTTATCAAAACGTTCCGCTCAAAACATTTCGAATCACGCGGAATTTGGTAGTGATAACACTACTAAAACTAACATCTCTAACAAGAGATGCATGCAAAACAGGAGCTAAATAAATACAGCAGCTAGACAGAGATTAAGAATACAACATGTTCTCATGAAAAAGCGGAGCGTGTCACTCTCCACTAAAAGAATGCTGGGGTCCAACCAAGCTTATTGAAAAAGTAAAAACAAACTGAAAGCAAAAGCAAACAAAAATAAAAGACGCTCCAAGTAAAGCACATAAGATGCGACCGAATAAAAATATAGTTTCACTAGAAGTGACCTGATAATTTGTTGATGAAGAAGGGGATGCCTTGGGCATCCCCAAGCTTAGACGCTTGAGTCTTCTTGAAATTTGCTTGGATGTACCACCATGGAATCCCCAAGCTTAGGCTTTTCACTCTTCTTGATCACATCATATCATCCTCTTCTCTTAACCCTTGAAAACTTCCTTCACATCAAAATTCTCACAATCTTCATTAGCAACGTTAGTGCAATTGAAATAATAAATTCACATCGTTCAGTTTCAACACAAGTATAACACTCAGAAAAACATTAGCTACTGTCACAACTTCTTTCAAAACTCTTTTTCTCAAAAGAACACAAAAAGAAAGAGATTAAGATGCAAATGCGATAAATGGCAGAAATCTGTAAAAAAAGAACAGCAGGTAAAGATCTATTTTTTCAAAAATCTTCTGTTGCTCAAATCAAAAAGTGGTCTTTTAATTAAAGTTGCGTATATAACTCACGATTAAGCACAAAAAATCTCAGGTCATTTTGAATATCCTGTGATTTTTAACGAAATTAACAGTGGACAGTAGAAATCTGTTTCCTGCGCAGAAATCCGAAATATAGGCTCAACTTTCCACTAGATGCTTTACTTGGCTCAACAGCAACTCAAAAGAAAAGATACAGAGGGGTTGCTAAGGAAATAGACAACACCCAGGTTCAAAGAACACAAAAGAAAACGGGTTGAAAACAGCGAAAGAAAACGGGTTGTCTCCCGGTAGCGCTTTTCTTTAACGTCTTTCAACTAGGCATAAAATTTGAAACTCGGGTATTTTCAAGTGAAGCATTCAAATCAAGATTTGTCAATTATTTAATAAATCATTGTATTTTATATAAGTGGGTTTCATAGACTCCTCTCTTAGTACTTTTAGGCTTACTATCTTCATCAAATAAATTCTCAGGAACAATCCAATCAAAATTCTTTTCTTGGGCTTCGTGCAGAGCTACTAATTTAAAGGGGATTGGTATTTTATCCTTGTTTTCATTATTAGATTCAGTTTTTTCTAGAGCACCAACAATTTCTACACATGATCCAAGCATATTAAAACTATCAAAGACTTTTCTAGCTTCTATAGCAACATCCCCAATATTTTTAAGCATAGTTTCTAAGATGAAGTTTCTTTTCTCAACATCTTCAATGTTATTCAAGTTGAGGAACATATGTTGCATTATGGGATGGAGGTTAACAAACCTAGATTCTATCATGTGAACTAAAGAAGTTGCAGTAGTCTCGTAATTGGGAGCAAATTCTACTATGGATTTTTCCTCAAAGTTATTATGCTTACTAACATGATCAAAGAATTCTTTGATAGTGTCCTTTCCAAGTATAGAACCACTTCCTACTGGAAATCTATTAAGGTAAACTTACGGAACAACATGATGAGAAATAACAACATAGATACAAAAATAACAACTATGAAGTAAACTATTTTTTTGTGTGTTTTTGATAAACAGAAGCAAAACAAGCCAAAAATAAAAACAAGACAATAAAAAAAATAAAGAGGTTGAGAGTGAGAGACTCCCCTTGCCAGAAGACTTCCTTCTCCCCGGCAATGGCGCCAGAAAATATCCTTGACGCTTGTTATACACACGTTTGTTGGGAGACCCCAAGAGGATGGTGTGATGAGAACAACGGTAGGTATTTCCCCTTAGTTAGGAACCAAGGTTATCAATTCAGTAGGAATAAGAGGACCTTCGGAAGGTTGATGCCACTGACGGTGGTGCTGGCGCTTCACCGGTGTCAGCAACAACGTGGAACCTGCACACAACACAACCAAAATACTTTGCCCCAACGGTATAGTGAGGTTGTCAATCTCACAGGTCTTAATGAAAACAAAGATTAGACGTATAGTGTGGAAAACAGTGTATGCTTGAAGTAAGTAAAGAAAGCAGGAAATAGTTGTGGTTTGTTTAACAATGTGGAAAAATAGACCGGGGTTCATAGTTTCACTAGTGGTGTCTCTCCATAAAAGATAGCATGCTGGGTGAACAAATTACAGCTGGTCAATTGACAAATAGAGGTTGCACCGTATTGCACAATATGACATGAAGATTACTATGGTATTTAGTGCGGGAATTACAAAAAGATACATAGACCGACATCCATCTGCATCTATGACTAATAATCGACCCTCAGGTTATCATCCAAACCCCCTTAGGTATTAAGTTGCAAGCAACATATAATTGCATTAAACAAAGTGTGTAATATAAGCAATGCTTATGCACACATGCACTCTCCCCGCTGTTTTCTCTCTAATGGCAACAACACATCCTTCCCCTTCACGTTTCTGTCACTGGAGCAAGGAGAAAAGGAGGCATGAACCCACTATCGAGCATAAATACTCCCTCTTGGAGTCACTAGCAACTACTTGGTCAGAGTAACCACTAGCAACGGAAAGCATGCAAGATCACAAATAGCATATGCAAATAAAGACTATAATCAACTTGGCATAAGTTCAATATTCATCGGATCCCAACAAACAAAACACAGAGAATTACATAAGATCAATCTCAATCATGATAGGCAGCTCACGAGACCTAAACATGGATGCATATGAGGAGAAGACAACCATCTAGCTACAGCTACGAACCCGTAGTCCAAGGATGAACTACTCACGCATCACTCCGGAGGCAGGCATGGTGATGTAGAAGCCTCCGGTGATGATCTCCTCTCCGGCATGGTTCCGAAAACAGCTTCAGAACCCCCCAGATCTAGGGTTGACGGTGACGGCGGCTGCAGAACTTTTCGGGGATTTTTTATCAGGTGTTTAGGGTTTTCCAACCGGGGGGCTTAAATAGGAGAAAGGGCAAAGGCGGTGGAGGCCAGGGGGCCCCACACCCATAGGTGGCGCGGCCAGGGGGACCCGCGCCCCCCTATGGTGTGGCTCCCTGTTTCCCCTCTTCGACTCCTCTTAGGTGTTCTGGATGCTTCCGGGGAAATTAGGAACTTCGGGCTTTGTGGGGTCCAATTCCGAGAATGTTTGCAGAACAACTTTTCTGAAACCAAAAACAACAGAAAACAGGGAACTGGCACTTGGCATCTTGTTAATAGGTTAGTCCCGGAAAACGTATAAAAATGCTATAAATAAGGGAGAAAACAAGTAGCAATTGGAAAAATATGATCACGGAGCATCAGAAATTATAGATACGTTGGAGACGTATCAAACAGCTCCATAATTTTGAAAGAAACAAATTATGGTCTCTAGTGGAAATACCCAAGAATCATAATTTCATTGGAACAAAATGGGTGTTCAAGAACAAGCAAAACTCTCCTGGGAAAGTGGTTCACAACAAGGTTCGATTGGTTGCTCAAGGCTACTCTCAAGTCAAAGGACTTGACTACGGTGAAACTTTCGCTCCCATAGCTAGACTTCAATCCATTCATATATTAATTGCATTTGCCACTAGCCATAATTTCATCTTGCATCAAATGGATGTTAAAAGTGCTTTTCTAAATGGACCTCTAAATGAATTGGTATATGTTAAACAACCTCCGTGGTTCGAGGATCCCAAGTATCCTAACCATGTCTACTTCCTCCATAAGGCTTTGTATGGCCTCAAACAAGCCCCACGTGATTGGTATGATCATTTAAAGGAGTTCTTAGTAGATCGTGGTTTCGTACTTGGGGTAATTTACCCCCACACTCTTTACCAAAAGTGTAGATGGACATTTCTCTGTATTCCAAGTATATGTTTATGATATTATATTTGGATCATCTAACGTGAGTTTTGTAGACCAATTTTCCAAACTAATGACAAGTGAGTTTGAGATGTCTATGATGGGGCAATTAAAGTTCTTTCTCGGTTTTGAGATCAAGCAAAATTATGAAGGAACTTTTATCTGTCAAGCAAAATATATTCAAGACATGCTCAAGAAATTTGATATGATCAATGCCAAGCCACTAGCTTATCCAATGTCAACAACCGTGAATCTTAGTATGGATCACGAAGGTACACCGGTAGATCCAAAACTTTATCGCTCTATCATTGGATCTTTGCTTTATCTTTGTGCATCTAGACTGGATATTATGTTTAGTGTGGGTTTGTGTGCAATATTTCAATCTAACCCCAAGGAAACCCATATGATTGTGGTCAAAAGGATTCTTAGGTATTTGGTTGACACTCCCAAACATGGTCTTTGGTATCCATAAAACACAACCTTTGATCTTGTGGGATATTCGGGTGCGTATTTGGGAGGTGACAAAGTGGATAGAAAATCAACCTTGGGTGCTTGCCAATTTCTTGGTAGGTCACTTGTGTGTTGATCTTCCAAGAAGAAAAATTGTATTGCCACCTCCTCCACGGAAGCGCAGTATATTTCTACTGCTAGTTGTTGCTCTCAACTCTTATGGATGAGGAAATGTCTTAAGGATTTTGGAATTGAGATTAAGACAATGCCTCTTTTATGTGACAATGAGAGTGGTATAAAAAATGGTCACAATCCGGTACTTCATGGCAAGACCAAGCATATTGAGATTCGGTATCATTTAATTCTATATAATGTGGCCAATGGAGATATCTCACTTTCCGATGTCAACACCAAAGATCAACTCGCCGACATCCTCACAAAGCCTCTAGATGAGAAGAGATTCAAGCAATTGAGGAGTGAGCTCAGTATCGTATGTGCAAGCAATTTTAGTTGATTGAAAATCTTGCATACACACCTCTATTAGACTCTTATTTGGTTCTTAGATGTACGCATAGACATGGGGGAGTGTAGCTCAATCAATGAGTCAACACTACTCCTATAATGCATAAATAAAAAAATCATGCATAATGGTCATCTCAAATGACACAATGTGCTTCAATGATGAGTTTCGACAATGCACCCAAGATATATCTCCGCGGTGTCATATCGAGCATACTTATACATGGTGGCTAAGGCCTCTGCCCAAATCAAATATTCGAGTGTTGTTTGAGGTTTATATTGACAAGACATTTGGTGTTCAACTCATATGCATGTTCTTTCTTCATATTCCATATTGCATCCAATGTTTCTTGTTGAATTTTTTTATTTTTCCCATTGGATGCATACGGAAACCATCATGATCATCTCATGAAACATGTGCACATGGTCAAGTAAAACAATTTCAAAAACAATAAAGTAGAACTTGCTAAATTAAAATTTATACTTGCAAAGATTTTTTTAAAAAAATTACGAGGAAAAATTACTCATAAAAAGTTTTTTTTTGCAAAACCAGCCTGGATGGCTGGAATCGCTGGCTCCTTAGGCCGGCTTCCTCGGGCACGCGCCCGGCCTCGCCTCACGCCCACGCCGGCTTTGGGCCGGACCCCAGGCCGGGTCGCTCAGCCCCACGCCCGGCCTCGCCCCTCTCCCACGCCGGCCTGGCCGGCTCCCCAGGCGGGATGCCCAAAACTGCACAGGAAAAAGGGGGGCCACAATTTTCCTCTCCTAACCCCCTTCTTCCTCCCCTCTCCCCATTGGAGAGCCCCTTCAAGCTCTCCACCCCCTCCTCTCTCACAATCCAGCCCCTCCGAACCAACCCTAACCCACAGATCTAGAAGCCCCCGCTCTTCTCCACACTCTCCTCCACGTGGAATCCTCTTTGGGGCCCTGTTGGGAGAGATACTCTCCTTTGAAATTGTGGGGTTATTTTTAAGATGGCCTCCAACTCGGGTAATTTTTAGGGTTCCTCTCCTAAGTGTGTCGCATGCCATGTTGTAACGCCTGGGGGTTTCGCAATTAGAATTTTTTTTTTGTTTTTGTATTTCGTATCATGCATTGCATTGCATTTTTTAAACCCTTAAAAATTGTTTTCTTTCTCAAAGCTAATTTAATTGTCAACTCAAAATATTTTTTGGATTGCTTCCACAATCTTCACATGACTTATAATTACATCTTTGTTTTATCTAAATTATGTTACGCACATTGTTTTCCTATTTAAAACACTCACTAGAATCTCTCTTAATAATTTCTGGAAAAAATAATAATAATAAACGTTTTGGGGAGGCAGCAAAGCCACCACGGCCCAGGTACCTCGACCCACCAACAAGTGCAGCCCGACTAGGTGTGGGAGACGCTCCCCCGATCGTCTTTTTCCTCTGTACCAGTCACCAACAGAACGTGACCATGGCCACCACCACGCACGGTCCCCTCCCCCCTCCTTATCTACCCCAATCCGCACCCTTTCCTCCCAAAAAACCCTAGCCTTCTTCTTCTTTTCCCTCCTCCACTTTTCTTCTTCTCCACAATCAAAACATAACCATGGCTGCACCTCGGACCTCATCGTCCCGCCACCACGGTTCCCGTAGAGACAAGCTGGCCGCGGAAATGGAACCTCCATGCTCTCCACGTAGTCCACACCGAAGATCAGAAGCCGGATCCAACCATGTCGTCACTACCGAGGTCGTCTCCCTCCTCCGTCCATGGTACACTGGTGTCGTCTCTGTCGTTTTCTCTAGGTCTCCAGTCGTCCCTTCACTTCTCCGACCTCCCCAAGGTGAGCCTCTGCCTCGGGACCTCTCCCCTACCCCTCCTCGTGCTCTGGGAGCGTCACCATCGGGCGTCGCCCGCTGCAGGACGTAGTGGTCCTCGTTCTGTTCCCATCCTTCTCTCTGAATCTTTGGTGTTCGAAATTTAGTTAACCCCGGTGTCTCGCGTCTTATACCGTCGGATGTGTATCCTGTCACAAGAGCGCACGTACCCCAGTGGCTTATGCCCCCGACCGGCACCCGTGGAGACCAGGGATAGAATCCCTTTGGACGCAAAGCCCTCATGATTTTTGTTCCTTTTCCGCGCGGGGCCTGTGTCCACCTATAAGCGACCCCGGAAGCCACCCTGGCTCCAAACTCACCGCGTCAACGCCACGTGGCTGCCGGCCCCGCTTGTCAGCCTCTCTAACTGGATTTTCTCCGGTGATAAACGTCTTAGAATCAGATCTAGATCTGGAATCTTGCGTCCAGGCCCCTGGATTTCCTGTTTTTGCACCAAAGCCCTCACACTCTCTGTTTCCCTCACAATCAAGTCCCTGGTTTTACAGAAATCACCCTATATTTTCAAATGGCTATAACTTTGCTTTACTATTCCAAACAATGCAAACTTTATGTCTATTTTGATCAGAAAAATGCAAGGAACATTAATATGCCATCCATGCTCATGTTTGCATGTTTCATCTTGCATTTCAGTAGTGTTATGTATGTGCACCTAAATAATAAACATGGAATGTGTTGGGCTATCTAATTTAATTTGTGCCCTATTCCATTTAATCTTGTGTAGCTCACATATGAATTGTTTTCTATGCTAATCAACATTTAATTTGATGGTTAGCTAAACAACTTGAACCTATAAATAAATTGCGCGGACATCGAGTCCGCTTAAATTGGTTAAGTTGCATCTCACATGTCATGCATATAAAATAGGGTCATGCTGGATCTTTTGCCCTAGTAGTAATTGTTGCATACGGTGTTTCTTCTAGAACTTCTCTTCTTCGTGGATAGGACGTGAGATGATGTGAGCAACGGCAAGTTCTGCTACCTCTACAAGCTGGATTCCAGGCAAGCTTTACTCACTTTCTACCTATGTCTTCCGTTTCTCACTTGTTACGGATGCTTTCCGTTGTCTTTATTCTAGCCTTATGATTTGATGCTTGTGTCTCGATCCTATCATATGTTTACCTTGCCGACATGTCTGTTTTCTTGTTTTCCTTGCGATTCGTAGCGCATGCTTAGGTTCTTTGGCGAGTTTGGTTCTTTGTCACCTGACTAGTATGATAGGTTGTTTCAACTTAATTAAAATGATCTTAACTCTTGGGGTAATAATAAAATTTGTTTCGAGTTAAGGCACCGGCGGGAGGCCCCTCGAGGCTTTTGGTCCCTCTGGCGTCACTTTAGGAAAAGGTTCTTGTCCGCTGATCCAAGAATGAGCGCGCTTACCACATCGTGGGAGGAATGGGACTCCCCGCAACCTATTAGCCCCGTTGCACTCTTGTCCAGCATGCCACAACGTAGTTCGGGCTTTCCATTTGGGTACACACATCACCAGTTCTGCAGGTACAATGGCAACAACGTTGAGGATGACGTGGCCTCGGGTGTTTCTCGGGACATAGTGGTACATTTTTAGGGTTAATATGTCGGGGGGTATAAATAGGCGAAAGGGCAAAGGCGGTGTAGGCCTGGGAGCCCCACACCACCCCATGGCGCGGCCAGGGGGCGCGCCGCCCTATGGTGTGGGCCCCCTGTGGCCCCCTCCGGGTCTCTTCGGGACTCCGTGGAACCTTCGGGAATTCTAGGACCTCCGGATTTCGAATTTTCCAATTCCGAGAATATTTCCAGAACAACTTTTCTGAAACTAAAAACAGCAGAAAACTGGGAACTCGCTCTGTGGCATCTTGTCAATAGGTTAGTCCGGAAAATCGATAAACATAACATAAAGTGTATACCAAACATGCAGGAAACAACATGAAAACAACATGGAACATCAGAAATTAAGGATACATTTATGACGTTTCAACATCCCAAAGCTTAGTTCCTACTCGTCCTCGAGTAGGTAAACGATAAAAACACATAATTTTTGAGGTGACATGATACCAACATAAACTTGATTATAAATAATGTAAAAGCATAAGTAAGCTGAGATCATAGAACTTCAACACAATCATGATAAATAGAATTTTAATCATAAAGAATAGCAATCACCTTGCATCATGAGAAGTAACACAAATAAAAGATCATGAATAACAATGCAACGAAAGATATACGTTTGTTTCAAGTATAGAGAAAACACGGCAAAGTGATATTTTGCTAGTCCTTAAGAGTGGGGCAAAACATAAATGTCAGGACACCTTCGAAGTTCATGAGGAAGACTAGAACAAATAATTAGAAAACAAGCAATAACACATCATGAATCAATTAATAATGTTTCTGGGACAAATGCACATAAAACTCAGAATGGCAACTATGCTCTCTCAACTGTGCATAAAGTTAGAAGATGGAGACTCATCATAAAAGTAAAAGAAAGGCCCTTTGTAGAGGGAAGCATAGATCAACTCATGTGCTAGATCTTTTATTTTATTAACCAGAGGTATTCAAAACATTGACACTCCTCCCAACCATCTTACAGAAACCATGGCTAACCGAATCCTCGGGTGCGTGCCAACAATCACATACCGTGGAGTGTCTATTTTTTTAGAGAGGTGTATTCTTATGTCAATGAATGGTAAACAGAAAATACAGTACGTCACAAGCCAACTAGACTTCACAAGAGCAGCTCCCATAGAAGGACACATCTGGGTAGAAGGTCATCCCTCTTTCTCTTTTGTTTCCACAATTATGCTTTGACTGATAAATCAGGGGCAAAAATAGTGAAGAGAATTTGTTGTTATTAATTTGGGGCTGGGCACCCCGCTGCCAGCTTTTCTATCATTAGATAAGCGGATGAAGCCACTAGTCCAGGGTGTGAAAGTACAATCAACAAGTGAGATAAAGATTCTCTATTTACGTCCTCATGAGCTAAAACAGGAGCACAAAACATGAGTAATTTTGAAAGTTTTAAAGGTAACACATGAGCAATTTACTATGGAGTGGCGGTTAAATACCACATGTAGGTAGGTATGGTGGACAAAATGGTAAAACTTTGGTTTTGGGGAGTTGGATGCACGAGTAGATATCCTACTCAGTACAGGTGGAGGCTAGCAAAAGACTAGGAGCGACAAATCAAGAGAGCATAAGAGCCATAATCATGCATAACGACATAAACATCATTAATGAAAGCCTAAGTGGTACCACAAGTTCAAAAACTAAATGATCATGGAGGCTATAAGTGACTGGTTCATAGTCATAAAGATGGTGTGAGCATGCTCCAAGTCAACCAAATAAAACACTCGAAAGAGAACACCACAACTTTATGCTTCAATATGAAAAGAACAACTCACGATTCTTTCAATGGCACATTACACACTCTCAGCTATTTGAGGATAATCAAAGTCTAGACATAGTCTATACAAACTTCTACTTGCACCGTTATAAATTCTACCTCAAGAAGCAGTTTCTTTTCCCAACAAGCACCATACAAAACATGATTTAACAAAAACTCTCTAAATATTACAGAAATAAAACATGAGATTACTCACATAACACTACTAAAACTAACAGCTCTGAACAAGAGATGCAATGAAATCAAGAGCTAAACAGGAATTTTTGTAGCAACTAGAAGAAAAACTAAGAATACTAGCATAGTAAGTATTCAAACGAAAAAGCAGAGCGAGTATCTCTCCTAAAAAAGGAATGCTAGGGTTCAATTATATTATTGAAGCAAGAAAAACAAAAGAAAACAAAGGAAAAAAACAAATGGACGCTCCAAGTAAACTTCATATGATGTGACCGAATAAAAATGTAGTTTCACTAGAAGTGACCTGATAGATTGCTGATGAAGAAGGGGATGTCTTGGGCATCCCCAAGCTTAGATGCTTGAGTCTTCTAAAAATATGCTTGGATGAACCATGGGGGCATCCCCAAGCTTTTACCTTGCACTCTTCTTGATCACATATATCACCCTCTTCTCTTGACCCTTGAAAACTTCCTTCACACCACACTCAAAGAGTAATTCGCATTAGAGGGTTAGTGCAACAATAAAATATCCATGGATTCTGTAAGGGCACAAGTTCTATTGATTGTTTTAAACATTAGCTAGATCCACTGATGTTTCTTGAAGCAAACAAATCCACTTGACATCACAAACGAGCAAATGCAAGAAAAATGGCAGAATCTGTCAAAACCAAAACAGTCCGTAAAGACGAAATTTTTCGGGGAACTTATGTTGGTCAGATTGAATAAATTAAAGAACAAAAAATTGCGAAATTAGCCGTGTAATAAGCACACGAAATTTCAGGTCATTCTGATTTTTCTGTGATTTATACGATTTTTTATGGTGGACAGCAGAAATCTGTTTCCTGCGCAGAAATCCAAAAACCAACTCCAACTCTCGTCAGAAACTTTACTTGGCACAACTAAAACATGAAAGGAAAGATACAAATGAGTTGCTACATAAGTATACAACCCCTTGATTCAAATAAAACATAGAAAAACTGACACTACCCCGGACCCAGAGATATACATACTGTTATGTGCTCCTAGACATGGACTCACAAGGGCTTCAAGGTTACCAGCCCCAGCCGCAACAAACAACGGCAGGCAGACTGGATTCATCGGCACGTAGTCCGCATCCCCAGTCTACTACTCCTTGTATCCATGCTAGTCATAACCAACTACGCATATCAAAGCGTCCACGAATCGTATGAAACTGAACGAAACGGGACCAAACCTATACAGAGCTGCTATGTGTCCAAAAAGTGCAACAACAATCGAGGGTTACTGGGGTTACCTCGCCCCAGGCCGAATCAAATCGGCAGGCGGGCTCGGACATGGATCGTCGGCTCCACAACCCCTCGACTGCGACAACTATGCATGCTTAGCCAAAACTGTATAACAATGAGCTCGAAACCAACAACCGATCAAAGAAGTACTCTAGACAAGAAGCTGTATTAAACAAGTGTTACTAGAGTATAGCTTACAAACAGAGGTCACACGACCCAACATTACATCAGACAACGGAAGGCAAATTATGTTGCTAATCAACAAGAACCAAAAAGGCCTAAGTGGCCGCAACATAGGACGATGTCCCAGCCCATAGATTCCAGGCTGCTACCTGGGAACCCCAAACTACCCGTCGATGTCCACGTTGAATCACCACAGAAATGAGGAACTCCACCTGAACCAAAATTAAGCAAACCTGAGTACAGGAGGTACTCAACAAGACTTAGTTAACCTATTATATATCTTCTATCTTCAGAAAGGGTTTTATGAAGGCTGATTTGCGTAAAGCAATCTTTGTTTTGCAAGTTAAGGAAGGAATAGCACGTCTCATAGAATGATTTCAAAACAGATGAGAAAACTACTCAAGTACTGAGATCATCATCTTCTTGTATTCCACCAAGTCCTTCCCATTCCCACACTATCTCATGCTACAAGGATCACCCCTCTCGGCATCTCCGAGGAGGCACCCTTCAATCATGGTTAACAAGTTTTAGTCATTCTGTTGAAGTTATCTATGATCACAGAATCTGTTGTCAAGTCGTCTGTAACCGTGGACACGGCTTCTCGAGGAGATTTATCCCTGCAGGGTGGTACACTTTACCCACACGTACCCTCCGACTCTTAGCGCCACATGTACGCTCTTCCATGGAGCGCGGTAGAGGGTGGCTGGCTCCGACCTTTACCTTGCTCGACCCTATCCATGAGTCAACCCAAACAGGGCCATCCCGTCAACAGGGAGTTGGCGACCTCCTGACGGCACCTGTTCTGTGAGTCGGGATCAAGATCCTTGTACGTCCATCACTTGTCCCGGTCACGCCCTAGTTTTTCTCCAAATCGTTTTCTGACTCACATGCAGATGGAAATAGCAAACTACGTGACTCATGGATGTGGCCAAACAAGTTAGTTAGTCGAGCGAGGTTCATTGGCTCGCGCGTGTGGTTGCACGCTCAGTCTTGGTTTCTGCGGCGAGACCTTAATCCTAGGGTTGGCAAGTAGAGGACAAAGAACCACTTCCCAAGTGGCCTCCTGTCCTTGCCTTAGTCAGGTTAACCACACAATGCTCATCTCACCATGTCATCATATCATACTAGGTTATCGCAGCTCTGATTCATCAACCGGATGGAGCAGAGGTAAACAAACATGTAGGACTAAGCGAAGCAGATATGAAGCTCTGGCGATGCGCACAAGCAATTCTATGGAGGCTAGGAGCATTGGATCAGGATATTTAGGCAATGCATCATATAGGTGAACTATGTCTACTAGCATCAAATACTTTGGAATCGAAATGCAAAGTACGAGATCAAATGTTGTTCGAAAACGTATATGAGCAGATAAGAGGTTATGCTTGCCTTGGTTCAAGAAAACCAGATAAAGTCTTCAGGAATAAGTGCTTGACTTGTCGTTTAGGATCAAGTATTCACCATTGGATTGCTGGCCTTCTCTTCGGAGTCACGTTCTACCGAGGGGGACAAACACCGAAAAGAAGAATATCAATCAAACATGGCATCGATGCAATGCGCAATATGTATGCATGAGCAAATTAATGCACTGAAATAAAGCCCTAAACATGCTCGATGAGTTGCTAGGGTTCGTATGTCAGTTATGCAATTTTACTGAAATTATCCCGAAATAGACCCCGGAGGGGCAATTCGGGCAATTATGAAAGTAAGTGCTATTTTAAAAGATCAAATGGGGTTTAAAACATCATAACTAGATTGCATTTGTCATTTTGAGCAATTTGATATATAACTTTTAATTTTCTAGTTTTATTGAATAAAAACTTATTTTTCTATTTTAAATGAATTAAACAACATTAAATAAAGGCCAAAAAATGAAGTGTGTCAAACATTTATGAAAGTGACATTTTTGGGTAGCTTACATTTTTATGAACATTACCATATTTTTACTTTATTTTTCCGAGTAACCTTTTGGAAGATATTAACTATACAAATTTTATACATTTTCTGGAATTTCCTGAATTTACTAAAAAGGGAATTTATGACATCAGCATGATGTCACTGTGACATCATAGTGCTCTGTTCTTCACAGCTAGGATCGAATTCGATCAAATTAGCGCGCAAATTTTGAATCAAATTATGCAGTGAGTAAGAGGAGGTGGAGGGGGACCTAGGCGTGGCGCCGGTTGACCATATGGTCGCCGGATTCCTCGTCGGCGTCCATGTCCGTGGCGGAGGAGGGAGATGCACGGTGACGAGGCAATTCGGAGGAGGAGCAAGCGATTGGAGGGGACAGGGATGCTGAGGAGCTCACCGTGGAGCTCGTGAAGGGCTCGAGGAGGCGAGGGAAGGCCGGAGTCGGCTAGAATCAACCTCGACGGCCGGCGGCCGGAGTTGGGAACGGCGGCCCGATTCCCGCCATGGAGGCCATCCCGGGAAACGTCCTTCGACGGGGAGACGCCGGGAGACCTGGTGAACCTCTTGGGGTGCTCCGTTGGGCGCGGGAGGGCTCGAATCGGCGGCGATGGCCGGCGGCCGGACAGTCACAGAACTAGGGTTCGTTCGGGTTGAGGCCAGAGAGAGAAAGAGAGGAAGTGAGGTAGGGTTTCTGCGAGCATAGAACTATCCGCACGTCTCCTAGGCATGCTAATCCACCACGGAGAGTTTTAGCAGGTGGTGGCAGCGCGCCGACATCGACATCCATCCTTCTGTCAAGAGGTTGAAGAAAGACATAAAAAGAATTTCTCCATAACCCGCTGGAACTTTCAGAAAATACACAGAGGTCCTTTTCTGTTTGAAAACAGAACCAAAAACAAACTTTTGAGGGCCTTTTTGAAATCAGAAAAATTGGCAAAAATAAGTTTTGGAAACCTTGTAAAATTGCCAACCACATCATATTATTGTTTGGTGAAATTGAAATCTTTTTCAATACAAGATTTTGGGAACCAAAATAGGTACTATTTGTGGGATTTTCTCAAACCATTTAAACTCACAATTTAAATTGGTTAAAACATGATTTAATTTTTTTGTTTCATGCATGTATGAGATGAACACAACACCACACACCCTCTTGTAGCAAAAATTGGGATGTTACAAATCTACCCCCCTTACAAGAATCTCGTCCCGAGATTCCCGAAGGAGAAAGAAAGAAGGAACACCGATTTTGAACGACCTTCTCGAACCTTACGGTTCTCTTCTCGTAGAGGTTGATTTGTAGCATCTTGAAGTATTGAACGGATACACCTTAGGTAAGAGGGAAACTCTTAGGAACTGATCTTCACGAAGATCGAGTATCTCATGGGTAACTCATGATAGGAAGGTTCATAAAGAACATTTGAGTTAACATGCATGAAACACATCAAGATAACGGAATGAGTAGAAGATGGTTTCAAGTTTGCGGACGATTGGTCTTGAAAGGATTTAGAATATGAGCTTTGTACAAGACATTAAATATTTTTAGAAAAGAAAGGTTGAACAACTTTTGACATAGAGGTTTCTTCAAACAGAATACCAAAATGGGAAGGATTGCCTTGGATACCACAACGTAGTATCCGTAGATGAGGGAAACACGAGAAAACACTGTAATTCGTGTGGCAGAGAAAATTTGATACATGATAATGTTCACTCTTCGGAGTGGACACGGAAGCTGAAGGAACTTTCATTCCATTAAATTTTGTGTAAAACCTTGTCAAGGATCGGAATATTACTTCACGGTAGAAGATGAGTAACCACAAAATGTTGGAACACCGTGATTAAGGAGGAGTTCTTGGTCACACCATAAGGATGGTTAACCAACGAGGGTTGAAACACCGGAAGTAATAAGGAATCTCTTTCCTATCGTGGTTTGGACGTAACCATACATCCACCACCTGGTTGAGATCCCATGGCTGAAGTAACTGACAAATTCACACAATGTGTGAGAAAACAGAATTTCAGGTATACACCACTTGAAAAAGGAAACTGGTCAATAGCGGTTATAAAACACCAAGAGATGTTCTCCTGATGAACTTGTTTCCACTGAAACGAAGGTTTGGAGGATCAACGAAGAGACATCGGAAGAATCAACTTCCAGGTTCTGCTGGATGTTCTAGATACCGACAGCAGGCTCACGACAAGCCTTCTATAGGTCATCAAGTCAATGTAAAACTCCGGTTTGGAACAACAGGGAGGAAACTTGTTAGAATAAGCCATACAAGAATTCTCACGGAGAGTGGTTGTTCTTACGGATTCAAAGAGATATGACATTAGGCCTTCCGGCTATTTGTGTCAACCAGAACATCAACCATGCCGGATTTTGGAAAGACCTGATTCAATACCTTGAGGAAACACCAACCATCGTTGCTGCTTGAGATTCAACTCTGGTTTGTGGTTAGATAACTCAGACTCGATATGTTTGAGAGAAGAGATTGCACCTGTTACCAACGAGACACATTACTGGATTCTCAAGATATAGACTACGATTCCACGCTCAAGAAGATGAGCGAGATTGCAGAACTCATGTATTAGCAACTTGTGGAAGATGGTTGCACCTACATGGATTACTTGCAACAAAACACATCGGAGTCCTTGTTGGGAAGATGATAACAAAGATCACCAAGATCTTGGACTTCTTCTCTCAAGAAAAATCAGTCAGTGGCTTAGCGTGGATGCAAACTTAAGTGAATGGAGGTAAAAACCAACCATCTCAAGGATACTCCACACATGCATGACCGACTGGGGATTATTCCCGAAGGAACAAGGAAACTTTACTCGAATCCATGACGGAAGCTTTCACCATAAGCACATAGACCGGAGTAAGCCACTTCAAACATCCAGAACACAATCTTCGTGATGACACAAAGATGGTTCTCAAAAGTTTCCAATATTGTTGCCATTTGTTCAGCATGAACCTCTTGCAACTTGGAGAAAATAGGAATGTCACCGATGAGCTCAACAACACTCTTATCATAACACTCCAAGGATAGCGGTTCATCTGATACATGAACACGGCAAAACATTGGTTAGAACAAAGGACATGAAGGTGTACTCGGGTAAAACACTATGAGTGAAAACACCGTCAAGATAGTCCTTGAATCTGGACTTGATTTGACGATAACCCAAATCAAATCAAGGTTAGAAAGATAGCATGTCCATTAAGGAGATACTATCCTGCTTAACACAAAGGAAACTAGGCATCCCTTAACGAAGGACCAAGTTAGGCGAAGCTTTTGCCTTTCAACTCTCCAAGTTGTTGTTTAAGCTGAATCACTAGTCCAAGGTGTCTAGCGTAGTTTCTTGGAGAAAGGAGGGGTTCAAATACCCCTTGTGTAGACATCACGGTCAGGTAGAACCTGGTGATGCTTCTAGGAAGACAACAAGAATATCACAACCCACCGGTATGTCTTGGAGTTCGAGAAAGAATCTTGCTTTCCAGAGCAACTGATATGATCTTGAGAGCTTCAGCATGAACCTAACCCTTTGACCAAGAATGTGCACCAGAATGAACGGATTTGATAACACAGTCAACTTTAAAACGATGTTGGGTGACCGATAGTGCTAAGAAGGATACAGATGTTTCTTAGATTTTTCAAAGCAATAAGAATTGCTAAGAATATCTGATACACATGTCAATACATAGACCCATCATACTCCAGCATTCGAGCTTAGAGGAAGGGGGTGAAGATGTGTGAGAGCATCACTTCATCACTAAGGCCATGAAACTCAACATGACCTCTTGATATAATGGAGTGTGATACCCTGAGGTAGAACAGAATAGAAGCTAATGAAACTTCTTTAATCTGTGGATTACAAAACTTTGACCTGGTCCTAGAGATGAACTAGGTACTGGAGTTTGTTTCTCCTGACATCCCAAGGTGGAATGTTTTGACCTAAAACAGGAGCAGATGCATTGGGAGAATCCAACACACATATGCAACTTGGTGTCACAAATAACGGATGGAGATCTGAGAGCAACTAAAAGGTAGAAACATGCTCAGGAGAATTCCTAAGATCACGTTGGTTGCACGGGGTAATACTCATTTGTAGAACCCATGCCAAAACAGAGGTATAGCTGAACCAAGAACAAGGATATGGAAATCATAAGAACACACTTGTCGTGATCCTTTTGATTCCTAGATAAAACCTATGGTTATTGGAGTAGAGATTACTTAGCCATCCTGGGGTAGAAGATGTTCCTCAGGGTCCAAAGAAACGGAACTTGGGTTAAAGGTCAGCATCCTGTACTGATGGCATGAGCATCACATGGTTATGAAACCACATGACTCAACTCACCACTACTCAGCACATTCCGGGACCTTCGGTTCAAGTTCAAGGGGTAAAAACACGACGAAAGGAGTAACTACTATCGGGGTGCCTTGAAGGGCACCACAAATAGCAATCACGGAGTATCTTCCAGAAACCATACATAGCTCCGAAAGTATCTGATCAAAAGGCAAGGAATACATTCGAGATGCAAAGCAGATCTCGAGGTTCAGGATTTGAGACTCTAGAACATGAGGATGTGGAATCCACCCAACTTTGAGAGACTAGGATGGAAAGGAAATCTCCCAGTTTCAATCGAGGGATAACGGAACATGGGACACACACGACTCTAGAAACTTTTTAACACTAGGTCAACTTGGGTAACAACGTCCTTGCCAAAGGAGGCACCTAGATTTTGAATGACTAGAAGAGATAGCAAAACCTTTTCAAATCAAAACAGGTAAGATGACCCAGAGTTAGAGCGATACCAGATAAGGAGTAAAAAGAATCCTAAGAAGGTTTTTGACAACTCATTTGAGATTTCAAATAGTTTTCACAAACACTAGACTCGACATCGACCAAGCAGTAAGGTTTTCCTACAGGCAGTCCTGCTCTGATACCATGACCTGTCACGACCCCGGACCCAGAGATATACATACTGTTATGTGCTCCTAGACATGGAGTCACAAGGGCTTCAGGGTTACCAGCCCCGGCCGCAACAAACAACGACAGGCAGACTGGATTCATCGGCACGTAGTCCGGATCCCCAGTCTACTACTCCTTGTATCCATGCTAGTCATAACCAACTACGCATATCAAAGCGTCCACGAATCATATGAAACTGAAGGAAACGGGACCAAAGCTATACAGAGCTGCTATGTGTCCAGAAAGTGCAACAACAATCGAGGGTTACTGGGGTTACCTCGCCCCAGGCCGAATCACATCGGCAGGCGGGCTCGTACATGGATCATCGGCTCCACAACTCCTCGACTGCGACAACTATGCAGGCATAGCCAAAACTTTATAACAATGAGCTCGAAACCAACAACCGATCAAAGCAGTACTCTAGACAAGAAGCTATATTAAACAAGTGTTACTAGAGTATAGCTTACAAACAGAGGTCACACGACCCAACATTACATCAGACAACGGAAGGCAAATTATGTTGCTAATCAACAAGAACCAAAAAGGCCTAAGAGGCCGCAACATAGGGCGACGTCCCAGCCCATAGATTCCAGGCTGCTACCTGGGAACCCCAAACTACCCGTCGATGTCCATGTTGAATCACCACAGAAATGAGGAACTCCACCTGAACCAAAATTAAGCAGACCTGAGTACGGGAGGTACTTAGCAAGACTTAGTTAACCTATTATATATCTGCTATCTTCAGAAAGGGTTTTATGAAGGCTGATTTGCGTAAAGCAATCTTTGTTTTGCAAGTTAAGGAAGGAATAACACGTCTCATAGAATGTTTTCAAAACAGATGAGAAAACTACTCAAGTACTAAGATCATCATCTTCTTGTATTCCACCAAGTCCTTCCCATTCCCACACTATCTCATGCTACAAGGATCACCCCTCTCGGCATCTCCGAGGAGGCACCCTTCAATCATGGTTAACAAGTCTTAGTCATTCTGTTGAAGTTATCTATGATCACAGAATCCGTTGCCAAGTCGTCCGTAACCGTGGACACGGCTTCTCGAGGAGATTTATCCCTGCAGGGTGGTACACTTTACCCACACGTACCCTCCGACTCTTAGCGCCACATGTACGCTCTGCCATGGAGCACGGCAGAGGGTGGCTGGCTCCGACCTTTACCTTACTCGACCCTATCCATGAGTCAACCCAAACAGGGCCACCCCGTCAACAGGGACTTGGCCACCTCCTGACGGCACCTGTTCTGTGAGTCGGGATCAAGATCCGTGTACGTCCATCACTTGTCCCGGTCACGCCCTAGTTTTTCTCCAAATCGTTTTCTGACTCACACGCAGATGGAAATAGCAAACTACGTGACTCATGGATGTGGCCAAACAAGTTAGTTAGTTGAGCGAGGTTCATTGGCTCGCGCGTGTGGTTGCACGCTCAGTCTTGGTTCCCGCGGCGAGACCTTAATCATAGGGTTGGAAAGTACAGGACAAACAACCACTTCCCAAGTGGCCTCCCGTCCTTGCCTTAGTCAGGTTAACTACACAATGCTCATCTCACCACGTCATCATATCATACTAGGTTATCGCAGCTCTGATTCATCAACCGGATGGAGCAGAGGTAAACAAACATGTAGGACTAAGCGAAGCAGATATGAGGCTCTGCCGATGCGCACAAGCAATTCTATGGCGGCTAGGAGCAGTGGATCAGGATATTGAGGCAATGCATCATATAGGTGAACTATGTCTACTAGCATCAAATACTTTGGAATCGAAATGCAAAGTACGAGATCAAATGTTATTGGAAAACGTATATGAGCACATAAGAGGTTATGCTTGCCTTGGTTCAAGAAAACCAGATAAAGTCTTCAGGAATAAGTGCTTGACTTGTCGTTTAGGATCAAGTATTCACCATTGATTGCTGGCCTTCTCTTCAGAGTCACGTTCTACCGAGGGGGACAAACACCGAAAAGAAGAATAACAATCAAACATGGCATCGATGCAATGCGCAATATGTATGCATGAGCAAATTAATGCACTGAAATAAAGCCCTAAACATTCTCGATGAGTTGCTAGGGTTCGTATGTCAGTTATGCAATTTTACTGAAATTATCCCGAAATAGACCCCGGAGGGGCAATTCGGGCAATTATGAAAGTAAGTGCTATTTTAAAAGCTCAAATGGGTTTGAAAACATCATAACTAGATTGCATTTGTCATTTTGAGCAATTTGATATATAACTTTTAATTTTCTAATTTTATGGAATAAAAACTTATTTTTCTATTCTAAATGAATTAAACAACATTAAATAAAGGCCAAAAAATGAAGTGTGTCAAACATTTATGAAAGTGACATTTTTGGGTAGCTTACATTTTTACGAACATTACCATATTTTTACTTTATTTTTCTGAGTAACCTTTTGGAAGATATTAACTATACAAATTTTATACATTTTCTAGAATTTCCTGAATTTACTAAAAAAGAAGTTTATGACATCAGCATGATGTCACTGTGACATCACAGTGCTCTGTTCTTCACAGCTAGGATCGAATTCGATCAAATTAGCGCGCAAATTTTGAATCAAATTATGCAGTGAGTAAGAGGAGGTGGAGGGGGACCTAGGGGTGGCGCCGGTTGACCATATGGTCGCCGGATTCCTCGTCGGCGTCCATGTCCGTGGCGGCGGAGGGAGATGCATGGTGACGAGGAGATTCAGAGGGGGAGCAAGCGTTTGGAGGGGGCAGGGATGCTCAGGAGCTCACCGTGGAGCTCGTGACGGGCTCGAGGAGGCGAGGGAAGGCCGGAGTCGGCCGAAATCAACCTCGACGGCCGGCGGCCGGAGTTTGGAACGGCGGCCCGATTCCCGCCATGGAGGCCATCCCGGGAAACGTCCTTCGACGGGGAGACGCCGGGCGACCTAGTGAACCTTGTGGGGTGCTCCGTTGGGCGCGGGAGGGCTCGAATCGGCGGCATTGGCCGGCGGCCGGACAGTCACAGAACTAGGGTTCGTTCGGCTTGAGGCCAGAGAGAGAAAGAGAGGAAGTGAGGTAGGGTGTCTGCGAGGATAGAACTATCCGCACGTCTCCCAGGCATGCTAATCCACCGCGGTGAGTTTTAGTAGGAGGTGGCAGCGCGCCGACGTCGACATCCATCCTTCTGTCAAGAGGTTGAACAAAGACATAAAAAGAATTTCTTCATAACCCTCTGGAACTTTCAGAAAATACAGAGAGGTCCTTTTCTCTTTGAAAATAGAACCAAAAACAAACTTTTGAGGGCATTTTTGAAATCAGAAAAATTGGCAAAAATAAGTTTTGGAAACCTTGTAAAATTTCCAACCACATCATATTATTGTTTGGTGAAATTGAAATATTGTTCAATACAAGATTTTGGGAACCAAAATAGGTACTATTTGTGGGATTTTCTCAAACCATTTAAACTCACAATTTAATTTGGTTAAAACGTGATTTAAATTTTTGTTTCATGCATGTATGAGATGAACACAACACCACACACCCTATTGTAGCAAAAATTGGGATGTTACAAAAACAAAGCAAAAAATAAAACCATGGGTTATCTCCTAAGAAGTGCTTTTCTTTAACGCCTTTTAGCTAGGCCCAGAAAAGTGGAATCAAGTGTCTTCAAGTGGAGGGGCATTCAAATCAAGATTTGGCAATTCCTTAATAATGCATTGTATTTTTTCTAAGTGAATTTCAGAGGCTCCTCTCTTAGAACTTTTAGGCTTACTATTCTCATCAAATAAATTCTCAGGAAGAATCCAATCAAAATTCTTTTGTTGGGCTTCATGCAGCGCTATCAATTTAAATGGATTTGTATTTTATCCGCCTTTTCATTATTAGATTCAGTTTTTTCAAGAGCACCAACAATATCTACACATGAGCCTAGCATATTACAACGATCAAAGACTTTTCTAGCTTCTATAGCAACATATCCAAATTCTTTAAGCATGGTTTCTAAGATAAAGTTCCTTTTCTCAATATCTTCAATGTTATTCAAGTTGAGGAACATATGCTGTAATATGGGATCAAGGTTAACAAACCTACCTTCTAACATGTGAATTAAAGAAGTTGCAGCAGTCTCATAATTTGCAGCAAGTTCTACTATGAATTTTCCCTCAAAATTATCATGCTTACTAACATGATCAAAGAATTCTTTAATGGTATCCTTTCCAAGTATAGAACCACTTCCTACTGGCATATCTTACAGGGTAAACTTAGGGAACAACATCATGAAAAATAAAAACGAGGTAACAAAAGTAACAACTAAAATAAGAACTAATTTTTTTGTGTGTTTTTGATAAAGAGAAGCAAACAAGACAAAATTAAATAAATGAAGCAAAACAAAAACAAAGTAAATAGATTGGAAGTGAGAGACTCCCATTGCAGAAATTATCTTCCTCCCCGGCAACAGCGCCAGAAAATGCTTTGATGCGTGTGAACACACGTTCGTTGGGAGACCCCAAGAGAAAGGTATGAAGAGTCCAGCAGCAAGTTTCCCTCTGAAAAGAAACAAAGGTTGAATCGACCAGTAGGCAGAAGGAGTAACTGTAACATCCCAATTTTGCTTAACTAGGGTGTGTGGTGTTGTGTTCATCTCATACATGCATGAATCAAAAATTTAAACCATGTTTGAAACAATTTAAATTGTGAATTTAAATGGTTTGAGAAAAGTCCCACAAATAGTACTTAAAATGGGTTCCAAAATCTTGTACTGAAAAGTAATTCAATTACACTAAAGAAACACATAGTTTTGTTGGAAATTTTACAAGGTTTCCAAAACTTAGTTTTGCCAAATTTATTCTTGCAAAAAGGGCCTCAAAACTTTTTTTCTGTCCTCCTTTAAAACAAAAAAGGTCCTCGTTGTAATTTTCTCGAGAGGGCAGGGGGTTATGGAGGAAAACTTCTTTGTCTTCTACCTCTGAACGGATGGCAGCTGTGTGTCCACCCCCCCCCCCCCCCCCCGCCGCCGCCGATGCCACCTCCTGCTTGTGTATGCGAGCCCCCCGCGAGTGGATGACCTCTCCTGGACGCCGTGTTGTTCCTCTCCTCTCCCTCCCTATCCTCTCTCGCTCTCTGTATCGTCCGGTAGAACAAAACCTAACCGAACCCTAGCTCGTCGTGGCCTCCGTCGATTGCCTCCTCTCCGGCCGGCCCTGAATGAATTGAGCATGCAAGAAGCTCCGTCGTGGTGTCCTCTCCCTCCTCCACAACTTCTGCGAGCCGAGGAGGTCGACATCACCGGAATTGGGCCATCCCCTACCACTCCGGCCGCCGGCCTCCTCCGTGTGGCGCCGTCGTTTGAGGCCCCCTCGAGCCTCACTGTCCCCTCCATTGGCTTCCTGGTGAGCTAACGGTCCTCCCGGACCCCTCCAACTCCTCCCTCTCCCTCTGTTTTGTTGCGTCGCTGGAACCCGTGGCCGCTGCCGCCTTTGCTCGTCACCGGGGAGTCTCCGGTGGTAGTTAGCAAGCGGCGCCGCCACCCCTAGGTCCCTCTCGAGCCACTCTACGTCGTGGTGCATTCCATTCTGCGAATTGCACATGAATTCAATCGAATTTGAGATCAATTGTGAAGAATAGAGCACTGTGATGTCACAGTGAAGTCATAACTCCTCTTTTTAGGAATTCCAGGAAATTCCAGAAAAGGAAATAAAATTGAATAATTAATAAGTTCTGTTTTATACCTCAAAAAAATAAAAGGAAGGTGCCAAAATGTTCATAAAAATGTAACCTATCTAAATATGTAATTTTCACCCATGTTTGAGAAAGTTGGTTTTTGAACATTATTTAATGTTGTTTAATTCATTTAAAATAGAAAAATAAGTTTTTATTCAATAAAATTAGAAAATTAAAAATTATATACCAAATTGCTCGAAGTTACAAATGCAATCTAGTTATGATGTTTTCAAACCTATTTGAGCTTATAAAATTGGACTCACTTTCATAATCACCCGAATTGCCCCTCCGGGGTCTATTTTCGGGACAATTTCAATAAAAATGCTTAACTGACATATGAACCCTAACAACCCATCGAACATGTTTAGGGCTTTATTCCAGTGCATTAACTTCCTCATGCATACATATTGCGCATTGCATCGATGCCATGTGTTGATTGTTACTCTTCTTTTCGGTGTTTGTTCCCCCTCGGTAGAACGTGACTCCGAAGAGAAGGCCAGCAGTCCAATGGTGAATACTTGATCTTAACCGACAAGTCAAGCAGTTATTCCAAAATATCTTTCTATTGGTTTTCTTACAACAAAGGAAAGCATAACCTCTTATCTGCTCATATATGTTTTCGTACAACTTTTGATTCTCGTACTTTGCATTCGATTCCAAAGTATTTGATGTCAGTAGATATAGTTGACCTATATATTGCATTGCCTCAACATCATGATCCACTGCTCCTAGCCGCCATAGATTTGCTTGTGCGCATCGCTAGAGCCTCATATCTGCTTCGCTTAGTCATACATGTTTGTTACCTCTGCTCCATCCGGTTGATGAATCAGAGCTGCGATAACCTAGTATGATATGATGACGTGGTGAGATGAGCTTTGTGTGGTTAATCTGACTAAGGCTGGTATGGGAGGCCACTTGGGAAGTGGTTGTTCGTCCTATACTTGCCAACCCTAGGAGTAAAGTCGGGTGCAGAAGCCAAGACTGAGTGTACAACCACGCGCGATGGCCATTAGCCTCGCCGACCGACTAACTTAGCTGGCTTTATCCATGAGTCACGTAGTTTGAGATTTCCATTCGGCAACGCAAATAAAAACTTTTAAAAGGTTTTGAAAACAAAATGCTCCGCTTGGGCGTGAGCGGGGCCAACTGATGGACGTACACGGATCTTGACCCCGCCTCACAGAGACAGGTGCCGTTAAATGAATGGCCAGCTCCCTATTGACGGGGTGGCCTTATCTCCTGGATAGGGTCGGGTAAGGTAAAGGTCGTGGCTAGTCACCCTCTGTCGCGTTCCGTGGAAGAGCGTACATGTGGCGCTAAGAGTCGGATGGTACGTGTGGGTAAAGTGTACCCCCTGCAAGGATAAATCTTTTCGAGAAGCCGTGTCCGCGTTTAAGGACGACTTGGTGAAAGTAGTTTGGCCATAGATAACTCAACATGACGTAAAAGATGTTGACAAAGCATGGAGGAAATAGATGAAAGGTGCTTCCTCGGAGATGCCGAGAGGGGTCATCCTTGTAGCATGTGAGATGCTGGGAAATGATGTTGGTGGTTGAAAAGATGATGATTACAGTAGTTGAGTTACTCATCTGTTTCAGAAACATTCTATGAGACGTGTTGTTCTTCCTCGATTTGGAAAACAAAGATTGCTTTACGCAAAATAGCCTTCATAAAACCCTTTCTGAAGATAGCAGATATATAATAGGTTAACTAAGTCTTGTTGAGTACCTCCCATACTCAGGTTTGCTTAATTTTGGTTCAGGTAAAGTTCCCACTTTAGTGGTGGTGATTCAACATGAACATCGACAAGTAGTTTGGGGTTCCCAGGTAGCAGCCTGGAATCTAAGGGATGGAACGTCGCCTTATGTTGCGGGCTCTTAGGACTTTTGGTTCTTGTTCATTAGCGACATAATTTGCCTTTCGTTGTCTGATGTAATGTTGGATCATGTGACCTCTGCTTGTACAGCTACTCTAGTAACACCTGTTTAATAAAGCTTCATGTCTAGAGTGCTGTTTTGATCGGTTGTTGGTTTCTAGATCATTGTTATACAGTTTTGGCTATGCCTGCATAGTTGTCGCAGTCGAGGGGTTGTGGAGCCGATGATCCATGTCCAAGCCCGCTTGACGATGTGATTCGTCCTCTGGAGAGGTAACCCCAGTAACCCTCGATTGATGTTGCACTTTCTGGACACATAGCATCTCTGTATAGCTTTGGTCTCGTTCCTTCAGTTTCATTCGATTCGTGGACGCTTTGATATGCATAATTTGTTATGACTAGCATGGACACAAGGAGTAGTAGTACCGTGGTGATCTGGCCTATGTGCCGATGAATCCGGTTTGCCTGCCCTTGTTTGTTGCGGCCAGGGCTGGTAACCCTGAAGCCCTTGTGAGTACATGTCTAGGAGCACATAACAGTATGTATACCTTTGGTTCCGGGGTCGTGACAGGTCATGGTATCAGAGCAGGACTGCCTGTAGGAAAACCTTACTGCTTGGTCGATGTCGAGTCTAGTGTTTGTGAAAACTATTTTGAAACTCCAAATGGATTGTGAAAATTTCTTTAGGATTCTTTTTACTTCTTGTCTAGTATCGCTCTAACTCTGGGTCATCTTACCTGTTTTGGTTTGAAAAGGTTTTGCTATCGCTACTAGTCATTCAAAACCTAGGTGCCTTCTTTGGCAATGACGTCTTTTACCCAAGTTGACCTAGTGTTAAAGTTTCTAGAGTCGTGTGTGTTCCATGTTCCTTTATCCCTTGATTTAAACTGGGAGGTTTCCTTTCCATCATAATCTCTCACAGTTGTTCGAACTCCACACTCCTACGTTCTTAACTTTCAACTACAGAATCTCGGGATCTCCTTTTCATCTCGAATGTATTCTTTATCTTTTTCTCAAATTCTTCCGGAGCTACGTTTGTCTTTTGAAATATACCTCGTGATTGCTATTCATAGTGTCCTTTAAGACACTAAGAGAGTAGTTACTACTTTCTTTTGGTTTTCAACCTTGGACTTGAACCGAAGGTCCCGGAATGTGCTGGACTGTGGTGGGTTTAATCATGCGGTTATAACCATGTGATGCTCACGCCATTAGTACAGGATGCTGACCTTTAACCCAAGTTCCGTTTCTTTGGATCGTGAGGAATCTGTTCCACCTTAGGGTGGCTAGGAAATTCCAACTCTCATAGCCGTAGGCTTTCCTTTGGAACCAAAAGGGATCACAACAAGAGTTTCCTTTATGATTTCCACATCCTTGTTCTTGACTCTGCTATACCTCTCGTCTTAGCATGGGTTCTACAAATGAGTACTACCCTGTGCAACCAACGTGATCTTAGGAATTCTCCTGAGCATGTTCCTACTTTCAAGTTGCTTTCAGATTTTCATCCGTTGTTTTGGAAACCAGGTTACATATGTGTGTTGGATTCTCCCAATGCATTTGCTCTTGTTTTTCGTCAGAACATTCCTCCTTGGGATGTAAGGAGAATCAAACTACAGTACCTCGTTCATCTCCAAAACCAGGTCAAAGTTTTGTAATCCGCAGATTAGAGAAGCTTCATCAGCTTCTACTCTGTTCCACCTTCGAGTATCACAATATTTTATATCAGGAGGTTGTGTTGAGTTTCATGGCCTTATTGATGAAGTGATGCTCCTAGACGTCTTCACTCACCCTCCCTCCAAGTTTCAAAGCTTGAAAATGATGGGTCTGTTCATCGACATGTGTATCAGATATTCCTAGCAATTCTTATTGCTTTGAAAAATCTAAGAAACATTTGTATCCTTCTTAGCACTATTGGGCACCCGGTCTCTACTTAAAGTTGATGTGTTACCAAATCCCTTCATGCCGGTGCACATTTTTGGTCAGAGAGTTAGGTTCATACTGAAGCTCTCAAGATCATATCGGTTGCTTTGAAAAGCAAGACCCCTTTCAAACTCCAAGACATACTGGTAGGTTGTGATATTCTGGTTGTCTTTCTACAAGTATCATCAGGTGGTTACCTGACCGTGATGTCTAAACAAGGGGTAATTTGAACTACCCTTTTTGTCCAAGAAACCCATGCTGGATACCCTGAACTAGTTGGCTGAGCTTAAAACAACAACTTGGAGAGTTGAAAGGAAAAAGCTCTGTCTAACTTGATCCTTTGATAGGGGATATCTAGTTTTCCTCATGTTGAAGCAGGATAGTACCTCCTTTGCGGAAATTCTATCACTCTACCTCTTGATTTGATTTGGGCTATCGTCAAATCGAGAAAAGATCCAAGGACTATCTTGATGGTGTTTTCACGCATGGTGTTTTGCCCGAGTACACCTCCATGTCCTTTGGTCTGACCAATATTTTGCCTTGATCATAGATCATATGAACCCTTCTCTTTGGAGTGTTTAATAAGCATGTTGTCGAGCTATCAATGACATTCCTACTTCTTCAAGGTGCAAGAGGTTCATGCTGAACAAATGGCAACAATATTGGAAACTCTTGAGAACCATCTTTGTGTCATCACGAGTTGTGTTCTGGACGTTCGAAATAACTTACCCCGATTCATGTGCTTACGGTGAAAGTTGTCGCCATGGATCCGAGTATAGTTTCTTGGTTCCTTCGTGATTAATCCTAAGTCGGTCATGCATGTGTGAACTATTCTTGAGATGATTGGTTGCTAGCTCCATCAACTGGAAGAAGTTTGCATCCACACTAAGCCACTGACTGATCGTTCGTGAAAGAGAAGAAGTTGAAGAACTTTGTTATCTCGGTAATCATCTTTCCCACAAGGACTCCGATGTCTTTCATTGCAAGTAAACCATGTAGGTGCAACCGTCTTTCACAAGTTGCCAATACATAAGTTTTGTAATCTCGCTCATCTTTTTGAGCTTGGCATCGTAGTACATATGTGAGAATCTAGTAAATGTATTCCTTTGATAACCGGTGCAACCTCTTTGATCAAACGTGATGATTCTGAATCATTCTCCCACTAACCAGAGCTGAATCTCAAGTAGCAACGATGGTTGGTTCATCCTCAAGGGTTACGACTTAGGTCTTTTCCAGAATCCGGCATGGTTGATGTTGTGGTTGACACAATTAGCCGGAAAGTCTAACGTTCTAATCCTTCGAATCAGAAAGAACAACCACTCTCCGTGAGAATTCTTGTGTGGCTCGTTCTCAACAAGTTTTCCTCACCGTTCTTCCAAACCGGAGTTTTACTTTCACTTGATGACCTATAGAAGGCTTGTCGTGAGCCCGCTGTCGGTGTCCAGAACATCAAGGATAACTAGGAAGTTGATCTTCCCAATATCTCTCTGTTTGTCGTGGTGGTGTCACGGCAGATGCCATGGGATGGCTAAAGATGTGGGGACGAAGGACGCTGGAGGTGTCCGGGGAGGGATCACGCGACGAGTAGCCGCGTGAGGTAAGATCCACACAACACAAACAACACGATGTACCCAGGTTCAGGGCCCTCGTGAGGAGGTAAAACCCCTACTCCTGCCTTTCTCTCTGTATTACGGTGTCTCTCCGAGTAGGTACAGTACAAATAGTAACGCTACCGAGTAGCCCCTTGCCCCTCTCCGAGTAGAGCTAGGTCAAGGACTTAGGGTTTCTAGGGTTTCCAGTGAGAGCGTTCGTGAGCCTATGAGCCTTTTTTGAGTGTCCCCCGCGCAGGAGGCGGCTGGGCACCTTATATACATGGTGCCCTAGCCGGATACGTCCAAATCTGGACAAGTGTCGACATAGTGTCCACACTGTCCTTTCTCCGAGTACCCGCTGACAGCTTTGGTCGTTGGTCTTGGCTGCTTCCGTAAAGTCGTTGGGCAAAACTAGGGGACAGACTGGTATCACTGTACCTAGTCACAGAGTAGGTCCCCCTTATCCTGCCACCGACTGCTTCCATGCTGTCACTGTCAGACAGACCGTCCCCACGTGAACAGTAGTTCGAATGCTGCCAAGTACGGACCCAGGATACGCGGGATCCTGTGTCAGAACGGCTCCTTTGACTTCCTGCCCGAGTAGTTTCCCGCCAAATGTTCCCGCCAATTGTACTCGGGCCAAACCTTCTACTCGACATGGTAGAAACTGACTGATATCTCCTTCTGGCCATCTTGAGGTGAGACCGGGTAGCAGTCGACCGGGTAGCGAGTACCCGGTAGTCGGCTACTCGGCCAAACCTTTCTTCCGTACGCGGCCTTTACCACCTGTCTTTACCCTACTCGGGGGTAACCCCCCGACAGCAGTCCCCGAAGCTGGTTGAGTCTTGCGAACTTGTTCACTAGGCTCTGCCAGCTTAAAACCAGCCTTTGCATCTCCGCCATCGAACCTCAAGATGCCGAGTAGGTCCTCCGAGTAGCTATCCGGAAAGTATCTTGAGTCTCCTCTTTCCGAGTATCACTTGCTTTCTACTCTGTATCCGAGTAAAAAGACTTAGCGAAATTTCGCAAACTGAGCCTCTGCAGCGCAGAGCAACATCCAGCCCTTCACGCAGGCACTGCCTACGTGTCAAGCATCCACGACCTTGTCGTTTGGTTGCCCAGGACACGACGCCACGTGTCCAGTTTTCACGCCGTGGGCCCATCGGCCGTCATGTCCCATCACGCGCAATTACTGGCCACGATCTGAAGGTGGGATCAAATGCGGCCGTTACGCGCGCAGCCCGCGCTTGTGTGCGTTTCTATCCGGCCACAGGACCCACCACACGCCACAGCCGATCCCACTACCGTGGTGGTAACGGTAATCTCGCCGAGGAGGTATAAATACCCCCGCGGTAACTTTCTTTTCCCCTTCCCTACTCATTTCCTCTTCTTCCTCCCGTTCTTCTCCGCCACCGAGCGCTCCGCCGCCGCGCTAGCCTCTGCGCCGCCGCGGACTCGCTCCGCCACCAACCCCGTTTGATTTCCGATTCTTCCACCCGCAACCATGGCCAAGTCCTGCTGGGCCGGTTCCTCCATCACCCAAGCCAACCTCGCCTGGCTCGTGAACGAGAGAAGGGTTCCCCCCGGCGTGGAGTGCCGGGCACCCGACGACGAGGTCGTGCCCAAGCCCAGGGACGGAGAGCGCGTGGTGTTCATGTCCCACTTCGAGCGCGGGTTCGGGCTGCCAGCATCGGACTTCATGCGTAAGTTCCTGAATCACTTCGGGCTGCAGATGCACCATCTGCCGCCCAATGCAGTCGTTTTCCTCGCATACCACGCCGTGGTGTGCGAGGCTTTTCTCGGCATCAGGCCCACCGTGGAGACGTGGCTCCACTACTTCCATCTTCGCCAACAATCCGTCGGGAAGAAGGACGGCGCGGGCGTTCCTCGCGCCACCGACGTCGGCTGCGCCATGATGGTGCAGCGGAACGGGACGAACCACCCCCGCATCCAGGGGCTGGATTCCTGCCGAATGTGGCAGCAAACGTTCTTCTACGTGAGGAACGTTGCCGCCGCTGATGGAGCCCCCGTCGACGATCGGATCAACCTGCCCCCTTGGAGCAAGCGTGCTCCACTCGGGTCGAATTGGAAGGAGAAGCCCGTCAACGACGAGAACGCCACCGAGATAGAGACGCAACTCGCCTGGCTGAAGACGCATGGCCTCAGGAATGACGATCCAGTAGCGTGCTGGATCAAACGCCGGGTGCTCCCTCTGCAGGAGCGATGCCACCTCATGTGTTACATGGGAGGGCCTCGCGATTGCACCAGGACCACCACCGTCGAGATCGACGACGCTGACGTTCCCCGGCTCGCCAGGAACATCCTGAAGACCAGCCTCAACGAGAAGTGGCGGTACGGGTTCCTCCCGTTCAGCCGTAGGACTCCAATCTTACGGGTACGTCTCCCTTACTCTGTTTTCGTCTCTGCCTTCCGAGTAGATAGCTTCTCTTTTCGCCTCGACTAGCAATCGCATCGTGCACCGAGTAGGACACTTAGCTAAATCGCCTTAGGCTTAGTGTGCTTTGTGCCTGCACGCCTCGTCGAGTAGGAAATTTAGAAAAAAGCCTAGGCTTAGTGTGCTTCGTAGGTGCACGCCTACCCGAGTAGAGTTCTTTTCTGGTACTCGGCTAACTTGTGATCCTTCTCTGCCTTTCAGACTCTTACTCGCCAGCTCACTGAAAGCAGCGAGGTCTTCGAGGACAACTGGTCCAAGGATCGCGAGGAGGATGATGTACCCCCCTCTGATGACGCGAAGCAGAGCAGCCCCGTTCCCGAGAAGCGCGACGTCCTTAACACTTGGGCGGACGACGGCTCTGACGGTAATAGCATCCTCATCTTGCTTGTTTCCGGGAAGCATCAACTCCTTGTATTGCTATTTCTGATTCACTTCTTCTTTCCTTTGAATTTCTCAGATGAGGCCGCTGCGGAGAAGGACGACGAGGATGAGGACGAGAACGAGGGCGATGCGCCCCTTGTCGTCAAGCCTCTGTCGGTTGCCCCTCCCGAAACTCGCAAACGGACAGGCGGCGAAGCACGAGCGCCCCCTGCCAAGAAGAAGAAGAAGCCCGCCGAGGAGGGAGAGACCCCCGAGAAGAAGAAACCCACCAAGCTCACCACGAAGAGAAAGAGGAAACAGCTCTCTTCCACTACCGCGTAAGCTTCTTTCCCGGTCGTCTTTCTTCTCGCGCAGTACCACTTTCCCCATTTTCTTCCAATTCCTGATTCCCTTCTCCTCTTTCCGCAGAGCTCCCCTGGACGTGAACGCCGCTTGCGCATCCGGCCAAGCCAAGGAAACTCCAATTCCTCTGATCAACGTCGATGACGACGAGGAGGACAACACTGCCCACGCTGCTGCCGCCAAAGCACCGATCACTTCCGCTCAGGGAGCAGGATCAGAAGCGGCAGCTCAGGACGCTGCCGTCCACCCCGAAAGACCACCTTCTCCTCCGGCTAGCAATGCCGAGGAGGTCCGAGACCAGGATATGCAAGACACTGCCGCCCCCGAGCGGCCTGAAGTAGAACAAGAGCAAACCAGCACAGAGGCTGGTGCACGAGACAATCTTGCTGCCGAGCAGCAAGTAGGAGACAACACCGCTGCGGACGCCATCGTCACGGATGTTTATCCGTTGCCAGGCGGCGCTCCGAGTAGCGCCCAGCTAGAGACTGCACTGGGCGACGGGTCTGCAGCGCCACCAACTGCGCAAGACCCTACACCGCCGACGTCTTCCTTGTTGCCACAGAGTAAGGACACATCCAGCCCTCCTGGGCGAGTAACCAGGCAACGGGCCCTTGATGCTCTGAGGGATTACTGCTCCGAGAAGGGCCCTTCTGAGAAAAAGACTGCCGATAAGGTGGCTGCCGAGGAGGCCAAGGCCAAGGAGGAAGCCGCCGAGAAGGCCAAAGCCGAGAAAGAAACTGCTGAGAGAGCCAAGGCCGAGCAGAAGAAGGCCAGGGCTGAACAGAAGAAAGCCGAGAAGCGAGCTGCCGAGGAAGCAGTCGCCGAGAAGGCAAAGGCCAAGACAGAGGGGAAGAAGCCCGAGGATCCCGAGAAGCAGAAGATCGAGAAAGAGCAGACGAAGAAAAGGGCCAGGGAGCAAGGCGCATCCGCAGGCGGAGCACTCATGACCCGCGACTCCGGGCCGGTTCCTGCTGCACTCTCTGCGGGCGCTCGCGCTGCTGGCCAGCCTTGCTACCCGGAATATATGATTGAGGTTAGCCACCAACATAGCATCGGCTTCCCTCCCCAAGATAAAGCTGTAGCTATTCAGAAGGGGAGGAAAGCAGTAGCCAGGAATACTCCTCCCTTCGATCCAGCCCAGAATAAACCCACCAATATTGCTTCTCGGGGACCCCAAGACAAGCCAATAACCTCCAAGGGTCTTGAGCAGGTACTGGACACTGTCGGCTACATCAGCGCCAAGTGGGACAGCGGGGTTCTCGGAGAGGATAAGTGGCACGGCTTGACCCTTGGCTCCGTCGACCACTACCGCGTGGAGTGGAACAAGATCGACCTGGGACACCAGCCCATGTCCGTCTCCACCGACACCGCCACCCTCGCAGCCAAAATGTTCTTGCACCGCAAGAACGCCGAGGATATCGAACAGAGCTACGCAGTAAGTCTTCTTGCCTTTTCCGAGTTGAATTTTCTTCTCTTCTACTCGCCTTTCTTCTTTCTCACCATCACTCCCAGTCCCCGAGATTTGGGTCGAGTAGGTGGGCACTCTCCGAGTAGCCTCCTACTCGGGCCGAATCTTCTCTGCTTTGCCTAACTCATTTTCTTCTCGGTTTTCAGGATAGCGTTCTCAAGCGGACCAACTTGTACCGCATCCTTCTCTGGAACCACTCCATCGCCAGGAGACGCATCACCGCACTGGAGAAAGAGAAGGCAGATGCCGAGGCCGCAAGCAAAAACGCCAATGAGAGCAGCCAGCAGCTGGCTGAAGTGCAGGGTAGGCCTTTTAGCTACGCGGTTTCTGCGTTTTATTTTTACGCCCGCTCCTGCTTTCTTTGGCACTAACCTTTCCTTCTCTGCAGCTAACCTGAAGGCCCTAGTCGACGAGCACGAGAAGTGCCGTGCTTTTGTGGCAGACTCCGAGGCCACCATAAAGAGACTTGAAGGTGAGCTTGTTGTTTACTCGGTTCTGTCTCGAATTTGTTTCTTCTCTGCATATCTGCTGACCTTATCTTATCTTTTCGCAGAAGATTATAAGTCATTTGCTGAGGCGCACCAAGATTGCGTCCAGCCAGCAGCGGTGGAAAAGCAGCTGTCCGATCAGGCCATTACTCTGATTAAGGACCACACCAGCGAGATGGAGAAACTGCAGGTCCAGCTTCAGAACGCGCTCCAAGACGCCGTGAAGATTGGCGCCGAGAGGGACGCGGCCATCGCCGAGAAAGCCAAGGCCGAGACCACTTTCAAGGCCAAGGAGAGGGCCCTCGAGGCTGAGTGCGAGACTCTGAAGAAAACCAATGCTGATCTTTTCGCTCAGATGGACACCCTGCGCCAGGTTCAATCAAAGCAGATTAACAACGAGGAATCCTGGAGATCCAAGCTGCAGCAGCTGCGCCGCCAACTAATCGGTAAGTTCTTTTCTTCATTGCATCTTTTCTTCTCGGTTCTATTCCTTCTCGGCTTCCTCTTTTCTTTCTCGGTTTTTGATCTTGCCACTTGCTATTTCAGAGATTTGGCCTCGTCTTGAGTCTACCTCTGCGCCCACGATAGCCAAGGCCCGAGCAGTTCGCCTCTCGCTGGGTGAGCCGATTGACACCAGGGCTGACATCGAGGACAGCTTGGTGGTGCTCAAAGGTTACTTCGAACAGCTGGCCGGCTGCGGGACTGACTTGATGCACGCGGGCATTGAGCTCCACCGGCTGTTCTGGCCCCATGATCCTGAGCCAAAAAGCATGCGGGCGCTCGCCCTCAAGCTGGAAGGCGTGAAGGCCGAGTTGAAGAAGTGGCGAGCCTCCGGAGCCCGTGCTGGTGCGGATGTGATGCTTCTCTGCATTGCGTCCTGGTATGAGAACCTGGACATGCAGCTCATCCGCGGGAAGCGCAATAACTCCAAGTGGGAGACTGATGCCGACAGCGTGGCCTTGCGCAAGCAGATTGCATATGATGTCGCAGAGTGCGCCGAGACGGAGGTCTACATCGATGGCGTCCCCGAACCCGACACCGAGTACGAGGACGACGAAGATGACGATGAGGAGGAACTTGGGGAGTACTTCGAATCTCCCAAGGGCAAAGCCGGGAAGGGCAAGGCCACCGTCGTCGCGAGTAGCGATGAAGACGAAGGGGCGCACATCGACAGCGAGCCACTCGACTTTGGCACCTCCTCAGGTGCTGCTCTCGACGACACGGTGCCTCCTCCTGGCCACGCTTCAGGCTCCTCCTCGGCTCCAGGACCCGTCTCGGTAGCCACGGCCACTTCCGAGCAGACGGCCACCCAGGAGGATGCCGAGATGGAGGAATCCACCGTCGTGCAGACGGGAGCGGATGCCACTCAAGCCGGCACCGAAGAAGCAGCTACCGCCACTGCTACTGAAGAAACTGCTGCCAAGGCCGCCGCCGAGGAAACAGCCGCCAAGGCCAGCGCCGAGAACATCTCCTCTGCAACTTGAAGCAACCTGCAATCTTTTCTTTCACTTGAACATTTTATCAGATCCCCGGGATGCCGGGAGCAGATGTAACAGACTACCTTTATCTTGCTTGCTACTCAGTTTTTATGCCCACTCGGTTTACGTTGACATTAATCAATTTGCACGACAATGGCTTAATGCCGAGTTGTGTTTCCATGCGAGTCCCCGAGTAGCTTTTCTTATTCACCCTGTCTTTTCATCTCTGCTCTACCTGCGACTTGTCGCTTGTTTGGTATTCGAGTCACAAGAATCAAAGAACAAGACTGCAAATACTTAGCCGCTAGAAAACAATCATGATAACGCAGCCCACCACCTAGCCGAGAAGACGAAAACAAGGAATAAAAAGCAATCGACAATCTACTCGGTTCCTGCACTTTTTTCTTCCTTAGCGATTTTCGTGTGCTCATTGACCTTTTGCTTGTTCTCTTGCTTGCCATGAAGCCGGGTTTCGGACAACAGCAAAGTCGAAGAGTTGGCATATAGGTTTAAACACAGTACTCAATGCACCTTTGAGTTCTGAAGTGAAGCAACCGAATAGACAAAGGAACAAGCCGAGAAAAAAAACACTTAGAGCAATTTCGGACGAGGGCAGTCCCCGGGAACAATTTTAGATTGCAGAGTAGAATTTCAACTCGGATGAAAGGGTACATACACATCTTTGCTTACGAATGAAAACGACGAAGCAGAGCTACATTCCAGGGACGCTTGGTTTCCTCTCCAGCTTTATCTGCCCTGTTCGCCTGCGATGGGCGCACATCTACAAGATAGTACGCGTCATTGTGCAGCGCTTTGCTGACAATGAAAGGCCCTTCCCATGGAGGAGACAACTTGTGCATCCCGGCTGTGCGCTGCACAAGCCTAAGGACCATGTCTCCTTCTCGGAAAACCCTTGGGTTCACCTTTCGGCTATGATAACGCCGCAGGTTTTGCTGGTAGATAGCCGAACGTGACAGAGTCAGCTCTCTTGCTTCTTCAAGCAGGTCAACGTCGTCTTCTCGAGCTTCTCTCGCCTCCACCTCAGTGTAGAGGGCTACTCGGGGGGAGTCATGCTCTAAGTCTATTGGCAACACGGCCTCAGCCCCGTATACCAAGAAGAATGGCGTGTAGCCGGTTGACCGGTTAGGGGTAGTCCTTAGACTCCACAACACCGCTGGCAACTCTTCTAGCCAACACCCGGGTGTTTTCAGCAATGGCTCAATCAGCCTTGGCTTGATGCCTGCCAGTACCATCCCATTTGCCCTCTCAACTTGCCCATTGGAGGCAGGGTGCGCGACTGACGCAACGTCTAGTCGGATATGCTTATCTCTGCAGAATCGCACCATTGCCCCCTCTGCAAAGTTGGTGCCGTTGTCGGTGATGATACTGTGCGGGTAGCCATATCTTATGATCACATTTTTCACAAATTTCACAGCTGTGACTCCATCGCACTTCCGAATAGGCTTCACCTCGATCCACTTGGTGAACTTGTCCACCATGACCAAGATATGTGTCATATTGCCCTTAGCCGGCTTGAAAGGGCCAACCATATCCAGGCACCAAACAGCAAAAGGCCATGTGATAGGAATTGTTTTCAACTCGGATGCTGGCATGTGAATCTTACTTGCGAACATCTGGCAGCCGGCGCACTTCCTCACAATGTCCTCAGCTTGCTGCAATGCAGTGAGCCAGTAGAAGCCATGCCGAAAAGCTTTCTTGACTAAAGCCCGAGAAGAGGCGTGATGCCCACATTCCCCTTGATGTATCTCCACCAGGATTTCTTCTCCTTCCTCTGGGCTCACACAGCGTTGCAGCACACCAGTGGCACTTCTCTTGTGCAGCACGTCTCGGACTAAGGCGTAGCCCTTGGATCTTCTCTGAATCTGCCTCGCAGTCACCTCATCTTCGGGTAACGTACCGTCCCTTAGAAAGGATAATATGGGCATTGCCCAATTCGGTGTCTCCCGCACGGGAAACACTGGTTCGTCCATTTCCATTGGGACAGGCTCTGGTGGTTGCACAGGAGGAGTAGGAGCGCTTCTCTGCAGCCCAGATCGATTGGCGAGAACTTCTTCAATGAATGCAACAGCTTCTGGGTTGAGGGCGGCAGTCCCCGAGTAAGGAATGGCAGTCCCCGGGTAAGGAATGGCAGTCCCCGGGTAGGGAGTGGCAGTCCCCGGGTACGGAGTGGCAGTCCCCGAGTAGGGAACGGCAGTCCCCGGGTAGGGAACGGCAGTCCCCGGGTAGGGAACGGCAGTCCCCGAGTATAGGACGGCAGTCCCCGGGTTCCCTGCAGCACTCTCCCAGTCAATCTCCATTGGGTCTGATTCTTCACTTGGCAGAGAGGGAACAAAGATAGATTCCGAGTTGGGGGAAGGCTTGATGGATGGCTTCCTCAAATGCTCCAATGCAATCCCTGCCGGGATGGACTGCCGAGAAGATCCCAACTTGGACAGCTCATCTGCTGCTTCGTTTTCTGCTCGGTGAATGTGCTGGAACTCACAGCCTTCGAAAAACCCAGTCATTGACTGCACCAGGAAGCGATACGACGCCATGTTGGCATCCAAAGCATCCCAGGTACCTGAGACTTGCTGCACCACTAGATCTGAGTCACCATAGCATATAATGCGCTGCACACCAACTTCCTTTGCTACTCGCAAACCATGCACAACTGCCTCGTACTCGGCGACATTGTTGGATGCCTTGAAATGAATCTGCAACACATACTTGAGCTGATCCCGCTTGGGTGATGTAAGCACGACGCCAGCACCAAGGCCTTCTTTCACCTTTGAGCCATCAAAGTGCATCTTCCAATAGTTTGAGACTGGAGCAGGAGGTTCATACTGCATCTCGGCCCAGTCCACGAGAAATTCCGCCAGTACCTGAGACTTGATTGCTTCTCTTCTCGTATACGCGGGAGCGTACGCGGCTAGCTCAATCGCCCACTTGGCTACTCTGCCACTCGCCTCCTTGTTACCCATGATGTCCGAGATGGGAGCTGAGCTCACGACAGTGATGGGATGCTCCTGGAAGTAATGTTTCAGCTTCCTGGCGCCCAGGTACACACCATATGTCATCTTCTGGTAATGTGGATAGTTTTGCTTGGAACTGGACAGCACTTCACTGAGATAGTAGACTGGGCGCTGCACACTCTTGCCTTCTTCTTCTCGCTCCACCACTATCACCACGCTGACTACTCGGTTGGTCGCGGCAATGTATAGCAGCATAGGCTCCTTGGGTAGCGGACTAGCCAAGACAGGAGCGCTAGCCAACATTGCTTTCAGCTCATTGAATGCCACATCCGCTTGCGGAGTCCAGATAAACTTGTCGCTTTTCTTCATCAGCTGGTACAGAGGTAGAGCCTTCTCGCCCATTCGGCCCAGGAAACGGCTCAGAGATGCCAAACAACCAGTGAACTTCTGCACATCTTTCAATGATCTCGGCAAAGACATGCTTTCAATAGCTTTTATCTTAGACGGATTGGCTTCAATGCCCCGACTAGAAACCAGAAAACCGAGTAGCTTTCCAGCTGGTACACCAAAGGTGCACTTACTCGGATTCAGTTTCATTTTGTACCTGCGTAGGTTAGCAAAGGTTTCCTCCAAGTCGGCAAGCAGAGTATGTGTTTTATTCGTTTTGATGACAATGTCATCTACGTACACCTGCACATTCTTGCCGAGTTGGTCATGCAAGCATTCCTGCATGCATCTCTGATAGGTTGCACCCGCATTCCTCAGGCCAAAACACATGACACGATAGCAATAAGCCCCGTACGGGGTAATGAAAGCAGTCTTTGTTTGATCAGCAGGGTTGAGTGCAATCTGGTGGAAACCAGAGTAGGCATCTATGAAAGACAACAGCTCACAGCCGGCAGTGGAATCGATCACCTGATCGATGCGAGGTAGCGGGAAAGGATCCTTGGGGCATGCCTTGTTCAAGTCGGTGTAGTCGACACACATGCGCCATGCGGTGGCAGCCTTGGGATCTTCCTTTTTCTTCTCGACCATGACCGGGTTGGCCAACCAGTCCGGGTGCAGCACCTCCATTATGAAGTTACTGATCAGCAGCTTGGTGATTTGATCACCGATGGCCTTCCTTCTCTCATCCCCGAAACGGCGTAAAGCCTGCTTCACGGGCTTGGCGTCAGGACGCACATGCAAAGAGTGCTCAACCAACTCCCTCGGGACTCCTGGTAGATCTTCATTGGTCCAGGCGAACACGTCCCGATTCTCACGGAGGAAGTGGATGAGCGCGCTTTCCTATTTCTCCGCCAACCCGGCACCAATGATGGCCACGCGCTCCGGGAACTCGGGGTCAACCTGGACTGTCTTGGTCTCCTTGGCAGCTTGGAAAGCAGTACCGTGCTGAGTACTCGGCACACCTTGTGCGCCAGCTTGTGCGGACTGAGCCATGGCCACCACCTCGTACATCTTCTTCTTCTCGGCAGCAATCACCATCGATTCCGCCAGCTGAGAGCTAGCAGAGGCACACTCCATGGACTTCTTGTAATCTCCCGAGATGGTGATGATGCCATTGGGCCCGGGGATCTTCATCTTCAGGTAAGCCACATGAGTGGAGGCCATGAACTTGCTCAGAGCAGGCCTGCCGAGTAGAGCATGATAGGGGCTCTGATGATCCACCACTTCAAACTGCAGGCGCTCAGTGCGGCAGTTCTCCCGAGTACCGAATAGCACATCAATCCACACTCGGCCAATCGGGTTGCACGAGATCCCGGGCACAATGCCATGGAAAGTGGTCTTGCTAGGCAGCATCATATTCTCGGCCAGGCCAAGCTTCTCAAGTGTGTCCTTGTACACAATGTTGATGCTGCTGCCGTTGTCGATCAGCACCTTGCTGAACCTCACGTTCTTCTCGGGGCCCAGGAAGGTGGGATCTAGCACCAAGGCATAGGTACCCGGATTGGGCATCACCTTGGGGTGATCTGCCCGAGTCCACCTGATCTCCTGGTCACACCAGTACATGTAGTGAGGGACAGCCGGAATTACTGCATTGACCTCCATGGCCCGCCTGTGCTGTGACTGCTTGTCGACTGCCTCGGAAGTGAAGATCATATAGCTCTCATGGTGCTCTTGGTACTGGTTAGGGCCATTGCCCCCATTGTTGCCATTGTTACCATTGTTGTTGCCCTGATAGTTGTTGTTGCCTCTGTTGTTGTTGTTGCGGTTGTAATTGTTGTTGTTGTTGTTGCGGTATCTCTCGTTGTTGAAGTTCTGGTTGGCTCCTAAAGCCACCTGGTTGACATTTTCTCTTCTCGGGTACACTGGCGGCCGAGCTGCAGGAGCGCGAGTAGGCTGAACAGTGGCATTCGCGGCTGGCAGAGGAGGTGGAGGAGGCAAGCCATCACTCTTGATCACATCCCACCATTCGCATTGCCGAGTAGTGTGGTTCGCAGGCCTTGAGGGGTGATGAGTGTGAAAGCTGCATGGGCCATCCTTCATGTCATCGAAGACAAACTTCTTCGGCTGCTCTGAGTTCCCGCTACTCGGCTGTGCAGTGCGGAACGGTTTCTTGTTGCCCTGGCCCTGGTTCTGGTTCTGCCCGTAGGCTCCAGCAGGTTTCTGCCTTTGGCCACCACCGCCTCCGACATTCACTGCATTCACCTCTTCGGGATCGTACCGAGTATCTACTCGGCGCTTGTTGCGGAACTCGTTGCGCTTGCTGCTGTTGAAGTTTCTTCTCGGCTCAGAGGAATCCATCAGTGGCTGAGTAGGATCGCCGAGTGCGTACTGATCCGCGATCTTGATGGTCTCGGCCAGGGTGTTGGGCATCTCCCTCTGCAATCTCTGCCACAGCATGCTGCCATGTCGGCAACCCTGCGCAAACCAAGTGATGGCCTGCGCTTCATTCACACCCTCACAGGTGTTCCTCAAGGTGCTCCACCGAGTAAGGTACTCGCGGTCCGTCTCGTCTTCTCGCTGCCGGCAAGCCGACAACTGCTGTGGCCTATTCGGCCTCTTGTATGTGCTGGTGAAGTTGCTGATGAAGGCATCCGAGAAGTCCAGCCAGCAGTTAATGCTGTTCTTGGGCAAGTTGTTGAGCCAAGTGCGAGCTGGACCTTCTAGCATCTGCGGCACATAGCGCACCGCCCATCTCCTGTTGCCGTTCGCGATATGGACCGCGGTGACGTAGTCGTTGAGCCAATCTTCAGGCTTGGTGCTACCATTGTAGCTCTTGGTGCCTCTCGCGAGCTGAAAGCCCTTCACGGAAGGCTCATTCATGATGCGCGGGCCAAAGCACTCGGGGCCAGGAGGACCCGTGCTCTCAAGCCGCGCCGACAAGCTGATACGGTCTAGCTGGTGCCTTGCATCCCCAGGCGCCAACACGCGCTCACCCACGCGGTCATGGATGTCATAACCAGCCATCTCCATAGCCGAGTAACCATCATCATACCTATCCACCTGCATAGCGGCAGGCTGCTCCACCGGGTTGACGACTGGTGCCACTGGGCGTGGCTGCTGCCTCTGCCGAGTAGGTGGAGCTGCGGGTTGCCGAGAAGTACCCGGACGTGCGGCTTCTCGGACACGGCTTTGAGCTTGATGGGCTTGAGAGCCTGCTCTAGCAGCGTTGTGTTCCTGCCCGGGCTGCTGCGGCACAGCAACCTGTTTCGCGGCAGCAGCCGGGTCATACACCTGCATTTGCCTGTCTCTACCCGTACGCCCGCTGCGGCTCTTCTCGCGGCTAGGATGCGGAGATGAGGCCTGATCGTTAGATCTAGCCGCGTGCGAATGAACCACCTGCGAAGCTCCAGCTCCCGGGTTGGCCTTCCGGAACTCCTCGTTCTGCCTGGCAGCTTCCAGCACCAGCTCGCCTAGCCTCTCCTGCTGCCTGCGACGCGCCTCTCCCTCTAAGCGCGGCAACTCGGCAGCCACAGCCTCCGCAGCTCGCAGCGTCTTGGCGGGTGTGCTATACCTTGGCCTTGTGAAGGTGTTCGCGGTGGCGGACTGCGCGGGCTCCTCCGCAACAGTCGCCATCTCGGCGCCTAGGTTGCGCCGCGTAGCACCTACCCTGCTGGGCCTCCTGGCCACCGGCGTGAAGCCGTGAGCCTTGTTGTACTCGAGCTGGTCCAGGCTCAGCTCCAACCTGATCTTCTCCAACTCCGCCTGCTCGGCGAGCAGCTCCTGGCGTTGCCGCTCGAGCTGCTCCCTCTCGGCTAGGAGCTCGAGGTCGGTGGGAGTGGGCATCCCGGTTCGCGCAGCTGACGCGGGGATGACCGTAGACGTGGAGGGCGGCAGGTTGCACTCCTTCTCGTAGGGCCGGCGTGTCCTGCCACCCGCGGGCGGGTCGTCAACCTCCTCGACGACGGCCGCAGCGCCAGTAGCAGCTGCGCCAACGTTTGCCGCCACGCCCGTCACCATCACCTCAGCGCAGCATGCAGAGCTGCGCACGGGCCTTCCACGAGCAGCAACAACCGCGGGAGGATCCTCCGCGTCGTGCACCAGCTCGGGATAGGCGTTGTTGGCGACGGTGGCGACGTAGACGAGATGCGAGCCGAAGGAGATCACCGAGCCGCCCTCCGGCATGGCCCTGCCGCCGAAACAGCCGGCGTTGTCGGTGACGAAGTCGAAAGAGCCGAATCTGTGGACAAGGCCACAAACTACGCGCTCCGCGGATGAAGATCCCGTCCGAACAGAAACTCCAGCCAGCGCCGCTGGAGGCCCCACGGTGGGCGCCAACTGTCGTGGTGGTGTCACGGCAGATGCCATGGGATGGCTAAAGATGTGGGGACGAAGGACGCTGGAGGTGTCCGGGGAGGGATCACGCGACGAGTAGCCGCGTGAGGTAAGATCCACACAACACAAACAACACGATGTACCCAGGTTCAGGGCCCTCGTGAGGAGGTAAAACCCCTACTCCTGCCTTTCTCTCTGTATTACGGTGTCTCTCCGAGTAGGTACAGTACAAATAGTAACGCTACCGAGTAGCCCCTTGCCCCTCTCCGAGTAGAGCTAGGTCAAGGACTTAGGGTTTCTAGGGTTTCCAGTGAGAGCGTTCGTGAGCCTATGAGCCTTTTTTGAGTGTCCCCCGCGCAGGAGGCGGCTGGGCACCTTATATACATGGTGCCCTAGCCGGATACGTCCAAATCTGGACAAGTGTCGACATAGTGTCCACACTGTCCTTTCTCCGAGTACCCGCTGACAGCTTTGGTCGTTGGTCTTGGCTGCTTCCGTAAAGTCGTTGGGCAAAACTAGGGGACAGACTGGTATCACTGTACCTAGTCACAGAGTAGGTCCCCCTTATCCTGCCACCGACTGCTTCCATGCTGTCACTGTCAGACAGACCGTCCCCACGTGAACAGTAGTTCGAATGCTGCCAAGTACGGACCCAGGATACGCGGGATCCTGTGTCAGAACGGCTCCTTTGACTTCCTGCCCGAGTAGTTTCCCGCCAAATGTTCCCGCCAATTGTACTCGGGCCAAACCTTCTACTCGACATGGTAGAAACTGACTGATATCTCCTTCTGGCCATCTTGAGGTGAGACCGGGTAGCAGTCGACCGGGTAGCGAGTACCCGGTAGTCGGCTACTCGGCCAAACCTTTCTTCCGTACGCGGCCTTTACCACCTGTCTTTACCCTACTCGGGGGTAACCCCCCGACACTGTTGAACCTCCAAAACCTTTGTTTTAGTGGAAACAAGTTCATCGTGGGAACATCTCATGGTGTTTTGTAACCGTCATTGAACAGTTCTCTTTTTCAAGTTGATGGTACCTGAAATTCTGTTCATCTCACACATTGTGTGAATTTGTCAGTTACTTCAGCCATGGGGTTCTTAACCATGTGGTAAACGTATTGCTACGGATAACCCAAAATAGTAAAGAGATTCCCTATTTTCTTCCGGTGTTTCAACCCCTGTTGATAACCTATCCTTATGGTGTGACCAGGAATTCCTCCTTCATTACGGTGTTCCAACATTCGGTGGTTACTCATTTTATGTCATGAAGTAACATTCCTACCTTTGACAAAGTTTTTGACAAAATTTGATGGAATGAAAGTTCCGTCATCTTCCGTGTCCACTCCGAAGAGTGAACATGATCCTGTATCAATTTTTTCTCCGACGCACGATTACAATGTTTTATCGTGTTCTCCCTCGTCTACGGGTATTACGTTGTGGTAACCAAGACCATCCTCTCCATTTTGGTATTTTGTTTGAAGAAACCTCTATGACAAAAGTTGTCCAACCTTTCTTTTCCAAAAGGATTTAAAGTCCTGTGCAAAGCTCATATTCTAAATCCTTTCAAGACCATCGTCCATAAACTTGAAACCTTCTCCTATTCCCTCTGTTACCTTGATGTGTTTCATGCGTGTTAACTCAAAAAGTTCTTTATGAGCGTTCCTGTCATGAGTTAGCCATGAGATACTCGATCTTCGTAAAGATCAATTTCTAAGAGTTTTCCCTCCTACCTAAGGTGTAGCCGCTGGTATCTTCACAAGTGCTATAGGTCAACCTCTTCGAGAAGAGAACCGTAAGGTTTGAGAAGATCATTGAAAACCGATGTTACTTCTTTCTTTCTCATTCAGGAATCTCGGGACGAGATTCTTGTAAGGGGGTAGATTTGTAACATCCCAATTTTGCTTAACTAGGGTGTGTGGTGTTGGGTTCATCTCACACATGCATGAATCAAAAATTTAAACCATGTTTGAAATAATTTAAATTGTGAATTTAAATGGTTTGAGAAAAGTCCCACAAATAGTACTTAAAATGGGTTCCAAAATCTTGTACTGAAAAGTAATTCAATTACACCAAAGAAACACATGGTTTTGTTGGAAATTTTACAAGGTTTCGAAAACTTATTTTTGCCAAATTTTATTCTTGCAAAAAGGGCCTCCAAATTTTTTTCGGTCCTCCTTTAAAACAGAAAAGGACCTTGTTGTAATTTTCTCGAGAGGGCAGGGGGTTATGGAGGAAAACTCCTTTGTCTTCTACCTCTGAACGGAAGGCAGCTGCGTGTCCGACCCCCCCCCCCCCGATGCCACCTCCTTCTTGTGTATGTGAACCTCTCCTGGACGCCGTGCTCTTCATCTCCTCTCCCTCCCTATCCTCTCTCGATCTCTGTATCGTCCGGTAGAACAAACCCTAACCGAACCCTAGCTCGTCGTGGCCGCCGTCGATTGCCGCCTCTCCGGCCGCCCCTGAACGAATTGAGCATGCAGGAAGCTCCGCCGTGGTGTCCTCTCCCTCCTCCACAACTCCTGCGAGCCGAGGCGGTCTACATCACCGAAATCGGGCCGTCCGCTACCACTCCAGCCACCGGTCTCCTCCGCATGGCGCCGTTGCTTGAGGCCCCCTCGAGCTTCACCGTCCCCTCCATTGGCTTCCTGGTGAGCTAACGGTCCTCCCGGATCCCTCCAACTCCTCCCTCTCCCTCTGTTTTGTCCCGTCACCGGAACCCGTGGCTGCTGCCACCTTTGCTCGTCGCCGGCAAGTCTCCGGTGGTAGTTAGCAAGCGGCGCCGCCACCCCTAGGTCCCTCTCGAGCCACTCTACGTCGTGGTGCATTCCATTCTGCGAATTGCACATGAATTCAATTGAATTTGGGATCAACTGTGAAGAACAGAGCACTATGATGTCACAGTGACGTCATAACT